>BTHU01000017.1:15183739-15488739 GCA_036184795.1 Tokudaia tokunoshimensis | reverse complement strand
GATTCATGAGGACAGTGACTTTGTCTGCTGCCTGTCCCTGGAGCCTGGAACGGAGCCCATCACTCAGACATTCCAGATTCATTGCTGATTCCTGCAAGAGATTCACTGAGTGGCAGAGCCTTTCTGATCAGCCTGGAGTCAGTCACACTGCTAGTTTCATAGCAGTGTGGAGGCTGGGTCCCCCATGCATGCCTTCAGGTCCCCCTTCCCCCAGTGACCACACAGTCACTGCCTACCTCTCCCTCTCCCATAATCCCACTGCCCTGGCCATATAGGTCTCTTGACAGCTGAGCCTCCCACAGCCCCATGGCTTAGGATGACATCTCTGAGCATTTGAGTCTCGTCTGCTCAGAAAGGTCCTAGTGTTTCTTCTCTCTGCTACCTTCCCTGACCTCTGAGCTGGATGTCTTCCCTTTTCTGGGGACATGTAGGTTATACCGTAAGATTAAGGAGCTGTAGGTTTAATCTGTTTCCACTATTCCCAAGCTATGACTAAGCAAGATACTTCACCTCCCTAGTGCTGTTTCTTGCCCACCACACGAGTGTCTCAGTAATTTTGATCCTCTGGTGGGGACAGATCTGCTGGCATCTGGCACAGTGTGTCCAGCAACCAGCTCCTTAGTGTCTGCAACTTATTGGCCTGAGAGGTAGGTAGGGAAGCCTCTTCTGGCCTGTAGTTTGGGGAGGGGGGGACTTAGTGCACTGGGAAGAGCCAGGTTCAAGGGCCAAGCAAGCTTTCATCCCCTAGACACCAGGCAGCCAGGCCACACCCACCCTGAGAAGTAGAGACAAGGCACTCAGATGCTGCCAGACCAGGCAGGCAGCAGGGCGGCTGAATCTATTCCTGGAAGTGCCCTTGAAGGCAGACAGAGCAGTTTGTGGCAGTTCCCACCGGCCTCCCAGATGCCACTCCTGTCGGGCAACCAGCACTTGCACAAGATAGAGAAGGTGGAGAAGGCTGTCACTCCTCATCTTTTGCAAGGCAACAGATGTCTCTGTAGCTGGACACCTCCTTGCTGAGGACACTGAGGGCATGTCGGAGGAAGGAAAAAGTTACATGAACCATGTGGGGTTCAGCCATCAGCAGGAGATATACAGTTTGGGAGGCTTGCGTAGAAGGGAGGTGGCTGGAGTTGTATGCTGGAGGACAGATGACTTGTGGGCAAAGGGAGGACTTCCTCTGTCCTCTGCCAGTGCCCAGGACTCTGCCCCCATCTGCCTCAGCAGGACAGAGTAAACAGACCTGAGATTTCCTACCCAAACCTCAGGCTCTAGATGTAATCCATGAGTCCCAAGGTCTCTAGTATCTGGAGACTTACTCACTCCCTGTGTTTCAAGGCTGGAAACAGATGCATCCAAGAGTTCCCTGCAGTGATTTGGCAATGTTCTGTGTGATTGGAATCTGACCACCTGGTGGTTCTGGGAGGTTTTGATATGAGAACAACCAAACAGCGCCTAAGCTGACACCTACAGGACTCTTTTTTAAAGAACGCCTGGGAGTCCCAAGATCACCCACAGACAGAACCAGGCAGGAGCTACGTGCCTGGGTATAGAGGGGTACTTGCTCTGCTCGTCAGATGTTGACGTGTTTTGTTAGAACATGTAGCACAGCTGAACAATGGTAGGAAGAAGAACTGAAAAAGTAGATGTGTAGACCTCAAAACTATACATACCCGGCTCGGGGTGTGGCTCAGTGGGTAATGATGCCTGCTCTCTAAGCACAAGGACCCAAGTTTGAAGCCACACTACCCATGTAAAACATCAGACATGGCTGTGCATGCCTGCAAGCCTGCATTAAGGGGCAGAGATGTGGATCCTGAGAGTCCCCTGGCTAGCCTGCTTAGCCTAACCAGAGAGTCTCTGGTTTAGTAGGAGACCCTGTGTCAAGGCAATAAGGTAGACACCTGATATCCTGCTTTGACCTCCATAGATGTACATATTAAAAACCAGCACCATACACACACACTAACATTCATGATATTCTTCATGCTACACACACACACACACACACACACACACACACACACACACACTGTACCAATACAGGGCAGATTTATAAGAGAGGAATGTGTGTGTGTGTTTGTGTGTGGCATCAGCATTTAGCTATGTAGGTGGCACTGAGCCTTCTAGTACCCCAGAGTGTTCTTGGGGTCCTGGGCTGCTCCCTTTTCTCCAGTCATCTGCTATAGAGGGTCACCCTGGTGGGGACAATGAGCTTGAAAGGAGTCCTGGACAGGTCTGGGGGTCTTAGTCCAGTTCTGGTCCAGGTGCTTTGCACACAGCCCTGTGGAGTGAACATATGACGGACTCTGCCTTGGTGTTGCAGAGTCTATGGGTCTAGCCTGGGCTCCAGAGGTCTTGGCTTGGCTGCTCTCACAGGCAGCTGCTATCCTGTTTCATTAGCCTCGGACTGGCAAAACCCTGTCTTTTAGGATTCTGGACTGCTTTCGCACCGCACTTCCGATATTGTTGCAGGATCTTCCATATTCCCTTACTTTTCATAATCTAGCCTTGAACTCTCTGTGTAGCAGAGGGTGACTTTGCATTTTTGATCTTCCTATTTCCACCGCCCAAGCCTGGAGATTATAGGTCCATGCCATTTCACCAAGTTTAAGTGGTGCTGAGCATGCGATCTGGAGCATCATGCAGGTAAACACTCTTACCAACTGAGCTACATCTCTAGCCCCACTGACAGCTTCCTAACAGTGACTGAATCCATGCAAGAACCAAGTAGCTCCTTATGAGTAGGTGGTCCTTCGGGGGTTTGTATTGGTCTGACATGGAAAGTGTCCATTAATGTAATGATGATTCCAGGGCTTTCTTGGGAGGGGTCCTAGGCTACAAGGATCTCACCAACCTCTCTGACTCTGTTAGCAATCTGACTGTGAAGAGAGGCAAGGGCAAGGGCTGAAGAGCAAGAAAAGTTAAAGAAAGACAGACCCAAAACCAAAGAATGATTGATTACTTTAATTGTTGACTAATGGGATATTAGGCAATATTTACCTAGTGTTTGCTGTGTCCTGGGATCTGTGCTGAGCTTGCTGTGTGACTTCTTGTCTAACCAAGCATCTTGTTCGTGGAATCATCTCACAGGTGGCAAGACTGTCACAAAGAGGTCAGCGACCTTAGCCAAGAACACACAGATCCAGTGTGAAACAGGCAGGACTCCCATAGGAGCCTGTTGACAGCAACCCAAGCCTTTACTTCATATAAGGAAAACAGACAAAAATGTCCCTGGGAACAACAGGAAACCTGGTCTTAGTTTCAACTGACTCTATGTCCACATCTTCCAAGGGAATTCTGGAGATGTGACAGTAGCCACTCGAGCTCAGTTGGGCCCAGTCTGGCTTCTCCAGGCTGGAGTTGAGCTATGGTGGGGAGGTATGTGAAGGAGCCGCCATGCCTGACTAACTGACATTCCTGGCCTATAGCACAAAGTCCTGGATTTCAAACACACCTAGTTCTTGCACTGAGATGGTAAGTAAGGGTTCAAAGATGAAGTACTCTCAGGCACAAGGGTACCCACTTGCTCTTCTGTAACCTAAGTACCTGGGGAGCTGAAGTAGGAAGATAATCAGTTGGAGACTGGCGTGAATCACACAGTGAGAAGACCCTGTCTCATGCCAGGGAGTTGGGGAGTGCATTTCTTGCTGCAGTATTTGCAGAGTCCCAGCCTGTGCCCAGGTCTGCCACAGCAAACCTTCCATCCACATATGGATCTTTCTCTGGGATGGCAACAGCAAGCCAGGGGAAGTCGGCAATGACAAAGACACAGGTCAGAAGCCTGGTCCTCTCGGCTCCCAGCCTCCCTTTCCCTTTCTGTAGAGTAGAGATATTAATACCTGCCTTGAAGGGATGCTAAGAGGATGAAAGGCTTGCCCATGTGGTGCCTGCACATCGCAGACACTCAAAGGGTGAGTAATGAGAGGGCGGCAGAGGAGGGGGAGAAGGGGAGGGAGGAGGGGAGGAGGGAAGGAGGGGAGGAGGCACAGGGATAGAAAGGCCAAGAGACTAGAACAGGCAAACAAGCGGACATCCCTCTGCAGCAGTCTGTCTCAGCTTCCTCTTGGCTCTTCCCTCTTTCAACTCCTCAGGAGAAGCTCTGAGGGAGACATAAAATGAATTCTCTGATATCTTCCCCTGCCTGTGTGTGTGTGTGTGTGTGTGTGTGTGTGTGTGTGTGTGTGTGTGTCTGTCTGTCTGTCTGTCTGTCTGTCTATCTGTCTGTCTGTCTATGTTGGCATATGTCTACACTCACTCCTATGCATGTGTGGAGGACAGACGTCAACCTCAGTTCTCTTCCTGTGTTGTTTTCCACCGGCTCTTCCAGCCAGGATCTCTTGTGAGCCTGAGAGCTTGTTGTTTCAGACAGATAGACTGCCTGGCTATTGAGTTACTTGAGATCCTCCTGTCTCTGTTCATTCCCCGGCCTTAAGGTTACAGACAGCAGCCAGCATGCCAGCTTTTAGCTTTTAGCTGGAGACCCAAATTCGGGTACTCACCACCGCACAGCAAGCACTAGTCTCTCTAGGGGTTGAGCCTCGTGCCTAGGCCCCTCCTTCTGCCTCTGTCTCCCTGTCTGTCACTGGACTCTGCTTTGTCTCCCAATCCCCTCCTTTGCTTAATCATCTTAATCACTAGGTCTCTGTCACTCAGCCTCAGGCTGTCTGGAAGCAGCACTGCCCCAGGAGGTGACAACCCCCGAATTACACACACTGAAAGGGCCCCAAACTGAAACAAAAAAATCAAAAACAAAAACAAACAAACAAACAACAAAAATCTCACTTCTGGTTTGTTCCACTGCGGGTCAGTGAGACCCAGCACCCAACATGACTGATCACTATGGGGGGAGTCTCAGCTCCCCTCCTCCCTCAGAATCTGCTTCTCCTCTCATTGAAAGGTGCAAAGAAGGAGACACCAGGTCCGCCTATCCCAATTGTTCACCTGCTCATATCAGGCCATCCAAGACTGGCTAAAAGGCGGGTTCTCAAGAGTCCCTCACATCTTAAACCTGTGCACCAAAATTACAGTCACCCACTGCCAACTTCTTTGTCCTGCTGGGCTAGCACAACCAGTATCTGCACCCTAAAGTCTGCTTGTGTCACCCAACCTCCCCAAGCTGCAAACCTGAGCTCTCAGCACACACACTGCATGCTCCAATAGCACCCTCTCCTGGAAGCTGATTCCCTTTCAAAGTCAAACTGGGCTACTTTGGGGGATTTATCTAGTAGCTCTCGGGACCTCACTCAGAGACGGCAGAAGGGAGACAGATGGGAATAGAAGCTTGTAGGGAGAGCCTGTCCTGAGCCTGGGGCCACACATGGTGTGACAGTGTGACAACAGGGCCAGAGATTCAGAGATGGCTGTTGTTACTGTCAGTCTGTTTCCTTCCCCTACATCATTCCTGTGTGTGTGTGTGTGTGTGTGTGTGTGTGTGTGTGTGTGTGTGTGTGTGGTATATCAGACAGACACACAGAGACAGAGACAGAGAAACAGAGAGAGAGAGAGAGAGAGAGAGAGAGAGAGAATGTTTCCCCCAAAGAAGGGCAGCTTTGTTTATTGCCACTATAACCTTGGCTTCTGGGTAGAGCAAGGCAGTGGGAGTCATTGAAGCCTGGAGGAAAGATTTTAATATTCATAAGTGACCTCACCATAAACCAAGCCCAGTGGCCCACAGGAGTCACAGAGGATGCCCTCTGCCTCCTCCTGTAGTTGCCTCTTGAGGAGTTCATAAAAGCTACAAACCAACTAGTTTGTAGTTACAGTGTCTTCAGGCCTGTCCCAGACTCTTTTCTCCAAAGCTATATAGTTCGAGACCTGCCTAAGGGAACCTGCCTTAGCCACACAGGAGCGCATCCGGGTGTGTGAGCATTGAGTGTCTCCACAGTGATAGACCTAGACTCTCATACATAATGGGGTCTGGGAGATAATAGATACTGGCCTAATATTTTTCCCTGTAGGGTGTGTGTGTGTGTGTGTGTGTGTGTGTGTGTGTGTGTTCACATGTGTGAGGCCCAACCTGGGTTGTTGTTACTTGGGTGCCCTCCTCCTTGTTTTTTTGAGACAGGATCTCATTGGCCTGGAGGTCACTTAGAGTAGGTTAGAGCTGGCCGGCCAATGAGTCCCAAGGATTTACTTCCCAAGAACTGGTATTAAAGCACAGGCTAGTGCACTTGGATTTTTCACATGAGTTGTTGGAATTCATACTCAGGTCCTCATGAATGTGTAGCAAGCACATTACGAACTGGGCTATCTCACCATCCCTTGGAGAGGGAGGCCAGTTGACACAGGGTCTTGCTATATTCCTACCTAGGCTCCAACTCTACATATAGTCCAGGTGGCCTTGAAGTCACGGCAACCCTTCTGCCTCAGCCTTTCAAATGCTAGGGTCACAAGCCACTATCTAACCATTCATGGGTGGCTACCTCACGAACAGAGTCATTTACCCACTGATAATTACAGTGTTCCCAGTCCTGCCTTGGGTCAACTATGGTCACAATCTTTTTGGTAGCATATTTCAGCATTTGCCCCCAGAGCTTCAACAGCGGGCTACAGGGGTTACTTTCCTACCAACAGAAAGCTTCTATGACAGGGAAATGTGCTAGAGTTAGCCTGAGGTCAGGGCTAGCCTGGGAGGGGGCAGTCAGGTGACGCTTCCCAGAACCTGGCACTTGCATCTACTGTTAAAACAACAGCTTGGAGACTTTTCTTCCCCCCCCCCACTTCTATTTGTAAAAGAGAACAGAGAGAGCCAGGGAGAGTGTGCACCAGAGACTGGCTCAGGACTTCAGCCTTGAGAGGCTCTGAGATCTAGATCTAATGCACAGAAGACTAGGCACCCCCCCAGCCCTTCCCCAAGTGTGCCCCATTGGCAGCAGATCTTTAATAGAGTAATTTTTCACTCTCCAGGGACTCTCATCTGGGGCGAAAGAAATCGCCCCCTACCCCAACAACAAAACCATGCTTTCTCCTCTGTAGCCACCAAAGCTTCAGAAGTAAGAGAAGTCTCAGGGTTTAGGTCAAACTTTTAGAAAGATTTAATTTTGACAATCCAATATATGTATACAATATATTGTAAACATATTCAACCCCTGCATTTTCTCCCAGCTGGTTTCCCTAACATTTTCATGTCATGTGTGTGTGTGTGTGTGTGTGTGTGTGTGTGTGTGTGTGTGTGTGTTTGCACACATACAGATGAATCTTTTGCAGGTAGTAGCTACAACTACCGTGTGACCATGATGACACCAGTTGTGTCATATCTACAAAACAGTGTTTCCCAGACACTCCTCCCAGCTCTTACAGTCTCTCTGCCCGCCCCCACTTGCTACAGTGTTCTTGGGTCTTGAAGGGGGAAGTGTTAAGTATCTCATTGGGTGCCAAGCAGTCAGTCACTTATTCTTGCTGCTCTGAGCACTCGGATCATTAACTGTTTACCCACTGCCAACAGGTTGGAAGCAGAAGGCCCTGAGAAATAAAGGCATCAGCAAGAATGGGAGGGGAGTTTGAGCTCAGTCTAGGTGGAGACTGGAATGCAGGTTCTGAGGAAGAGAGAGGCAGATGAGTTTAACAGGAAGCAGCCTTGCCCAGGGCCTCTCTAGAGAACTCTGTGACTCTAAACTTCCTCCCTAGAGTATCTTGTTCATTTTCATGCAGGAGGCTGGGGGTTGAGCCGTCCCTCTGTAGTCCAGGCCTAATCAGATGCTTTTTATTTCTTCTTAACAAGCTCTTATGTATCACAGGCTGGCCTTGAACTTAGAATAGTTGAGGGTGACATTAAACTTTGTCTTCCAACTTCTATCACTGACTCCTGGGCTATTAGAGCTCTGCCGCCATTCCCAGTGGGATTGAACCTAGGTTCTGTCCATGCCAGGCAATCAGTCCGCTAACTGAACTGTACAGTGAGGCCTGGACTTTTGAACTTGGAAACTGTCAACTGAAAGCAGCTTTATAAAACCTGCTTGGGGCTCACTGTGCTTCCAGTGTAACACCCCCTGTGGCCAGTGACATGCTTTCTGGTAAATATTACACCCTCTCTGCTTCCTGAGGTATCAACACCAAATCTCCTTTCTGAGAGGGTCTCGGGCCCACCCAGCCATTAATTTGCAAATGGACCATTTTCTACTTCAAAGGGCAGGTTTTTTCCCCCCCTAAGATCTAAAGTTTTTTAAGTATTCTCAAATGGCTCCCCAGAATCGATCTGAGATCTAAGACTTTGGAACATGTTGAATGTGGATTCTCAGCTTCTATTATGGCAGGATCCAGGTAGCAGGCATATGACTTCAGGAAAAGGCTGCGCAGAAGCCTTGGTACGGTGGTTTTGCTTTGTTTTTTCTTTCACTTAACTAAGGGTGATTTTTATCTTGGTGGTTTTGCTTTGTTTTTTCTTTCACTTAACTAAGGGTGATTTTTATCTTGCCCGACTCCCTGTACTCCCAAAGCCCCCTGTGTAATTCACTCTGCATTCATACATCTAGCTGGGCCCAGTGGCCTGTCTAACTGTGTGCCAGGCGCCAACAGGGAGCCAGAAAATGGAATGCTGTAAATAGAGAGGGACATCAGGGTCTTCGTAGCTCAGACTGGAGACCTAGAAGTGTTCAAAGGAAGGAGAAAAGCTCTATGAGTTATGACCATCCAGTAATGAGGAATCTCCAACTCAAGCCCAGGAGAGGTGATGAACTGGACCTCTAAGAACATAGGCTTCCAAGGCCTTAAATCCAGCAGTGAATGAGAAGCTAAGGTGATATCACTCCCAAAGCCACAGTGACCATTCTCTGCTAATCCACGAATGCACCGTGCCCCAAAGAGTTGACCTTGCGAGATGGGTAACCACAAGGAGACACCCAGACTCAGAATAATGAACCCTGGTTGACAGGTCATCCCTAGGTGGACTGGACTGCCCTGGCCAAATGACCAGGGCTCTCTAGCCCCTCCTAATTGTCCCATTGCTATAACTAATGTCTTCCCACCCAAACAATTAGCCTTCTCTTTTTGAATCTCCTGATTTGTTCTTTCTGGTTCTGAGACCTTATCATTGGAAAACACAAATACATCCGGCATCTGTCTGTGGTCTCCCTGCAACCAGTCCAGCCATTAATGCACTAAGAGCCCCCACAGGCCAGCTCTCCAGCCTGTTCCACTGCCTCATTTGTTTGCTGTTGTTTTCCTGAGTTATTGCGGTCCAGGAGTCACAGAGGAACCAGCAACTAGCATCAGGAATGCTAGGAGGGACCTGGCAGGATCTCTGTGTGCTACTTCCTCCAGGATCTGCCCCACCCTCCAGGGCTGCCATACCTTCAAAGGGGATATAACATCATTGGTCCAAGGGGGAGGCATTTTGAAAACAACCGCATGTTAGAAAGGCTTAGCTATCCACAGTGGCAGGTGCGGCCCGGAAGGAGCAATATTAAGACACCAACAAGACAATCCTGCCCAGAATTTAGATTTCTTACATTGCTTTAGAAATCATCTCTGGGCTCATCTGTTTTGTTAAGGCCTGGAGATGAGGGGAGGACTCTTGTCACCATGTGCATAGGGGACTACAGGCCCAGACAGTGCATGGGTGGTGGGAAGTCCCTGGAGAATCAGCAAGTGGGTGGCGGGATAGGCACGTGGGAGGATGAGAAGATATTGTTAGATGGCTGGGCAGTTAGCTAGGTTGATGACTTCAGCTGGTTTTGCGTCTCTCCCTCCAGGCCACTCATTGAAGTAATCACCTGCCCCATAAGATGCAGTTGGTTGTATTTTAAATTGAGCTGGTACCATTCACTAATTATTCCCTGCGGGTCTCACCTCCTCAGTGAAAGGGGAAACGGCTTTTTCCTCTGTGACTTCCATTACTCCGTGACTGTATTTTTGGAGCTATAACTGGGGACATCTGGTCTGCCAAGGAGGAAATGTTCCTCAGACAGTAGAAGTGAAATCGGAGCCACCCTGGAATGGGGACGTGAGCCTGGATACTGCTCCTTTGGGCCCAGCACAAACTGGGCATGCAGCCATAGCCTGAGAAGCCTAGTGGGCTGAACAGGAGGCAAGGACATGCCCGTCCTTCCTCCTCAGTTCTCCAGGGGGAGAGTGCAGCCCGGCATCCCCTCCTCCCCACCTGGTTGTTATTTCCAACACGTTCCCCTCCGCTAAGCCCCCCCCCAGCCTGGAAAACTCCATGGGGATCGTGTACAGGACACCTTGGGTCTGATGTAACATTTAATGGCCACGTCTCCCCAGGTCCCTGCATTAATATACAACTGTTTTACTGGCTCTAACCTGACAGAGTCAAGGCTGCTAATAGCTCTAGGACCCAGCCTAGGCAAGGAGGTGATGAACAAGGCAGCAGGAAGCTATCTGCCCCTTGCTTTGACCTTGAGTGGCAGAGGACATGAGGACCCGTGTGGCCTTTCAGGGTAGAACTCTGCCACATTCCTCTGGATGCTCTGAGATCCTAGGGCAAGGGAGTATGTCCACTAGGCATTCAATACAGGGCCACTGAAGGAGTATGCAAACGACTGGGTCCCTGTAGAATCAAGGTACAGGGGTCTGGAAGACAGAGAGTTGTAGAGACAAACGCACATGTAGGAGGTGACAGTGTCCAACCATAGTGACTGAACCCAGTCTCCCACAGCAGCCTGTCACTTGTACCTCACCTGGGAGCTTCAGAGGCAAGAGGACAGGAGAGATGTTAGGGAAAAGCTTCCTAGAGAAGATGGACTGAGCCAGGGTTAGAAGTCCCTATGGAGTCCAGGGTTTTCCTTGTCCCCAAGGTTCTTAGCAGAACCTGGAAAGGAGACTCCGGAGGCAGATAATATGTTGTTCCAGGAAAACAAAAACTAAAACTAAAATACAAGGACAACTGGGTACTGGAAAATGGTTATGACCACCAGCCCAAGATTCATGAGGTGTCAGTTATTAAAAGGTCTCCGAAATTCACATCTTGATTCTGATTTCAGAATATGGAAACCCGATTTCCATGGAGACTAGCGGGTAGGGGAAAATGTCCCCTAGCCAGCCAGGGCATCCAGATCCCTCTCTACCTCTCTGTCAAACTCAGGACGAACTGGAGCTACCACTGCTGTGGCTCTCCCTGCAGTCAGAGCCCAGGTTCACTGACTTCTGCTTTCCTCCAGCAGTGTAGGCTTGCCCCAGTGACCTCGCTTCCCCAAGCCTCAGTTTCCCCATCTGCAAAATGAAGAGGTGGATCCAGGGAGTCCCCAAGGCCCTCTGCAGCTCCAGCATCCAGGCTTCGGGACTGGGAGGCATTCAGGTGGAGACAATTTCCCAGATCACTGAGCCCCACCTGGACACCATTGTCAGAGGGGCTCCCCTGGGCATTAGCCGTCTGGAAACATCGCCATCCATCTTTCTGAATATCTAGTTAAAACACTCACCTAATCCTAACCTAATCCTCTCAATTTGGGGAGAAAATTGAAGAAAATACACACACACACACACACACACACACACACACACACACACACACACACGGCAGTCTGAAACCTGAATGCTAACAGATGGGAGAAAAGTATGTATAAATTACACCCGCTGCTGTCAATTCAGGCTCTCCAGATGAAGTGATATGTAAGGTGTTTCATTTATAGGGGAAATTAATTGCCAGCTGTATGACTGGATGGTGTGAAGAAACCACAGCCACATGATGTGTCCCATATATTTTTCCTGGCTTGATTCAGCACCTCCCCTGCCAAGGGCTCCGGCTCTGCTCTCAACCCAAGAGGCACCAGGGTAAACATGGCCCTGAACCAACTGTTCCCTGGTTTTAATTCAGCCAAGGAAGCTATGTACATGGTAGGGGAGGCTGGGTGTCATTATGAAGTCGGGTACCTGCCCCTTCTACCACCAGCCCCAAACTTGTGCGTCTCAGTTTCCTTGTTTGTCAGGGCAGCTGCTTAAAATTTGTTCACTCTACAAAGAAATGCCTTCTAGTTTGTTTGCATCCTAGACCAAGGACCACATCCTTAGCTTTTCTGAATTTGTGCCACGCCTTGCCAAGCTCCCCATAAGCACTCAGTCTATGTCAGGGGTAGCAGTGACACCTGGAATCTCAGTTACATCATTAACCTGGGAACAGCTCACTCTGTCCCCTGTGTCAATCACTCACCCAGGCTTGTCCTTCCGTCTGCAGGTAAGGCTGTCACAGCCAGATTCTACATACTGGCTTCACCTGCAGACTTATTTCTCACAGTTCTAGATGTTAAAAGTTCAAGATCAAGACACCGGCAGATTCTATGTCTGGTAAGGGTTCTATTCCTAGCTTACAGACAGCCACCTTCTGGCTGTGTCCTTGTAACAAAGAGAGAGAGAGCTCTTATTTCTTCATCTTCTAAGCACACTAACCACACTGTGAAAGCCCTATCCTCATGACCTCATCAACTCCTAATTACCTCCCAAAGGCCTTACAGTTCACTAGTATCAAACTGGACTTGGTACTTGGATGGGTTTAGTGGAAGTGCGTGATCATGCAGTCCACAGCAGAGCTGAGTTGCTGGAAAAGCCACCACTCAATTCTTGCATCAGGATGCCATCTAGTAAATAAGGCTCCCTACATCTTTATCATTGTTTCTATAGACCAAGAGGCTGAGGAAACAATCCTGCAAGAGAACAGGAAGCCAGGACAAGTCCTCTACCTCTCACCATGGCCTGCTTTCAAGGGATGGGCTGTTCATCACAGGGGTTGAGCCATCTGATGCCTTACCTTAATTATTGGGGACGTAAGAGAGTGGAGATGGGGAATTAGATGCCATCAAAGCCAACCTTACCAAAAAACTCTGGATTCTTGGATGCAGACATCCTTCCCAGAAGAGCCCACTGAGATGCTGACAGCCCTCCCAGCTCAGACCACCTGAGCCCCACCAAAAAGAAAAGCTAGGTGGGGTGCTCTTGCCCCTCACCCACTCTACTCCGTGACAGTAGGGGGAGGGGTCTGTGCAGCCTACTGCTGAGAAGCTTCCTGCTGTTTCCTGCTAGAGTTGGGCAGAAGGCGAGCACTTCATGCTTGCAGTCTCTTGTGTAGCTCTAGGGCCTATAGCCCAGTGTCTCCTATGGATTGCACGTGCCCACCTCACTGGCCACTCACCAGGACCCAAGCATGGAAGTTTTCCCTGCCAACTGGTGGGCGTGGGGGTTGACAAGTGGGAGCATCTCCATCCTGTAGGCACCCACCTAGGCATTTGTCAAGACTATTCGAACACTGCGCTAATATTCTATTCAGATTTAAATAATAAATTAATCTACACTGTGCTAAGGAGGAAGGAGAGAGACTTAATTATCTGGTATACCTTAGGGTAGGGAGGCAGGTTGGGACTAGTGCTGAGATATGATCAGTTGGCTGCAGACACTGAGAAGACAGGGCCCTGAAGGGATCTGACAATACTACCCTCAGCCCCACAGTTCCCCCCAGCTCTAGGGCAGAGAGCCCTCCTTCCTGACCATTCTTCCAAGAGAGCCAAGAGCATTCTTCTTCCTTTCCCTTATGTGTTTTGAGACAGGATTGTATTCTTCAGCCTAATCTGGCCTACGACTCACGCAATCCTTCTCTTAACTCCCAAGTGCCACGAATACAGTGGTACCATTGCATCTGCCTCAGGAAGAGGGCTTTTCATGTTGCCTGTCCTCTGTGCCCCCAAAACAGGCTTTGCAAGCACCTTTTGGTAGTCAGAGCTGTCTTTTGGGAAGTGTTGGGGCATGCGGTGGTCACACCGAGCAAATGATGCTGAGAGGAGGTGCCAAAGAGGCCACCTGGATGTTACTGGAGAAAAGTGGGGATTTTATTTTTCTGTGTGTGTGTGGCTTTTGGCAGCTGAACAGATCGATCAGAGCCTCAGTTTTCACATCTGTAAAATGAGGGAGGTATCAACCCATGTTGTGTCCCACAGCAGGACCAAGTGCTTCTAACACAGCTCCCGGAACAGGAGTCAGCCCCCCTTGAGTCCATGGTTGTATCTTAAAGGGCTACAGCAGTGAGAAGCTCCAGGGGATTTGTGCTACCTTATCCTCCCCACCCCCACCCCCACCCACCGTGTTCTTCTATTCCTCAGCCAGCACTGGGCTGTGGTTAATGTTTTCCCTGGCTGATTCATGCTGCTCTCTGGAAGCCAGCTTTCACACCCCGAGCCAGCCTGCCTGAGAGAGAACTATTTTCAGCCCAGCAGCTACAACAACAAAGATATGAAGTCACAGCTGCTGCCCCCAGCCGTGAGGGAGGGGAGGACGGAGGCGAGCAGCAGGCTGGACTGGCCATTACTCTGCCTCTACTGTTCTTCATGCTTTCTGGGTTTCCTCCTCCTGCTTCTCAGGCTCTGAATAGGATTACAGTGTGGCTCTGTGTCCAAGGCGCTGAGGTTCTCCTGTTCTGCTCTTGCTGAAGGCCAAGAATCTAAGACTGATCCCCTTCCAAGAGCCCATGGCTTTCTGGGTAAGATGGGGCAGACCGAAGGCACCTGGGTGATGATGAATCACTGGGGAACCTAGGGAAGTGGGTGGTGCCGAGATCCTGCGCTGATCATTTGTTAAATTCGAAACCTGTCAGTTGTTTCTGTCAGTTCTGCAAGGAAAACTGGTGATCAGAGAGCTTCCTAAGCAAGAAGGCGAAATTTGGCGACCGAGGGAAGAAAGAAATTACAATAGTGGTGGAAGAAGTCAGAAAGGGCAGCCGCCTCCTAGATCCACTAGGACCATGGATAGCAGGGCAATGAGCACACACACACACACACACACACACACACACACACACACCAGTTAGCAATGGGGCCAACAGCTGATCACTCACCATGAATTTCCTTCAGCAGAATTCTAGTCTCCTAGTCAAGCCAGAATGCTGGGTCCTCAGTGCAGAACTGTCAATAGATCAGCATGCTCCCCGTTCCCTAAAGAGTACCCCAAGAAGTACAGACAGTGCCACGCAACCCAGTCGCATGCAAACAGAGTCACAGCAATGGCCAGTCCAGCCTACCCTTTGCCTTCATGCTCCCCTCCTTTGGCCTCCAGGCTTTGGGAGGAGGTGCTCCAGAGGCCTGAGTCTCCCCAATAACAAAGATAACTGGTACTCATTTTCTTGCCCTGAAATTTAAAGACCTGATGTAGCAGGCATTTAAGTCTGGTTTTAGTGCTGTATGACAGTCAATCATTGAAGAATTAGGGGAGACGGCTTAGTCTCCCGCCCTGCACTGGAGGGTAGGTGCTCTCATAGCAGCTGCGGCCATCTGGCATCCACTGACCACCTATGGCAAAGTCGTAGTAAAGTCCCACTAAAGGGGACAATTCTAGGTCTTCCTGAAAGACCTTGTCTCAGGACGAGCTGGGTTTCCACACCTTTGGTGGGTTCTGCCCCAATGGTCCTTACAATCAAATGTCGGTGATCGCATGGCAGTTAATAAAGCTTTGGGTCTTATCCTAGGCACCTAGCACATTGTACATGATTTAGATGTCTTGGACAATCAACTAAGATCACCGTCTTTTAAGATTTCCAAACACTAACTGAATGAGTAAAGTATGTTCTGTGTAAGAATGATGACCTGAGTATGGATTCCCCATACATCACATAGAAAGCCAGGCATAACAGCACATGCCTGTAACCCAGCCCTGGGGAAGTGGAGACAGGCAGACCCTGAGAGCTTGTTGGACAACCAGTCTAAAACCGCAAGGTCTATGTTTAGGGAGAGACCCTGTCTCAAAAAAATTAAGGTGGAGAATGAGAGAGGAAGGCATCCGAAGTTGACCTCTGGGCTCGACACATTCATGCATAGACTGGCTAGCACTGCTCACATATGTGCACACATGCATGCACCCTACACACACACAAAAAGTAAAGAGTAAACAAACAAAAAGACTCTCAAACTCTACCTCTTTCAGGGAACCAAGTCTTTAAAAAGCCAGCCTATCTCAAAGCAAACCGTTTTAAGGGGCCCAGACACCACCCACCAACCTTCAGCTTCTCTTACGTTCTCCAGTGATAGTGATATAGTGTCTTAGTCTTAGAGGTCCATTCTCACACTGGCTACAGGGATCTTCTTCATGCGTTGTTGTGCAAAAATGCCATCTTTGCAAAGCCCCCCAATGGCCAGACTTTTCTTTACATGGTAGCCAGTCACTACAAGGTGCCTCAGGCAGAGATGATCACCACCTCAACTTGACATTTTAAGATCATCTCCAAATGCAAAATACAAAAAAATAAAAAAAAAATAGCTCTTCTGATAATAGTGTTGTTTGCTTAATGTGTGTGTTGTGCTGAGCTGGATGGGGTAGGGAACTGACAGCATGAGATGAATCCCTGTCCCTAAGAAACATTTGGTCCAGTTGGGAGGGCTACCCAAATGTCTAGGGGAAGAAGGAAAGGCATCAACCTTTGAATTGTCTTGTCAAGAGCAGGGCAGCAGACAGCAAGCGGCTGTGCCTGGTCCTGGTTGCCGGGCCACCTCTAGCACCAGGCAGCCTGAGGTGACTTCTGTAGGCAGGTGCTCATTCCTTTCTTCTGCAATGAGCTCAGATGCCCTGCAGCCCACTTTCAACGTTTACCTTCTCCAAACACTGTTTTTCCTTGGACAGTGGGGAGAGGGAACCATCCAGGGAGGGAGTGAACCGGTACAGCCCCTGACCATCCTTCCTTCCAGTTCCTTCAGCTTATTCATGTCTTGTGTCAAAATGTGTGTGTGTGTGTGCGTGTGTGTGTGTGTGTGCACGCGTGCACACCAGTAAGATACCTGCACTAAGCCAGTAGATGTTAGAAAAAAAAATCTTGGCAGACCTTGCAAGCTCCCTTCTCACCAGAAGCAAATCAAAAGAACCTAAATGCAGAACTTGAAGGAGCTCAGAGAGTGGCATTGGGGATAAAACCACTGGAGGTCAGAGTGGGAGCCATGATGGCTTCCTCGATGAGGGGAATTGGGGGGCAGTATAAGACAGATGCATCCAGGCCGTGTCTCTGTGGCAGCAGAGCTCGTCTCTCTGAGGAACTATCACTAAGTGAATTCCAGTGGCTGTCCTCATGGGGTCATTCAGAGGTCAGATAAGTCCCTGACCACTGTTCCTGCAACTCTTTGTTCTCCGATGTAAGATGAACAGGAGGAGACTCTTTGTCAGGACACGTCAGACAGCCATATGAGTGGCAAGACGCTGTGTTCGCTCACATGTTTGGTGAGGAACACCAGACATGCTTTGTAGCATGTTTCCATCTGCAGCCCTTGGACCGTGATGCTCTCTGTCTCACCCCATTCTCTGCTCTGCGTGACGCGCTCCCTGCCTTCCCTTACAGAAGAATGAGCGTCCTTGCCTCATTCCTTATATTTGTTCCCTTCTCTCTTAAAGTTGGTCTTTTAAATAAGTCAGTAGAGCAAATTAACCCTCCCTCACACCATTCCCAGTTCCCCACTTCTGGCCCAGATGCTTGGGAGGGTGACCCAGATGTTTGGAGAGAAGGCCCAGATGCTTGGAGCTATGCTTGGGGGATGGCCTCTACTCAGATAGGAATCCATTATGGCAGACTCTAGAACCCCTTCACAGTCAGTTCCACCAGGCCCTGCTGCTTCTCAGCCACCACATGACCAGAAGTTGAGGACCCAGCAGGAGGGAACCCAAAGAAAGTACCAGAGGCAGTTGACTGGCAAAGGCTCTTGTCCAGGGTCAGAGGTACTGTTGCAGGCACCTTTCGTGCCCTTCATGAAGGAATCTTCAATCAACAGAAAAATCAGATTTTCAAGGTGGCAGACCTTTGATTCTGCCAAATCTTTTCCACAAAATCCAAGCCTGGTTCGTGGGGGTGCTTAACTACGGTTCAATTTCCTTGTGGTAATTGCAGCTCACTGAAGTTGCTCTTCCTTGGTCTCCAATCAGTTGGCTAGTTTGGTTTTGTGGTGCTGGGGATGAACCCCACATACACATTCCATCGTTGAACTACATCCTCAGCCTAATTGGCCAGTTTTAAATAGACACCTACTGTATGCCGAGGAGTGAACTTGATCATAAGTAGGGGGTCGACCAGGGAATCGTGAAAGATGAGTTGTCCCATTGTCTCCTGGTTCACCCATGATATCCAACCAGAATGGCGTCTAGCATGTCTGATTCGGTGGCTTTATGTAGCCAAGTCTAGGGACAAATTCTTTAGAACCAGGGTTTAAAGAAGAAGCTAGCAGGAGAGAGTAGAGAGAGACCTCACTCAGAGACACTTAGAGCTGTAAAAATCTCTGGCCCCACCTTCGAATGAGGTGAGAGCGGCTCATATGAGCTCCAGCCTCCCCCGTGGATAAGTAGAAGGTGCAGGCACTACTCTCCCGGGGTGAGGACATTCTAAATGTCCCATTAGGGAGATAAATAACCAGAGAGCATCTGAGTGACCACTCCCTTATCTTCCACGAAGGGATAGAGAGAGGAAGCCAATGGCTACAGCGAACACAGGGAACCAGTCTTTCTTACAGCCTGACTACAGAAGCCACAAATATCAACCATTTGCATAGCACTCTGAGAACTAGTCCTTAAACAGGCACCAGCCAGCCGGTTTCTAAGAGGACCTCCTGCCAGCTTCAGGTGCTGCCTAAAGCTTCAGCTGGCTGGAACTTGTCCCATTTCTCTCCATCCTAGTAACTCCAACCCCCACACCAGGTATGTGTGGGGTGGGGGCAGGGACCCACTGCAACGCCGTTACTGTATTTGCATTTATATGAGGCACAGACCCCCAAGTCTCAAGTCTCTGGGTACTTTTACAGCCCTGTGTATACATAATTTATTTTTGTTGCTATTTAATCAGTCTCTGCGATGAGATGAAAAAGTTTCCGGGGGGCTCCAGGTTATTATGCAGCTTTAGTTCCACCCGCATCACTGAGTGTGTGGATTCACAGATGATGCTTGGCTGTAAAGGTAGAAGCCAGGGACTGGACAGGGAGACCTTATGTACAAAGGGAGGTCAAACTGAGGCCCGTGTCAGGGTACCAAGCCATACCTCGAAGGAGGTGAACAGTCACAGCTGCCTTGACCTGGGAGGGTAACGACAAGAAGACAGGGACTGAGAGAAATGGTGTGGTCAGAAGAAGCTGCTGGACAGGGATGGATAACTAGAAGCTGGAATTGCAGGCAAGTGCTGGACTTGAGTGATGGATAGAGAAGACCCACCCATAAGGGCTTCAGTAGAAATCAGTCCAAAGAAGAGATGAGTCTACGCTAAGTTCCTGGGGTAAGCTTGGGGGGGGCGAGGGAATCCCCAGTTCTTAGCCAAGGTAGGCTCCAGGCTTACCAAGCTCTCCCTCTCCAGTCATCTCTGGGACACCATGAATTATAAACAAATAACACAAAGGCAGTAGTATGAGCTGGAGCCTTTAGATCTGAGCAGTCCCTACATGGTATGTCTCTGCCACACGGTGAGTCTGAGTGCCAGGGCAGCAGACGCATACATGTGCACACAGACATGCAGATACACAAAAAGACACGGATACGCACGGGCTCGTGTCCGCACTCACTGATATGCACGCACAACCATGTGTGTATATCCATGGACACAGACTCACTCACGAACCTGAGCCGTGTGCAAGCATGCAGAGAAGCTGAGCACACACACCAAGGTGTGATTACCCACTCGCAGACCCATGTGACTGTCTCTTCTCGGTTATCAGACTCTTTCCTCTGCTGGCTGCACCCGCGGGAGGAAGAGGCCATATTACTAGAAAAGTGGGTCAGGTCTGAAACTGGGAACTGTAAAGGATACTTGTGATGGGGGACAAGGAACTAATGGAAGGACACCACCCACGCAGCCACTGATATCATGGCCCCTACTGTAAGGAAGGCAACTCCCTGGGTCAGAGCATCCATTAAAAGACAAGCACAAGGGTTCCCTTGCATGTTGCCCATGAGAGGTACACAAGCACATAGACACACACAAGAACTCCTTGGACAAAACCTCAGCAAACATCTGCCAGGAATTTCCACAAAGTCCTAGAGGCTCAAGGGAATAAAATAGTGTCCTAATCCCAGAACCCCTGAATGTGCAGCACCTTCTAGGTGTCACAGTGCTGTTGAGGAAGTACAAAGACAGTAAGCCAAGCCCTCAGCCCTCTTAAGTTCAAGCTTAGCTTAAGTGATTGGGCCCTTTTCCAGCCAACACGCTACTACATACGAACTTTCGAGGCCCTTTACTGACCGCTCTGTTCCACAAACCCACAAACCCCACAGACATCAGGCACCTTTGAGCAGAGATTTAAAGCCGGTCCCTATTTGAAAATAAGATCTGCTGCGGTGATTACGCGTGTTTGAGAAGACAGAAATTGTGTGTCCTTATGGGAGTTTGGGGGAAGGCTAACTGCTTAATCACACTGGGGTTGGAAGCTCCCGTAGATCCGTGAACTCTGATCCAGTTGCCACAGGGTGACACTTTGGAAAGAACCACGGCCCAGGGGACACACCCACATTCGAGAACCCTCATGTGTCATGCTTCCTTCCTCGTTCTAGTCTGGAGAGCATTCCTGGAGACTCATGCTTCATTTTACAGGAAGGGACTGGCATCTAGAGAAACAATGTGGTCACCTTCGTCACCTGTGCCCTACCTAACCTTTGACAGATTCAAGATGGGATGTACACAGCCCTTCTTCCTCCCTGCCCAGGATTGCTGAAGATTCAGCCACTGGCCAAATCTTTTATTTTCCTCTCATCACCCTGATTATTCCCTGTTTAATTAAAATTTGTTTCAGCTAATAGGCCTTAAATTAGTATTTTCAAATATTGACATCTACAGGACCCTCATTCGTTATTTTCAAAAGCTCTGGGGCTAATTGGTTTATCACCCACCAATTAATTGCTCATTTACTGGACAGGTAGCCACTGCCCCCAGAACATGGGTGAACATATTCTCAAGGAGTCAGCACTGCATATAAAACTATGCACACAAATGCACCAGGTTGCATATCACACACACACACACACACACAAGCCCTAAACCCTTTCTCAGCAGAAGTCACCATAGGAGAGCCTGGTTAAGAACCAGGAGGAAGCCAGGCAGTGGTGGTGCATGCCTTTAATCCCAGCACTTGGGAGGCAGAGGCAGGTGGATTTCTGAGTTCAAGGCCAGCCTGGTCTACACAGTGAGTTCCAGGACAGCCAGGGCTATACAGCTATACAGAGAAACCCCTGTATCGAAAAACCAAAAAAAAAAAAAAAAGAAAAAAAAGAAAAAAGAAAGAAACCAGGAAACCAGGAGGAAAGCAGAAGCTACCATCGTTCATCTTTGGTAGCACTCCACCACCCTACCCCCCACACCGCAGCCCCCTGTCACCCACACGGACAACAAGACGGCCAGGCCTGGATACTGCAGATCCACTTGTCTCTGCTTTGTCCTCAGCACAGGAAAGAGTATCTCTGAAAAGGAGGTGTCCAAGACTAAGAAGTGGCCCAAGGGTGTCAGCTGCACTAGTGAGGCAGAACTTTGAGGAGAAGACCCTCCAATTCAGAACTCAGGGAATTATGTGCCCATGGGCAAAAGATGACGTCAGAGTAAAGGATTGGCTGTGTCGAGGTGGGCAGGGCTGTCCAGGAGGACACTGGGAGAGCACGAAGTACCAAGCCAGGGTGGCTTCCCTCTACAGCTCCCCAGAAGGACCCGACTATGGATCTAGGAAGGTTCTGCTACAGAGCAGAGTAAATCTCCCGTGCATCCCTGGGGGAAACTAGATGTCCATCTGTGGGAGTCCCTGGGAAAGGAGTTCTCCGTGATTCCCAAACAGCCTTCTGTGTTCATGCCTGCCCAGAACATTAATTGAAAAAGCATATTCAGAATTTGCCACAGAACCCCCGCGCCTCCTTTCCAGACCCTGAGTCACACACAACCACTTTGGGTTGGAGAGGACATAGCGCACAACAGGAGGAGGCCTCCCCAGAAGGACCTCCTCCCACAGAACCCCGCCTTAGTGCCCTAGAACATGAGCTTTACTCAGAGGTGGCCACCTCCTCCTCTGTCATGTCCTGGCCACTCTGGGCACTGCCAAGGCTTTGCCTCTACTCCTCAAAGAAGCTGCAGGGCCACAGCCCTTTAACCAGTAGGGCTGGGAGTCAGACCAGCCCCCTTGAAAGGCTCTCCGATTTTTCACTCCTTGTAAACAGTCTGAGTGATCGGGATTAAAGTCTCTGCGAGTCGCCCGCCCCCGGTATCGCTTTTCCGGAGAGCCGCATAATCCACAGGGATTAAAGAAGCAGCCGTGCTCGTCTCCCACAAATGAATATCTGTCAGAGGCACTGACCTGTTAAAATAATGAATTTAACGTGCAGCAAACTGCACGCAGCAGCGGAGATGCGACGTGGCTGGCAAATTGTTTTCCAAGTCTTCTGAGGAGGCTTTCAAGGGAACAGGGCTCTTGGGCAGGAGGTCCCTCCCCCAACCCTTTGTGCCCCGACTCAGGTCCCTCCCAGAGGAGATAGGTGCTCCTGCCACAGAACCTATTGGTCCTGGCCTCGGCTGTGGTTTCCATAGATTCTCTTCAGGTTATCACTGACTTCGTGTGGCATTGATGGCTTCCCTCCAGTGGCTCTCCCACCGCCTAGCTCCTGAGTGGTCGTCTGTGAGACCCCCGTGGCCCTGACCTTTTATAAAACTCTGTTACAGAACATTCTGCCCCTCCAGCCTCTGGAACAGAACCGGGGGCTTAAAAAGCATTTTAAGGCATTCTGGCTTCCTTTCGAGTTTTACATAAATGGAAACTGAGGCACAGAGAGAACGTTGCATCTACCTTCATTCAGAGTAAGGTTCAGGGTGCACAAGACCTGATGGCTTCTTTCTTACCCATGTCTTTCTCTACTGCCCCCTCCTGGATCTATTAAAAATGACAATTTGGGCTTCTGAGTGACAGCAGTAATCTAGGCTTACTCAAGAGAGAATCTTATCAAAAAAGGGGAAAGAAAAGTAACTGGGAGCCAAGCAAAACTTGCCCGACCCTCTGATGACTAGGACCCTTGCCTTAAAGCAGATCTTGTTCTGGACCGAGGAGCCCAGACATGTGCATACCCAATGTGAAGTCCATCTTGACCCAAGGCAGGAGCTGTGTCCCAGTCTCGCTTAGCCCCCGCTCCCCCCCATAGCCACTGAAGTGTCCTTCCATGTGTCTTCAGCTCCTCAAGCCACTGTCACGGTGGCTAAGGCAGAGGAACCTGGTGTGTCCTTGTAGGGCCCCCACTCCCACCCTGGAGAATGGAGAGCCTTCTTCTAGACCCTGTCTGAGACCACAACAACCAAAAGTGCCCTCAGCAAGCAGGTCTCTTGATGGAGACTTGTCTCTCCTAAGTGTCTCCAAGGTAACAGATATGGTGGCCTAAGAATTTTGCCAAGAAATTTCCAAGAGCAGATAATCAGGCCGGTGCATAGAGGCACTCCTGACTTAGAGACCTCCTGGACCCTCTCTGTTCTTTCTTATTCTCCATGAGGTTCATCCTCACCCAATACTTAGAGCTGTATGCCTGCTCTAATGCGGTGATCAGAACAATTCTATGCAAGGATATAACAATTCTGTGCCAGGATAAATGCAATCTCTCTTTTCTTCTTCCTTTTGCTTTTTTTGTTTTAAATAAGCCACTTGAATGCGAGTTTCTAGGTCTCTAATGTTCTAGCCTAGCGTGTATCCATTCACTCACTGTTCTGTGCTTGAGGAGAGATAGGAGGGCTTCTTTCAGCAGCATCTCAGAGACACCCTCCCCTTAGTCACCCTGTCTGGGGCTAATGTCTCTCCACACCCCACTAAGCAGGGAGAGAAGGGGGAGGCATTCTAGCAGAAGCTCCTTGTCCTCATTATCACAAGGCAGAGGTGGTAGTGGACACGTAGACAGTATTCCCACTGTAACCTGCAGGCTGCAACTATGTCACCAGCCCACGCACAGGGCAGGTGGCATCACGGTCAGATAGCCTGTCACAGCCAAGTGCCCTCAGGTTGCGCAGCCCCAGATTTGGCAAGATGGGAAGCCCAGAGATTAGAGTAAGTTATTTCTGTCCTCCAAAGTCCCAGAATGCACTGTGGAGTCACACATTCACACAGGACAACTGAGTCCCACCGCAAGACACAGGCTTTGAAAGGCTAAGATCACTGCCAGGACAAGAACCTACCCTGGGCTCTGCGATGGTGACAAGACACTCCTGTGGGTGTGGGGAGGAATCTCTGGGTTTGAAAATGCAGGGTGGCAGGGAGAAGCCGACAGGCTCGGGTGTACCACACTCACTCACCTAGATTTGGGTGAGGACTTTCTCCTCTTTTAGCCACAGCAGTGAGCTCTGAGAGGGACAGGGGAAGGACATAGCCAGAACTAAGGGCCAGTAAGCATCTGGCTAGGGCCCTGCACAGGAGGACAGGCGTGTATCATCATTGTCCAGGCCTCTTGCTCACAGTCTGACTCAAGCAGACCTTCAGTGCGACCATATGTTTTGCTATACGAATCCGAGACAGCTCATCCCTGGTTGTAGTCTACCCTCACCTTAGCAATGGCATTAGGAAGCCCATCGACTCATCCCCCCCTCCCCTGGGTGGTCATGCCGGGACGAGATATGCTTGGGGCTGGACCTGACTAAGAGCTTCCTAAACAAGGAGAGACGGAGTGGAAAACCAGAGCTCTAGCCTCTCTCTAGCTTCCTGGAGGGTCCAGGCAGCCTGAAGCCCCTTGATTGGCTTCTTCCTTGGCAAGCCACTCATCTGCCTCTCCACACCACTCTTCTTCTCCCTTGAGCTTCCCTCCCATTATAGACACTGCTTCTGGGTCCATGCTAGCATTCTTCTCTTAACTCTTGTCCCTTGGAGTAAACTGTACCACCAAATATTATATAAGCTAACCAGGGTATTCTCAAGAGTGGTTCAGTGGGCTGAGGAGCCACTATGCATTAGCAAAAGGTGCTAGGTCTTTACAAGTTTACCAAGTGGAAAGTCATGTCAACATGTCAGGAGGATGAGTCCTTGAGGGCTTCTTGGAAGAGGTGGGAGAGGAAACCTCTCCCCCAGACTTAGGGGGAAAGAAAACAAGCAGCTTTCTTCTTCCCGTTTCCCAAATCACTTGGTGCGGGATGGCAGAGGGTGGTCTCAAGTCTCTGGCATCCCCACTCTGCATTTCTTACTAGATCAGCATTATGTACCAAGTGTGTCCACAGAGCGCAGGGGAGAACAAAGCCAGTCAGTAGTCCAGAGACAGTGGAAGTGACCCCACCCTCTACAAGGACAATTCCCATCGTGCTACACTCGGACTCTCCTGCCAGCAAGAGCTGGCTTTGCTGTGACCCACTTCCCATCTACCTCCAGTAGCAGGCTTCCTACTCCCCTCACTGCCACAGAGACCGTCTTCCCTGTGAACATCAGTCCCCATGAAGTCTACATCCCACATGCACTGAGGGAAGACGTTGGAGCAAGGACGGGAGCCATGCAGGTCTGCAGCCTCGGTCCACAACCTCCCCCTCCCCCAGGACTCACCACACCCTAGTACTCACAACACCGTAGCAAAGGCTTTTGCTATTCTGTCTACAGCTGGAGAACTAGCCAGTGGGGTGGAGGTGAGGTTCATTCTAACTGGAGGAACTGGAGCATGGTTAGGAAACTGTGACCAACCATCTCAGCAAACAGGGTTACCAAAGGTCCCAGCCTCCATCAGGCATCAGTGTGTATGGTGGGGGCAGGGAGTGAGCACTGGGCAGTTCCTCTGAACTGAACAGGAGTTGGTGAATCACTAAACCCCAGGCAGAATCTGGGGGCAGGGGCACAGTGGGTCATCTCTGCTGGGGAAATTAGCCAAAGGATGACTTAAGCACTTTCCTTTAGCAGATTAGGCTGGGAACTAACCAGGACAGCTGGATAAAGGCAATGTTCCATAGACCCAAACCTGTCTCACTCTCTCATCTTCAGTACATGCTTGCATAAGCACAAACACACATGCATGCATTTACATGCGTATCTGCTCCTTCACATGCATTTCTACCCACCACACACATAACATTCTCTCTCTCTCTCTCTCTCTCTCTCTCTCTCTCTCTCTCTCTCTCTCTTTCTGTGTGTGTGTCTGTCTGTCTGTCTTCTGTCACTGTCTTTCTTCCTCCCTCATCTTTCTATTTCTCTCTGTGTCTCTGTCTCTCTGTGTCTCTCTCTCTGTCTCTCTCTGTCTCTGTCTCTTTGTCTCTGTCTCTCTGTCTCTGTCTCTCTCTCTCTCTCTTTCTCCCTCTCTCCCTCTTTATTATTGTTCCTAAGTCTGTGCCCCTCCCTTCCAGGCTCTAGGTTTCCCCTTCCCCCTCACCCCTGCAGAGATGGATCTATCTCTCCCGTGATACACTGGAAAGAGTAGTTGTTTGAAGTCAAAGCTACAAGGAGCAAGCGGGGAGCTCAGAGCCAAGCAGGAAGCATTCTGACGTCATGGCCTGGTGGAACAGGGATGGGTGCTGTTTCGTTAGTGGTACACACACAAGAAGTGCCACTACTGCTCATCCCAGGAGTGAAGCATGTTGGGACCCCTCCCCTTCACTATCACTTAGACCAGGGGAAGCTCAGTGTGCCATGAGGGGTCTGCAGTGACACCCTTCCCCCAAGCCTTGACCCTGGGTGTGACTTTGAGGAAACCACTAGTCCTTATTCCTAGTTACCTCACCTGTTGGTGCAAATCCAAAGGCAGTTGCCTGCAGCATGGCTGCCCTTACAGCAGGCGGGTGTAAGGCGGAGGGAGATAGAGGGCTGGCTTTTGTAAAGCAGCCAACCTCCAGGAATATCTTTTCTCTGAGTTTGCTCACATTCTGCCAGTTTCTAAAAAGCCACCTGATAGGTGACCAGACAGAAGGGTGAGGATTGCCTTCCAAAGAGAATCAGGCCATGCTAACCAGCACTGACTGATGAGGGCTGCAGTTCATGTCACAAACGCTTCATGACACACATTGTGCAGACTGCATGCCACTGTCTTGGGACTGAGTGACCCTCTGTCCCATAAGCCCCTTCTCTACAGACAGGGCAAAAGTCGAGCCCTGTCTTCCTCAGCACTGAGTCTCAGATCTGTTTTATCTCTCCACTGAGACCCACTCAGTGCACAGGACATGGCGTTCCAAAGAGGGGGCTTGCAGCTACCAAGGCAGGCGGGAGGTCACTGTCTGGCTGGGAGACATGACTCACGCATGACACAATTGAGAGCGGGGATGCCATTAATCAGAGCAGGAGCCTGCCAGCCTGACTTGAGAGGTGATCCTCTGTGGCACTCTGAAGAACCCATAGTCTCTACAGCCCAGCAAGGGAAGAAGAGAAGGAGGGAGAGAAGGCAGTCGGGCTAGGGAAGCTTTGGCCTGGGAACTGGGAGAGCTATATTTACATCATACAGTTCTTCCTCTCATCGTGTTCAGCATTCAATCTGTAGTTTCCATTTTGCAAATGGGGATGGAAGGTTATCCCTTCCCACTCCTTTCAGAGAACACTGGGACTTTTGGAAGACTATGAGTGCTCAAGTCCTGACAGAAGATGAAGGAAGGGGATGGACTCAGGAGCAGAAGTGACCCTTCTGGACCAAAAATTCTGTAGACAAGGAGGGAAGAAAAGGAGGATGGGAAGGAAGGGAAACAAAAGAGACAAGGAGAAGTAGCAGAGGGAGGAACCTTGGCTAAGGAGACTTGGGGGACCCAGGCTCGATGTCAGTTCTTACGGGAATTAGAACAAGACAGTATAGATAGCATCAGGCTGTTACTAGGAAAGGAAGAGACATCTGGTCCCTTGTATTTCCCAGGTAGACCAGAAGGCAGGCTCCCAGAGCTGGGCATCTCTGAGCCAACGCCTAGAGCGACTTACTATCCGTGCTCAGAAAGCCCTCTTCACATCGTCAGAAGATGCCTATTCAGTAAAGCCATCATACGGGTAGGTATGTCCCAACCCCCATGCTCACGGAGCAAGCACTTGTCCTCAGCTTTCCAGCAGAGGCTGAACTCTCCTATGTGCAGAGGCACTTCTAGCCAAGACCACATGGGCAGAGAATCCCTCAGTTCCCCCTCCCAGCGTCCCTAGCACGAGTCACACCCACACACTCAGCACGCTTTTGCTCACACGATTCCACACACTTTCCACTCTCACCATCCCCCGCCTCTCCCTCCCCCCCCCCAGTTCAAGTCCCACCTCCTACACGAAGAAGCCTGAGAGTGTTCACAGCCGTTCTCGGCAAGTGCGCTCACTATTCCATTCACACCTGTGAGGCGAGAGCTGGCATCCCTGTCCACATTAGGAAACTGGGCCACCCAGACAGAAGTAGCTACCCTGAGAGAGACTGGTGAAGAATGGGGCTGGGATGTGTGCCCTGCAGGGTGCTGGATGTGGGTGACTGCCCTCTAATCAGGAGGCTACCGGGGCATGGATACGAGTTATTCCTGCCACCCCTTCTAGTCTGACGGTCAGAGTCACCTCACTTTATGGCAGGCCACTGATGGGGCAGAGTAGGCCTTGGTGCTGTTCCTTCTCCTTTCTGAGCCACAAGCCTCCCAACTAGAGTCAAAGGTGTATGGCTTAATGCGTAGCTCCACACAAGAGTAGTCTTATAGAGTAGTCTTATAGAGTAGTCTTATAGAGTAGTCTTATAGTGTAGTCTTATAGAGTAGTCTTATAGAGTAGTCTTATAGAGTAGTCTTATAGTGGCTGGGTGCCCATAGTAATGGGATCCCATTAAGTGGATCCTTTGCAGAGGACACTCCTCCTGCCAACACTGGGCCACTGTAAGGCCATATTTGTTCCCAAGAGCATGACTCACTGAAAGCCAACATAACTAAGGCCAAGGGGGCTTAAGAGGAGCAGGTGATTCAGGAACAGGGAGAAATTATTCTCTCTCTGCCCTAACATCCTCCTGAAGCATCCCTCCAAGTGCAGAGTGGTCCCTATAGTCCCCCGGGGAGGAGATTTCAAAACCTAGGGGGTGTTCCTGGAGGTCTGGATTCTCCAGATGACCATCCACCATGAATGGAACATAGTCAAGGCCACCGCCCTGGTCATCTACCCTGACCACACCTGGACCCAGCACCTTGGGCCTCTGTCCTGAAAAACTTTAAGGGATCTTCTCCCTGAAGCATACTCCTTGAAAGAGCAGAGGGGTTGGACAGCTTCTTCCACCTTCCAGGAATGCAATAAATCCCATCTAACCTCACACCTGTCTACACCTTGGCCCTGTTCTAACTCCCATAAGGCTTGAGCAGGGCTGAATAAGAGATTCCTTGGAGGGCCAGATACTTCGATTCTCCCCTCCCCCACCTCCCCTTCAACCAATGCCAGTGGCTTCCTGAGTTCTAGAAAGACTAATACTCATTCCCTGATACATCTTTTTTGATTTATATGCACAAAATTACTTCTGGAATAATTTTGAAGAAAATGTAGTTTCATGCCTAGGAGAGATAATTTATATAATAAAACAGAAAAGTAAAATTAGCATTAGCAGTGGGCTGGGCATCGTTCTGTAGCATCACTGCACTTAACAGGGTGCTAGACCCCCTCCTTAGGTGGTGAGCAAAGAGTAGCTGACCCTGAAGGAAGAGGGTCTCTCCTCATGAGTTTTGCCACTGATCCTCATACCACAGTGACGTCAAAGAAAATCATTGATCCTTCCCATGTTGTTCCCTGAAGAGTGTCTACTACACACTTGCGTTGCGCAAAACTCAAGGCTGCATGAAGCGTCAGCTGAATGCTCCAGAAGGAACTGTGAAGTACACCAAGCTCTGCTCAGACAGAAAACCCTGGTCCTTCAGGGACTGCACGCTGGCCATTGACAGACACTCACTGAGTTGAGACTCTGAGCCGTTGGCCTGTCCTTTCATTTCTCTGGTCATTTACTTCTCCTAAAAGCTTGATCACTGGCCTTTCCTTTTATCTGAGCAGCGACATACGGTATTTTTATTATCCTCAGCAACTCTGTGACGCGAGTTATCTCAGAAATGAGGGAAGTGTAAGAGGTCACATAGCTTGACATAAGTCATAAAGAGTAGGAGGAGCAGACCCAGAGCTGTTCTTCTCTATTCTGTTTCAGTGATCTTTCCAGGGCTGCATCAGGTGACACCCCCCTCCCAAGTCACTGTCATTTTGAAAATGCTAAGACTTAATAGAATTGAGGTTGGCATGCACACATTGTCCAGATGCATCAAGATCCTGTAGCTACAATTGGAGGCGCAGAGGGGTTGGGTTGGCCCTAGGAGTACAGAGCCACTGGGAAGGGAAGCAGCAAGCAGGCACAGTGGGAACGTGCTGAGTGCTCATAGTTTATGACGGCGCGTAAGTCAGACCTGCCTGTACTTGACCAAGGTAGAAACTTCCTTGCTGCATAGTAATTAGATTTTTAGACAGTGTTTCCCTTTGGTTTATTTACCTAGCAGTCATTATTGCCAGCCGAGCTCGGTACTGTTAGCCTCCCAACCACATGGGTTATAAGTTTGTGGAGGGGGAGGGGAGAGACAGGAGTTAAAAGATACAGTGAGGCCATTTTGGCCTTGCAAGATAGGCAGGTGTCTGTGGTGGCCCTCGGGGTATCTTCAGGCACACTAAGGGAGTAGGCAGGCACTGGCCTTTGATCTGAAGGTCAGAAGTAAGCATTAGGAATCGGGGGCTCAGTTGGCCCCAGAAAGTCCTTCGAGTCCATAAAGTATCAACCACATGACATATTATGAATAGGTGGTATTTCTTAGCCCATGGGCCAAGGCTCTGAGTGCTCTTTGCAAGGAAGTGTAATGCCCAGAGGAGGTAAAACCAACTATAGTGTATTTGGATAGAGTTGGTGGCCAGGAGGTAGGGAGATTGGAACTCTGCAGCGTCAGAAAACATAGAATCTGTACGCCTGTCTTATTGGCTCTGTCTTGAGAAATGGCTTCCTTTTTTTCCTCCTTTTTCCCTTGCCCTCTTCTTCTCTCTCTCTCTCTCTCTTTCTTCTTTCCTTCTTTCTCTCTTTCCTTTCTTCCTTTGTTTTTAAGAGGTATTCATCACTCTCCTTTCTTTTGCCTCCTTTTCTTTCCCGACTATTTTCACTTTCTACACCCCTCTCCTTCACTTCCTTCTCCCACAGGCATTCCCGTCTCCTCCCTTCCTTTTTGTTCAGATTTCCAGGAAAATTCTGTCACACCCTAGAATTTTCGGCTGCCATGCTCTGAGCCTTCCAGATTGCAGAACTACCCTTCTGCCCCCACCGCACAGAGAGGAGCAACAGGGACGTGAGAGTTAAGGAGAGAGGCCACAACTGACAGTCTTATACATACTGGAACCCTCCAGCCCCTCAGCATCCTGAAGGCCAGTCCTGGGCTTGAGGCATGAGAAGACAGAGGACCCTCCCAGGCTAGCTAAGCAGAATATGCCACAACTCCCTGAGTCCTCTTAAAAGATGAAGTCCAATGCCCCAGTTTCAGAATTCTGCCTCAAATTGTCTGGGGGAGTAGAGCCCAATCGTGTCTTTTACAAGAACCATACTTGGTGAAGTGCATCAGGGTACCAAATTACTCTGGGGAATTGCAGTCCAGGCAGATACAACTCTTATGTGAAGATAGTTGAGCTAATGGATGGAGACTTGGGGGATGGAGGGATGGAGAGGCTCTCCAAATAAAGCAGTGAAGCTTTATTCTGCCAGGGAAGGGTCTGTGGGGGTCATCAGCGGATGACCGGTTTAAAACATCAGCAATGTATCTGAGTGGTACTTCAGGAGGCAGGCAGTATGCTGGATGAACGGACAGATAGCATCAAGTAATCCGAGGTCACTGGACTAAGCAGCGCTCTGGTGTCTTAGAAGTGTGTGACTTTATTGGGGCGGGGCTGAAACACACCCCGGCTATAACTCCTCACTCTAGGCTACCCTTCCACATTCTAAAACAGACTAAATAGGGGCATCCTCTCCCTGCCCAACCCCAGGCCCAACATTCAGAAAAGAATTAAATGACAGAGCCTCGTACTCCTGTATAAATTAATAATTGATTCGGTAACAAATCACTAATATTGCAGGAGTCGTGGTGAATAAGATAATGAATGTGTTCTGTCCAGGGAGTGTCATGTTGTGAGGACTCAGCTGAAATTATTCATCAGTGTGCTACCTCCCCCATCTCCAACTGCTACTGGGTTAGCTCCTCCTTTTAATCTTGCCGACCTGTCACATTCGATGGTGGAACTCGTCAGGCTCCGTATACAGCACAATATTAAGGAAGAACCCCCAAAGCATCACAGTGAATTCCAGTAGGTAACAGGAACAGTGACTGCAGACCCCCTCCTGCTCCCGAAGAAGCTAACAAACCCCTTTCCAGCTGGGTTCCTTATCCCCGCACCAGGAAAAGAACCCCGATTAAGGAGTCAAGAACCATGGATTGAGATTCTCATCTTGCCGCAAATATGCTGAGTGTCTTCGGGCCGGGTACCGAACCATCCTTATTGAGACAAAGTTTTATGTCTCAATAAAGAGGGGTGGCCGTGCTTCCTGCCTCTCTCTAAGAGGTGATAAGAAAATTATGAGGTGACAGGAAAAAAGGAATTCTATCAAGTAGCTGGGTTGGATTCATTTTACTCCCCCATTAAGTCATAGAACTTTTAGCCTTGTGAGGTGCTCATGGTTCTAAACATGTCTTTCACATACCCATTATTGGGAGCTCCCTACCCTGCCCTTCCACTCTCTTTGTGTCCTTCCTTCTTCATCAGACCCATCTGACTTCTTGGGGTAAATTCAATAACCAACTACTTCATGATAACTTTCCTGACCCTGCCTATCAGATATGGCCTTTCTTCCTCTGTGTTGGATGGAAAGATTGGAAAGGTGGATGGATGGATTGATGGATGGACGGATGGATGGATGGATGGATGGATGGATGCATGGATGGATGGATGGATGCATGGATGGATGCATGCATAGATGCATGGATGGATGCTTGGATGGATGCATGGGTGGATGGATGAGTAAATGTGTAAGTAAATGAACAGAAAGATAAGTGGAAGAACATGAAATTGAAGGCTGGAGATCTGGCTCAGCAATTAAGAGCACCTGATGCTCTTGCAGACAACCCAGGGTTCAGTTCCCAGCACCTACATCAGGCAGCTCACAACAGCTCTAACTCCAGTTCCTGGGAATCTGGCGCCCTCATCTGGCCTGCTTGGGCACCTTCCTTCACTTTGCATTGCACACATGCATACATGCAGGAGCACCTGCACATAAAATAAAAGTTCCAAAGTCCTTTAAAAAAATAAAAAATGAGGCAAGTGTGATTGTGCAAGTCCTTAGTTCCAGCTAGGGAAGCAGAGACAGGCAGATCTCAGTTCAAGGCCAGCCTGGTCTACAGAGTGAGTTCCAAGATAGGCACAGCTACACAAAGAAACTCTGTCTTTAAAAAAAAATATACAAAATAAAAATAAAATTGAAACTGACATCCTACTGTTTTCAGTCAGTGATCAAATGGCTGTGGAGTCCTGCCGTAATTTGGTTTTATCTCTGCTATACCAGGGTGTAGAGCCAAAGTGTCGATGACCTGACACAGGCTGTGTTTAGAGCAGAGTGACAGCAATGAGATTGAACTGAAAATCAGAGCCCATGATGTCACAGCTGCCAGACCCTTCAGACGGGCCTTCTGGAGGCCTCCCACCAAGGGCCAGTGGTTGCTAACCACACAGCTGGCTGGAGGCAGGACCCACTCTCCCATCTTAAGATCATTCTTCCTTCATACCAGAGGACACCACACAAGAGGAACACGAGAAGGCCCTAGGTTCTACAAGGTTGAGAGACTTCGCTTGAAAAGAAAACACTGTTTCAAAGGGTCAGAATTGGTTTTTCCCAGAGGTGGAATAAAGTGAGACTTTCCCTTGAGATCCAAATGTCTTCAACCAAGTGGGAAACTTCCCACAATTGATCTACAACTCTTAGATTAAAAAGAGACCTGAGAACAGAAGTGCCCGGGTCGGAGGTTATACAGGAGCAGGAGTAAGAATGGGCTGGTTTCCCCTGTTGTGTCTGCCTCCCCGGGCCCTCTGTCCAAATACTCCCCAATCAAATCAACTGTTTCCCACACAAAAGCTTACCCAGCCTTCACTACAGAACTCCAGAGAACATATTGGTGTTGTTCCCCCCGGCGCACACAGATGCTCATGAGCACAGGTGAACACATACCACAGATACCCACACCTGTGTGGAGACGTGCCACATAAGACCCACGAGCGCATGAAGACGACAGGCATGAGGCAACACACACGTTCATCCAAGTCTTCATTCCGAGTAAGTTATTAAAAATGTAGACATCGCCGGCTCCCAGGGTCAATATGTTGTTTTTAAATTTAAACATGAATTTCCATTTCATTGAGCCTCCAGGGCTAACAAGATGTGCTGTGACAGGAGCAGCTAGCTGGAAAAGGCATGATTGAAGAGCCAGCCAATAATGTGTGTGCACAGCCTGGGTGGGGAGGGGGGCCCCTTGCTCAGCCCCCAGAGCCTGGTGGGAGTTTCAGGCAGGCAACGTGAAGAGGGTTAGTCCTTCCACTAACCCTCCTCACAACTGACCCAGTTGACAAATCCACATTTCCCAATCTGAGCTCCAGCAGCAAAATCACCCGTCGTCCATCCACCCCACGCATCCACACATCCCTATTCGATGAAACGCAACACCTGGGGGATCGTGGCAAGGAGAAAGTGCTGCCCCTGTACCAGGGGCAATTCTGATTAGAATAAAATATGTGTCTCTGAACACTTACTGAGGGGCCCTTTGCATCCTCAGACGGTGGTAGACGCCTGCTTTAGGACCTGCTGTAAGCTATCCCCCCCCCCGAGTTGTAACTTTTATTACACAAAGAATTATATCTGTCTCGTCCAGAGTGAGCCCTGGGCACCTAATTGCTGTGGGTATTCACTGAAGCACTGGGGAACGTGACTGGGACTGGGTTGAAGTTAGAAGACACACACAGAGGTTTTGTTTACTGGCTGGAAGCTATGTAGGTGGCTCAGTGACACTGAGAGAAAGAAGAAACAAACACTGTACGAAGAAGTGGTCCTTAGGCAGGACCTTGTCGTGTACACACATCATCCGGCATGTTAACAGCCATGGCAAGAGGATCCCTGCAAGCTTGAGGCTAGCCTGAGCTACATGGTGAAAGCTTGTTTCAAAAGCAATTTTTAAAGAAAATCATCAATGGTCATGTGTTCAGGACCTGAGCTAAGTTTAGCTCTGCCTGGCATGGGCTATTCTCTCTCTGTGACTTATGGTTGGACTGGTCTTGGTGGGTTCTGTGCCAGCTCATTTCTCTTGGACACCTAAATGCCAACCAGTAACTAAACTTCACTTACCAGCAAGGTAGGGGGAGGAGGCAATAGTGACCCCCACCATAGGCATAGCCTTCTAGAGATAGTGTGGCCGAAGCCGTGTTCACAGTTCCCTATACGTGGAACATACATGTATGTATACACACACCAGTGCCCATTGAACCAAGAGTTATTGACTAACGAGGTATCAGGATCTGTCAGACTCATACAGCCTCATGTGTGCATGTGTGCACACACGATCATCTTTCCTAGCTCAGAATAAAACCAACCCTTAACAGTAAGACCCTTTGGTTTCTGTTCCCAGGAGAGAATAGCATCCTTTCTCCCAGAGGCTCACTGGAGTCCCTGAGGAAGCAGAATTCCAGGAAGGGTGACAGCACTCCTGCAGGCTAAGGGCAGTCCCAGAACCCATGCTGAAAATGTCTCATGGCCCAGTATGATCAGGGATGCCAACACATATTCAGAAGATGTGGTGTCAGTCACCATCCATGGCTTACTAGCCTGAGGGACTGGCAGCACCAGATGTGGAGGGAGGGGTAACTGGCAGTGACTGCCCACTGGCATGCAGATGCAGACATTTAATGTATTAAGGAATGAAGGCCTGGACCTCTGGCCCTTTAAACATTCATTTAAATTCTCCCTTCTCAAATAAGACAGCAGAGGCATCAGCCAAAAGGGCACAGTCTCCTTCCCTTGTCTTTAGAAGGAGGAAAAAGAAAGAGACAGGGTAGAGATAGATTTATTGGAGTTAGAACTCGAGCCAGGACTGTGTAAACTAGGGCTGTGAAGGAGGCTGGGCAGGGGGAGCAGGGGGATCAGGGGAAGCATGGGGAGTAGAGGGGGAGTGGGGGAGGTGGGGGAGCTTGGGAAATTGGGGGAGGAGTCAGGGAGAAGTGGGGGGAGCGGAGGAAGCGGGAGGAGTGCGGAGAGCAGGGGGAGCAGGGGGAGCAGGGGAGTGGGAAGAGCATGGGGGAGTGGGAAGAGCATGGGGGAGCATGGGGAGTAGGGGGAGCATGAGGAGTAGGGGGAGCATGGGGAGTAGGGGGAGCATGGGGAGTAGGGGGAGCATAAGGAGTAGGGGGAGCATGGGGAGTAGGGGGAGCATGGGGAGTAGGGGGAGCATGGGGAGTAGGGGGAGCATGGGGAGTAGGGGGAGCATGGGGAGTAGGGGGAGCATGAGGAGTAGGGGGAGCATGAGGAGTAGGGGGAGCATAGGGAGTAGGGGGAGCATGAGGAGCAGGGGGAGCATGGGGAGCAGGGGGAGCATGGGGAGTAGGGGGAGCATGGGGAGTAGGGGGAGCATGGGGAGTAGGGGGAGCATGGGGAGTAGGGGGAGCATGGGGAGTAGGGGGAGCATGGGGAGTAGGGGGAGTGGGGGAGCTGGGGGGAGTGGGGAGAGCAGGGGGAGCAGGGGTCCACACTCATTTTCTCTCACATCCTTTCTGTCCTTTACACATCATGCTTTCCCAAGAACCTGAGACATGTCTAGCTGTACCTGTCTTGTCAACATCTGGAAATGGCCTGCAGTATGAACCAACCCAAATTAGACAGAAACGGTCCTCAGGCTTCATCCAGCGGGCATGTGTGGCCCTGCACACTGTACACTAGGGGTTATTTTGTACAGCAAGTTCTGTCTGTGGTGTCCAGAGGATAGGCAGTCCTGGCCAGGGCTGGGCAAGAGCCAATCTGTAATTCCCTCCGGCTCTCTCTTGGAGTGGCCCTGAATGGAGATGGGAAGGCCAGAAGGACAATAAGCCCAGATTCTGTCCATCTTTCTCTACCTTCCCAAGGTTTCCCTGACCCTGTACTATAGTCCTTCTTGGATGTAACCTCCACCACAGAAATATTCTTTGGAGCTAAGGTCTAACCTGGAGTCTACCTAATCTCTTAGAAAGACCAGATCCAAGAAAGACAGAGTTCAGTTAAGTGTGAAGAGCTTGCTGACAGCAGGAGTGTCCCACCGTGTGGTAGCTTCCTGTGAAGGGGCCATCTGTCTTCCCTGAAGCATCCTAGAGGGGACTACAATGTCCACAAGATCCCTCCCAGTTCTGACACTCCGTGAGTCACCTCTAGGATCCCGTTAGCCTCTCTAAGGGAACTAGTACATGCTGGTGGGAGGGAAGCTCCTCACAGCCTGCCTCTGGTTCCAGTTCTCAGGGAAGCTAACAGGGTGAGAGGAGGCAACCTTGCTCACTGTGTTGGTCCAGTCCTCTAAAAGAGCCACTGGGAAAGTGTTTGTTCATGTGGGAAATCACATCACTGGGGAGAGCCGCATTTTCCATCGATGAGCTATGTAGGTCAGGCTCTGGTTGCTTCCACATGACTGACCTCTGGACAAGTGAGAAGAGTAAGCAGGCTGAGTCTCTGCCCACACACCCTTGCCTTCACTCATAATCTCCAAGTCAGTTCATAGGGCCTGGAGCCTGGGTGCAGGGGGGACCCACAGAGAGAGCCTGGAGCCTGGGTACAGGGGGGACCCACAGAGAGGACCTGGAGCCTGGGTGCGGGGGGGGGGCCCACAGAGAGTCTGGCAGACTCTCTGCCTGCTGGCTTGCAGCTTCCCAATGCCAGGGCTGGAGTGGGTTATCGCACAAAGATCCCCTCATATAAACCCCAAGACATGATGCTGTGAGGGTCTTGTGCTAGAGGGGAATAAACACAGTGGGATTGGCAATCCAGGAGCTTGAGGGCAATAGTGACTTGTGCCTTAGACCCACAGCTCACAGTGACATGGGGGTGCCCACTGTGGTCTCCCTCTCCCTTCTGTGGGAACAACCGTGACACCTCCTGGTAGAATCAAAGGCAGGGGTCAGCACTGTATCCCTAAGACGGGGCCTCAGATTTGGAAAAGAGAGAAAGGAGCTAGAGATTGGGGTCATCCAATCCTTTCCATCTCCAGTCAAAGGGCTGAGAAGAAGGGGGTGTGCGTTGCCGGCTCTTCCATCGTGTGTGGCATCCCCAAGCTCCCTCCTCTCACCGACTCCCCCAAACACAAAGAAAAGCCACTCTGACCTTTTCACGACAAAGGTGGTTAGTGAAGGGAAACAGAGTATAAGGATCAAGATTCCTGCCAACTTGGCCCCTTGTAGTTCTTTGAATGAGGTGGCTCCGTATCTGTTTAATACAAGGCAGGGGCTTCAGCTCCACAAAGGGATTGGACGCATGGGATAAGATTTCCATAAGCCTCTCATTTTACTTTCCTTGTTGTAAGACAGAATCTTCCACCGGCTCCATAGTTCAGGTCTGCTTTGAACTTATGAGCTCCTCCTGCCTCGGCCTCCCAAGTGCTAGGTCTACAGGTGTGTGCCACCGTGTCCAGCTAACAGCCATGCTTGCTAATGGGAGCCTGCTCTCTATGAGCACAATCCTTGGGTGGGAGAAAGGAGAGGAGAGGAGTTAAAAGGAAAAAGGGGTGGCAGGTGGAGCTAAAGTCCCAGAAAGCAGCATCTTTCCCCATTTCTACCAGCCCTCCAACTGCATCCTTGCCAAGTCGCATCACTGACACCCTGCACAGGTCACGTTTCAGTACACACGGCATGCACCTTTTTTAAAATCCTTTTTCCCCCCCCAATATAAAAATATTCTGCAGTACCGAGCATATCTGATTTAAAAAGGGAAATGTTGCCTGAAATATGTGCATGCCCCCCCCAATTGAACTAATGGGCACTCATTCATTATTTAATCTCCTGCTTATCAGAACAGGACCAAACTGAAATCTAATATAGCATGTGCATAGTATTGTCCTGGAGAGTAGGCGGGAGGCAGAGAGCAGGGGTAGGGGGAGAGACAGATCAAGTCTTGTACTTTCGCTTCATATATTAAACCAGGCTGCAGGCTGTGAACAAGATTAATAACAGTAGTGGCCCTGCGGATTCCATACACACACATACACACACACACATGCATGCATACATATATACCTGATATCTATTCTCATACCTTCCACCATGATTCATAAGCTGTCCCATAACTGGACTTCATTAAACACAAAAGAAATGTTTCTCCTCCACAGCAGCTCAGGAGGTGAAGTGGATACTGTGTCTTGCTCACTTACATGGCTCTGGGTAAAACTGCCTTATTCTTCCAAAGTCTTGGGAGGAGCTGGAGCAAGCACCCAGTGACACTCCCCCTAAAGTGAAATTGATGGGGGGCGAAAGGGTGACATCTTTGGCTAGCACCTCTCATGTGCCCAGCTCAGTGTATATTGGTGCCTCGAATCCCCATAGCAACTCTGGAAATAGTAGCAGCATCCTTGACTTACCCAGGAGGAAACTGAGGTACAAAGATGGAAGGAAACTATACTTATGGAAGGTCCAAAATAATAAATACTAAGCAACAGATCTACTCCACCCGCTAACTAACTGGTTCTTCTTCATAAGTAGACTATGTTGATTTCTTAAAATATTGTAAAAATAAAATCCACATTTCAGGCATGTGTGGACGGTAGGGTGATGATAAACACATGGAAGCCCTCTCGGCTTTTCTTTTGTTCAAGATTATTTCTATCCCTCTCCCACATGGCTACCTTGAGGCCCTGACTCAACTATCCCTTCACCTCTCTTCCCCTAACTTCCCCTCCATGACCTTCTTATCAAAGTCTACCTCTTATCAAAGTCCACCTCTTATCAAAGTCCACCTCTTTTTCCCACATTCTCTCAAATCCATCTGCTCAGTACAAGACCTACAGGACAAAACTCTCTCACATGCAGTGTTCACCTGTGTTCCTCATTTTTATCCCTGCCCCATGCTAGAAAATATTCTCTTGGGCCAGCAAGATACCCCAGAAGGCAAAGATATTTGCCATCAGGATGTTCAATTACCAAAAGCTACACAGTAGAAGAGAGAACCAACTCTTACAAGTTATCTTCTGACTTCTGCATCCACACTGTGGCTTGTGTGTGTGTGTGTGTGTGCGTGTGCGTGTGCGTGTGTGTGTGTGTGTGTGTGTGTGTGTGTGTGTGTGTGTGTGCGCTGCACAGGCCAATTGTTTCTCAGAAGATGCCCACTTTCTGAGTTCTCCATCAGCACAGAGTTGATTGCATAGGTCCCTGGCAGTTATGCTATTTGAGTTCCCAAGTAGCCCATCCTCCCTCCCATTCCCTATAAGGGTCAGACTACACCAGAGTAACAGAGGCATCTGTGGGCAACAAAGAATTCTTTTTTTTTTCTTTAAAGCAGTGTTTCTGCTCTGGGGCATGTATCCCCTCCTCCCCACAGCCCCACAGTCCAAATCCAGATAAAGATGGGGTGACAGCATGGAGGTAGCTCCTGAGGACCAGATGAGATGAGTAGCATCCAGCCTCTAACTTCTCCCCTTCCTCCAATGACAGCCAGGGATGGCTTTTCTTTATTCCTCATCTCTGTAATTCAGTTTGAGCTGTAAGGGAGTTTAAAAAAAAATGGAGCAGGCCACCAAGCAGCCTACAAAACAAGTCAGCCTGGCAGTTTCTCCTGCAGACCCACGCCTTATATCTTCGGTGACAAAAAGATTTATAGCAATTTTTTATTAAAAAAGAGAGAGTGTGTGCACTGTGGATAATCAGATCTGAGACGCAGGAATGGAAGCGTAGGGGTGTTGGACATGTAAGTTATTTTAAAATATATGCTAGGTGCCTGATGGATTCCTCCACTCCCCACTGGAGGGGCCAGCTCTCCCCTTCCCCTCGAGCCTGGCCCAAAGTGATGGAATTGATGTGTAAAAAGAAAAGACAGGATACAGACTAGGAAGGCAAGAACATCTATTGTAGCATTATTTTTTTCAGGCACTATCTCTTAAACTCCCTCCCAGGCCACTGTCCCTTACTTCAACAGGTAGAGAGGGGCACCTGCTGCCTGCTAGAGGGAAGAATGTAGCCATAAGCTCTTAAGACCATCCCAAGGCCAGGTATCTTAAGACTATCTTAAGACATCACATAAGGGACCTCTCCCTACTATAAGCTTTCAGTCTTGTTTTAACAAATGAAGTAGATGAGGGGCTGGAGACACGACTTAGTTGGTAGAATGCCCACCTAGCATATATAATGCCCTAGGTTCAACCCCCAGCCATGCATAAACAGGATGTGGTAGCATGTACCTGTGATGTTAGCACTTTGGAGGTGGAGGCAGGAGGATCAGAAATTCAGGCTCTTCTTTGGCTATGTTTGGTAAGTCTAAGGACAGCCAGAGATACATGATACCTTGTCTCAAAAAAGTGGTGGGGTAGCTGGAGAGATGGCACAGAGATTAGGGGCAGGGACTGCTCTTCCAGAGGTTCTGAATTCAACTCCTAGCAGCCACGTGGTGGCTCACAACCATTTGTATGGGGATCTGATGCCCTCTTCTGGTGTGTCTGAAGACACTGGCAATGTGCTCAGATACATAAAATAAATAAATCTTTTTTTTAAAAGAGGAGATCAGGGGGAGACCAATGGTGCTCGTACAGAGAAAGGTTCTTCTTTGGCCTCGGTGACAAGCCATATGCACTTTTAGTGTTAAGCTTACACCTTCTTACCTCTAGTCCTTTAAACCTTTTTCATCTCCTGGGTTCCAGCACAGAGCCCCATTCACGGGCAAGAGAGTGGCATAAGCCCATCCCTGCACCTAGGCAGGCCCTAGAGCTCTGCACCTGGGCAGGCGTGTGCATAGCTGGGCAAGAAGAGATGTGATAAGCTCTAGCATCCTCTTCCTCAGGTGACGACCGAATGCCATGGAACCTACAGACAGCACGGTCGACCGCCCGCGAAGATGTTCAACAATTAGTGGAGATGGCAGGATTCGATGTGGAAGAGGTGTCCAGAGAACACATTCTAGCAGCAAAAGCTGTTGGGGAGGTGTGAAGTCAGCCAGCTCAGAGCCAGGAGGGGCCTTACAGAGAGAGGGACTTTTAGTGGGTGGAGCAGAATGAGTGGCAACTGCAGACTGGAGGAAACATGGTACAAGGCATGGACAGGGCAGAAATCCAAAGCGACGTGCACGGGGGGGGGGGGGGGCGGGGGGGCGGCCCGGGAATGCGCCACCACAGTGGCGGCAAGGACAGTCGAGAACTGGAGTCTTCCCAAGGTTCACAGATAACGGTGAGATGGCCCCACCTTTTTCCTGACCTTGGCTATATGGTCTGAACTCCTCATTTGAGCTCCCGGGGCTTCCTGGAGACTCCTGAGTCCTCTCAGCTAATTTTATTAAGAACGAGATTCTGAGGGGCAAGAAAAAGTCATGTCCAGGCATAGGCGCTGTACAGGAGGACTGCTTCCACGGGATCAAGAGGGCCCTGGCCAAGACGTGGGCACCTATCTCCCTCCCTCAGTTTCACCTCACCAATTTAATAGTCTGAATACTAACCTAAACATATCTAGAGCTGCCCCAGTCAAGGAAGTCCCAGATTTTGAACACAAGGGTCCTACTCTCTGGGGTGTGGCATAGAGGCCTAAGAAGTCTTCTAAGAGATAGACCCTCAGATTTCCCCTTGCACTAATAAGTCCACCACAAGGAGGACCAGGGACTGGGTTGGCGGCTCCCCTGTATACTGCAGGCACTTGCTGTGTTGTGTCTAAGTTATGATTGTCTTAGTTGTAACATGGAGTTCATAATAGCTGTTCGTGGGGCAACTGTTGGAAGGAGAAAGTAAGATGAGGTAGTCCCGGGTTAATCTATGAACGACGGTCCAAGATCCCAGTCAGGTGGAAGCTATTGGCTCACAGCCACTCCAGCTGCCCGGGTAGGACTCTGCCTCTGGACAGATGGCCTTGTAGCAGGGGGCAAGGCCAGGACAAGGCCAGCCATCAGCACCTAGAATGGGATGGGAAGGTGGGCCTCCAAGAGAGCAGGCCAGACCTGGGTGAGTGTATGTACCCACAGTAGTCCCCGAACAATAACTATTTCTTAAAAGCAATACTGGTTCAGAAGGTCTGTATGTCTCTGTCTCTTCTGCAGTAGCCATCTGTCCTTCTGTCTCAAAAACCTCAATCATTCACACTGACAGAAATGCTGATGCCTGTCACTCATGCTGCCAGAACCAAGTTAGAGCATACACAATAGATCACACACCTGTATTGTTACACCCTGTCACATCACAAGCACGTGCACACACACACACACACACACACACACACAAACACACGCATGCTCGCACACATTCACACACATGCACACTCACATGCATACACACACACACACAGAATCAGACTTCCCTGAACCAGCACACACTCGAACACAGCACATTGGTCCTCTCGTCCAATGGAGTCACCTGCCAGTGTCTTTACTCTAGCAAACTGTCCCCAAGCCCTCCTTATGGGCTTTGTTGAACTGGGGGAAGGGGACTGTGAGCAGTAGGAGAGACGGGTGGCCTCGCTTTCTCGCCTGCCTTCTCAGAGGGTGACTCCTGGCGTTATTTTTAAACATTCCCCTCATTTGCTAAATGAGGCTTTCCACTCAGGCTTCTTTGAAGCGGCTGCTCCTCTCCCGGCGGGGGGCGGGGAGGCAGTGGCCTGGCAGATGCTTAAGAAATTATGGGTGAAATTTGCTGACTCAGGCCCCAATTATTTGCTGTCCCAGGACTGTATTTAGTCCTGTAAGTGCTTTGGGCTGGCTCACCCCTTCCTTCTCTGACACCCCCCTCCTTTTTCCTTACTGCCTTCTTTTCTCTCGGCTCTTTCCCTCTCGTTCTGGCTATTTGAGTCCCGAGTACCACATCCATCCCTCCTGTCCTGTGTTTGACCAGCCTGCCCCCAAGAGGGTAAAGAAACCACTCAACACACAGCCGAACAATTCCCCGAGGCACCTCATGAGCGTCAAGACCAGATACGTGTAGAATGAGTGGTTCCGGGTAAGTCCTGGAAGGTTCCACAGAAGGGGAAGAACTTGACCTAGGTAGGCCTGAAGGAGACCTTGAGTTTGGTTGGTGATAGGAGAGCGTCTGGCTGGCAACACCTCCAGGAAGTTCTAAAGACATACTAACCTGAGCAAGGGTGGGCTGGCAGGACATTTTTGTACAAGAAGAAAGCTATCTTTTTATTTGCCTATTTTATTTGTGTGGGAAATTTGCATACACGTGAGTATCAGAGGACAACAGCACAAGTCACTTCTCACCTTCTACTATGTGAGTTCCAGGGATAAAGATCAGGTTGTCAACCAGCTGAGCCATCTTATCTTGCCTTCGTCTTGAAGTTTTGAAGGTCTCACTGGTTTGAACCTATCTTTATTCTTCTCCTTGTCGTCTCTTGTCCTCACACATTCCACATCCAGACCTTGGCTCTTTGCCAAAGGAAATGACAAAGAGCTTCTACTGCTGCCGACTCCCACATCCACTCACCATCTGCCTTCTTGGAGCTGGATGGATTGGGAGAGAGAGGAAGAGGGGGATCCCACTAGGACCACAGGAGAGGAAGGCAGGGTTCATATGGAGGGCAGCAGGGAGCAGCGGCAAGAACAGTCAGTGCCTTGGAGGGGGACCCCTCTGATCCCCAAACTCCGGTAGGAGAGACGTCAGTTGGCAGAGACAGAGAACCAAGGTACACTCTAGACAGGAGTCGTAAAAGACACATTTAGAAGCAGGATCCTTGGAGCCCAGACGCTTCTTCTCCCACGTGGGCAACCTTAAAGACAGATAGTAATTAAACTTGAATGCAAATTAAAATGGTTCAAACCAAACACTTAAGAGACTCACCTCAGCGGCCTCCTCGCTCATTCCCTCCTGATCGTCTGTTCCACAGCCTCGGCAGCGGAAGAAGCAGGTCTCTTCAGTTGGCCCAAGAACATACCAAAAAAAATAATAATAATAATAATAATAAAAAAGAAAGGATGCTCAGAGATAATGGGGCCTGGAAACTCTGCAAGGTACGCTGATCTGTCCCAGGTGACCAGCAAATAGGCAGCACATTTGGAATTCTCTTTGAAGACCAGATTGGACCAGGGTGATAGCTCAGTGGTAAGTAAGGAAGAGTGGTAAGTAAGGAAGTGGTAAGTAAGGAAGAGCCGCTGGGACCTAAGCATAAATAGAAGAGAAAGTGACTCCATAGAGTTGTTCTCTGGCCTCTGCACCTGTGTCAGGCACCCACACATGCATCTTCATTGTCATCGTCATCCTCATCCTCATCCCAGACAACTCCTAGGAAACAGTGGATCATGGTCAGGAGCAACACAGCTGAACAGATGGCCTGGCCCCAGGCCTACTTATGGGCACTCTAGCCAGGGCCATGCCAAGTCAAGGCTGGAAATGCTAGGTCTCTATCTCCTTTTTAGAATGGGAGACAGCCTCAGGAAGACAAGAAACCCAATCTGTACATGTTGGGCAGCAGAATGGCTAATTTTTCTCTGTCAACTCCACTCAATCTAGAGTCACCTAGGAGACACGCATCTGGTTGTGAGTATGAGGATGTTTCCAGAGAAGGTTAACTGGTGAAGGGTGGCATGTGAATGTCAACGTGCCATGGGCTAGAGCCTTGAACTAAAAAGGGAGCAAAGGAATTCTGCCGCCATGAATTCTGTCATGCCTTCCCCACCATGATGGGCTGTACCGTCTGAAACCCTGGGCTGGGATAAACCCCTACTCCTCTCTTAAGCTGTTTTTGTCAAGGGTTTTCTCATAGCCACAACATAAGTGCGTACTAGAGATGGACGGGCTAGATGTGAGAGTAGTGTGACTGTGACATCTGTCGTCCCAGGGATCTCCAGGAATGATTAGGCTGATCTACTGGCTAGTCATGTGTTCCATTCCTCTCGATCTGCACCACATGCATCCTTCCCAGGATGTTCTGCTGCATGCTCTGTCAAAGGTGATGACCTTCCCTGATACCGGGGGACCATTGTTTGGTCAAAGGTATGGGAGTAGCTACCCTCCCCTGTTAGAATCTCTAAAGAAGCTGCTGAGATGGGCTGGAAGTAGTGTTCCTTCCTCTTTCTCCTCACTCAAGCACAAGACTATGTTGAAGGCTAGGTTTTCTGGGCCCTCACTGATCCCGGAAGACTCCCGCATCTCGGTCCCATTGGATGATAGACGCTGCCGGGACTGGGATCTGTGACTCGCTAGCCACTGTGGAAACTACTAAATAAGTTCCTGAATATCCTTGTATCTGAAGGACTGGGTCTTCTTGTTGTTCTGAGGACAAATACAAAAATATACAGCAGCCCAAGCCCCCCACACCTTTACCAGGAGTTAATGCTAGTACGCAGATGTGAGACCCCTTTCCAAGTCCCTCCCCTGCCCAGAGAGCTCATACTCTCTTCTATGATACCAGTGCTGATCAAGAGGACAGGGCAAGGCTTCCCTCATTAGTCACTGAGAGAATTCATCCATTGTTGCATGGCTCCACTGAAAACAAAGATGGCTACCGGAGAGAAGACAGGTGCAGAACGCACAGCAGGGGTGAGTATGGTGAGCCCACCCTTGGCTTTTCTGAACACAGCAGCAGCATTCCCCCAAGGCAGCCCACAGTCCAGCAGGGGTTCAGAAAAACCCGAACATCCCAGCGTCCAATCAAGACCTTACCAAGCCTGGCTGCACACCTTCCAAAACCAGTAGAGTTCTGTGAAGAAAGCCAAGGGGCTCCAGTGCCCCTGCCAGGCCCAGTGCTGTGTCAGAAAGGCCCGGGACCCACTGAGACCAAGCTGTTCCAACTGTGGAACACAAATCAGCCGCCCTCGGCCCTGCCATTTGCCAGAACCAAATTCATGAGCCTCTGATAAATAATTCAGGCTTCTCCATCTGTGGAAAAGTTGGATTTGGCCTAATTTCTCTCATAAACAAAGAACATCATCTGTTCAGAACAGTCAAGTAGGCACCAGTCAAATGTTTCAGAAAATAGAGAGATTCCAGTGAACTGTCGCCATTCCAGGCCTGGGGTCCTGGAATCTGAGAAGCCCTTTTGAATCTTGCCAACAAGGTGGGCTGAGAACATGAAGCTGATTTGAACAACTGGAGCTGGGATGTTTCCATAAAGAGTCCATGTTTCAAGGACCTTAGTAAACACACCTAAAATGATCCTTCTCCTTTGCTTGAAGACAGCAGACCAATTTGTTTCTATGTAGTATTCCCTGGAAAAACATGAAGCAGCAAATCAGTTTCTCTGGAGATGTTCTTAAGCCAAGGTATATCAGTCAGGGTTCTCAGAGAAAGATAAAGAAGACAGAGAGATGACATATAATAACCAGGCAGTCAGGCAGGCAGGCAGGCAGACAGACAGACAGACAGATCCAACTTTCCTTTCCTGTTGCCATAAGAAAGTACCATAAGAGAACACAACTTGCAGAGGAGAGGATTTATTTCACTTTAGAGCCTATAGCCCATCATTCAGGGGAGCCAGGGCAATAGTTCAAGGCAAAAACCTGGAAGTAGAAACTGAGGCAAAGACCATGGAGGAGCAGTGCCTGCTGCCCTGCTTTCTCTAGTTTGTTCAGTCACCCACCCTTCCCACACAGCCTGGGCCCACTTGTTTAGGGACGACCTTGCCCACAGTGCCCTGGGCTCTCCCACATCAATAAGTCACCAAGAAAATGCTCCACAGACATGTCCACAAGGAAATCCAACAGTGGCAACTCCTTAGCCGATGTTCCCTCCCCCGAGGTATGTCTAAGTTTGTGTCAAGTTTACTAAAACTGTGACACACACACACACACACACAGAGAGAGAGAGAGAGAGAGAGAGAGAGTAAAGATAGATGATAGATGACCTGATTGGTTTCAAAGAGTACACTAATGTTGACTGACATCCCTGACTTCTCTGGGACAGTCCACCAACCCAGAAAATATTAGCCACAACGATGGCATAGTCTTGAGGCATAATTTCCTCTTCCTAAGGGAAAACTCACGTTTGTGTTCCAAGTTATCCAGAGGATTAGATAAGGTCCACCGGCCTAATAGAGAAAGATCTCCTTTATTTAGAGTCAACTAGCTGTAGCTGTCAATTACAAATGTTGCTCTTGTGCATGACATTACACCAGAGGACCACCTGGACCACCATTTGAGACTAACATTAAACATGTCACAAGTTTGCGTTTGGTACGTGCTGTTCCCTGGAGATCGACTTTCCCGGTCTAGCCTGGTTCAGTAAGGCTCATCTTCACAAGTAAGAGGCAGAGTACATAGAACAGGGGAAACTGGAAAGAGTATTTGGGGACATTGTCACCAAAATAGCTGAACTGGCTTGCTCAAGCTCACATAGCTGACTGGATGGCAAGGGTCATCCCAAGTCAGAAACACACAATACTGGCACCTGTAGATACTGTCGCCCTGACTACCAAGTCCTTAACAAGGTCGTATGGGGCAGGTGTGCCACTATGTTGTAAATTGATCTTGGACTAAAAGATTTGTTTCAGGCATCTGATATTTCTGTTATTGGAGGCCTTCTATACTGATACTGACTGTTGTCAAGTCTATTAGTAAAAACGTCTTGATAGTCAGAATTTGTTTGAGGTGTATGTGTGTGTGTGTGTGACAGAGAGAGAGAGAGAGAGAGAGAGAGAGAGAGAGAGAGAGAGAGAAAGACAGAGACAGAGACAGAGACAGAGACAGAGACAGCCTGTGGGGCAGGGAGTTGAGTGCATGCATGCATCCAGCAGTGTTCTTAAGGAGGCCAGAGAATTACTTTGTGGCCCTTTACATAAGCCCTGGGTACCAAACCCACTAAAGAAGAATATTGTCTGCTTAGAACAGTCAAATGCTTTAAAAAAGAGATAGAGAGACATTTCAGTGACCCATAACCATTCCAGGCCTGGGATCCTAGACTCAGGAAGCCTTTATGAATCCAGTGGACAGGGTAGGCTGAGAACCTGAAAGCCTGATTCAATGGATTGATGATAAGAAATCTATCAATTGTTTGATTCAGGGAAGCAGAGGCCAGCACACTCCTTGCCCGCTGAGCCATCCCACCCACCCACCCCCAATGAGTATTTCTTATTGGAAAAAATCCACAAAGCAACAGCTACAAAAACTGAAAATCTGAAAATCTTCTGTGATTTGTTTCATCTTGGGACTCAATGACCCTTCATGGTGTCTGTCAATCATTCCTACTACCTCAGGATGGGCCAACCTCCCCTTTATAGGCTATCACCATGTAACAGTGAGGCAGATCTGTTTATGACTATGACTTTGGAGAGAAGGAATTCCTCTGCATGACTTACACTCCCCCCCCCCCAACACACACACACAAACACCTTGTCATACCTGACTCTGGTGGGAAGGGCTTCCAGACAAACCACAGACTCCCCAAAAGGACATCCTTCTGAGTCACAAAGCTGTAGCAATCTCCCTCCATCTTACTCTCCCCACCCCCCCCGGCCACTAGGATCTTCACAAGTAGACCAGGGGGTGGAGGGGGGCCAGCAACAGGCACCCATCCCCCCAGCTTGAGACTTTCACTGTCATCTGACCCATTTGTCCCTTACTCTAGAGGCTGCTCTCAATTATGAATTCCAAACTCCAGAAGTTTAGAAGAGGAAGCAATATAGCCTGGACTATTTAAAAGGAGAGGAGACACGGTCCCCCACGGGATGTAGAAGTTCTACTGATTCCCTCTCCACCGCAGTTGGAGGCAGCTCCTATAGCCCACATTCCTGTCTGCCTTCTTTGACTCATTTGCCTTTTCCACTAGAGAGCCAGGGGCCTGTTTACTGCCCTTCTGCCACCACCGCCTGCCTGCCCTAGGCCTTCGGAGCCCAAGAGATGAAACAAAGAGGAGCCTATCCAGTTATGGGGTCTGAGAGGAACAAGGAAACAAACCGTGTCTAGGAAGTCCCCAGATCTAAGAACAGGATTCCTGGCAAGTGCTGGGCTCGAAGACAAAACCTAGGTCCAGCCTCCAGTTCAGCTCTTCCTCACCTACAACTGGACTTCTTCCCTGATACAAAAGCCCAGGTCAGTATTCCACAGGGTCCTAGTATAGCCAATGTTATTTACTCTGGGCCTACTTCAGAGGCGCATGCCTGGGTAGCTGTATAGGAAGTCTCACCTGCCCAGCTTTCCTACCATGGACTCCCCAAGGGCTGCCCAAGTGCGTGGTTGCAGTGCTAATTAATCCTTGCAGTCCTCACAGAAAAGTCAAAGCCTATAGACTATGTAGGTGGCCTCCCAAGGTTCCCTAGATGGCCCCGCCCCTGACAGCTGCAGTTGAGCGTGGACACTCTCAGCAGGGACCACAGTCCTATCTAGTACAAAACTTAAGCTTATGTAAGGCCATACAAATCTCCCTCCACCAATGAGATGCACCTACATACGAATACACCCAGAGCTCAGTAAGTGAGGGCATGAGGGCTGGGGGGCGCTGCTGGCACAGCAGAGACTTCAAAATGTCACAGGCAGGGACTGGAGAGATAGCTCATCATTAAAACGTTTGCTGTACATTGTGAAGACTTGAGCTCTATCCCAGAACCCACAACAAAAGTCAGGCATAGCGGCATGAATTTGTAATTTCTGGACCAGGGAGGCAAAACCAGCCTAGGCTAATCAGCCAGCTCCAGGTTGCAGTGAAAGGCTCTGTCTCAAAAAAAACAAAACAAAACAACAAAAAAAACCACAAACAAACAAGGGAGCTGGACCTCCTTCCAGAATAATAAATAAAATATAATATAAAATCAAGGTAGACAGTCCCTGAAGAGTAACACCTGAGGTTTATCTCTGGCTTACATGTGTGCCTGTGTGCACACACACACACACACACACACACACACACACACACCACATGCACATACACACACACACACACATACCACACATGCACATATGTGCAAACACACGTATGTGTGTACATACACACTAATATTACAGGCAGGATCCATGTTAGAAGCATGAAAGAATTGCTAAGTGTCCACACAGAAGGGAGCACAAGGCCTTTTATCTTTTGAGAGGGGGAGACTCTCGTACTGGGGTGATAGATGGGGAGGTATGTAAGCTGTGACTTTGGAGGCTCCCACACTCACCTCCTTCGTGTGCCCCGTGGGGCCCCAAGTGCAGCTGCCAGCACGGGCTGACACACCAGTGCCTTGGCCAAAATGAAGACATCCATACTCTAGGCTGCACCTTCAGACGCAAGCCTGGCACTTGCTGCATCCATTGAGAAAAACAAGGCATGAGTGGAACATGCTTGCCTGGAAGATTCCTGGGGAGGCGGAGTGGATGGGTTCTTGGCTTGCTCTCAAAGACTATCTGTGAGGGTAGACTTGGTTTAGACATGCTGTCTGTCCATAAGCCTTAGGTGTGTGTGGAGAAAAAAAAAAAGAAAAACCAAATTTCCCACCTCAGAATGACTCCAAGCACTCAGCCAGGATGACTTGAGCCCTGACCATCCTCCTGTTTCATTCATGCTGTCTCCTCCCTGGGCACTGACAGGACAGAGTAGCTGCGTTCATATACCCACTTTTATTGAACACCTACTATGTGCTGAGCTCAGAGCAGAAAGGACACAGTGAAGCACACAGGCTCCTTCCCCCCTTGAGACAGCTACCATCAGCCTGATCTTTCAGTTGTTCCTGTTTGTCTGGTTTTCGGGCTCCGAACAGCCCATCTATTCAAAGCCACCATCTTGAGACGTGTTCTCAATAGCCAAAAAGTTACAGATGGGAAAAGGGCAGCAGACCTAGGACAAGAATTCGGAGTTCCTGGCTTGTCTTGTAATGACATGTTCTTTGAGCCTTGTGGCACGTGCTGTTCTGACATGGCTGACAGGTTGCGGCAGGGGCTGTACCTGGGGATCTGAGGACAGATATCAGGATGCTGTGTAGCTGCTCGGGGTACGGACTACAGCAGGAAAGATGAGCAAGATCAACTGAAGGGAGCCGGGACCACAGGCTGGGGAGATCACAGCTAGCACCATATTCCTGGGACCTCTGAAGGCAGAGCGCCTCGTGGCCGCCTCTCTTCTCCTCGTGAGGCCAAGAGAGGGCATCAGAACTGATCTGGTCCTAATCTGTGCCATTTTGGAGTCCTCAAACTCTGGCAAGCGCGGCAGGCCCTCTCAAAACAAGAGGTCAGTTGAATTGGCCTTTAGCACAACGACATAGCGAAGGAGGTGTTCCCTCAGGCACAGGAGCATCTCAGTGACAGTACGGGACCCTCTCACAAGGACTGACGGTTTACAAGGGGAGCCTGCAAAACTATCACTGACCTCAAAATGGCAAGTAGCCAGTAGTAGGCACCAGGACATTTATGAACTGGCTCTGAGTATCTCTAGTGAGTACCTAGGACGTGAAGGTATGGGCACGGATGGAGAAAGGTGAAGAGACCGGCGCATAAGGAGTGCGTGGGGAATGGCATAAGGACCTCCAGGACAAGTAGGGTTTCAAATCGACACAGCCTTTACCACCAAATAAGTGAACTTTAAATAAGGAATGGGACACAGCCTGTGGACAGTCCCGCTACAGTGAACAGGGCTACCTCTGTCCCAGTGCTGAAGAGCTGTTTCCTTATCTTTAATTGTTCGGTTGGTTGGTTTTGTTTTTTTCTGTCATAGTGGCCCGGCAATGGGCAGTCGGAGTTGGGTCTGAGAAGCAGAGGTTGAGGACCCGGTCCTGGGACAGGAAGCTGTGACCGGGGCGGGGTCAGGGGGAGGGCTGCCACAGGGAGCCTACTAAAAGACAATGTTCTGGGTGTGCCTGAGCGGCTCAGATTAGATAGCCACAGCTGCCTTGGGGGGAGTGAAAAGCCAACCTTTGGGGTCTGGAGGGAAACTCTCAGCTCTGTGCCCCACCCTACATCTGTCTGCGGTGATGGAGGGTACTAAGGCTGCCTGCGGTGGCAGGGCCTGGCACCTCCTTATTAAGACATCTGTGTCTCTAATGAAAAGTTACCCTTTGCCGGGCAGGGAAGAGACACAAATCATTATGAATCAATTTAGCTCTGGCCAGCCATCTGCCCAGGCCTCATATTGGGGAAGCCAAGGGTAAAGCCCGGCGCTCTTTACTCCCAGCCAAGCCTTTGAGGCTTGAGGCATGGACCGGTGGGGCTCGGTCACCTGGGGTGGCAGTTGGGCCAGGGACAGCCTAGACCTCCCGAGGAGATGGAAGCCTGTGGTTCCCGCAGGGTCGCCCATAGGCCAGACCAGCAGCAGGGTAGCGGCGGCAAGTCAACATCCCCGATTCACATACCCCAGCCACAGTCTCCGCTCAGTTGATGTGGAGGCCTCCCCCTCCCCCTGCCCTGCCTGCGAGAAGCATCTGCCGCCGCCAGTCCCTCCTGCGGGCAGAGAGCCCAGCGCTGCCCGGAGGAACGCGCCAGTTGTCGCGAGTGCCCTGAGGCCCCCCGACAAGCTGGCAATTTGTCGTTGTTTGTCGAGTGTTTTTGTCATGCAAACCCGGGAGCCTGGTCGCTGCAGTTGGGCTCCGCACTGAGGAGGTGGGGCGATTCTTTTCCTTTTTGCCCCCCCCCCAAGGCTTTGTAGATTGTAATAATTGATGTTGTAATAATTCACATAAAGGAATATCTCCTATTTAATTCTATTTGGTTTTAGAGTTTATGACTCTCCACTAAGCCATTTCTCTATACATACCACTTTAGAGGATAGAAAGGCTGGTTGCCTGGCCTGGGAGGTGAAGAAATCTGCCTAGGTGGGTGAGCACACACCGGAAATACATAAGTACCACCAACCACTGCACCCTCTTGCCATTCCTTAGGCGCCCCCTCCCCCACCGGGCCCCCACCCCCATTGCTGGTAAAGTTTCTAATGAGCTTTTCTCCCAAGATGGCGGCCTGGACTAGGAAGTCCACCCGGAGTACGCTTCAGGCCATGGTCCATAGGTTCCGTGTAGCATTTCTTGCTGGTAAACGTTCATCCCCCCCAACTAGCCATTTGGTGCCCGATTTTTATGAAAGGTGAATTTTTGGCAAACATTCTAATCCTTGTGAAGCAAAGACTGTCCTCTCCTTGGTCTGTATGAAATTTTCAGGTTTTAAATGGTTCTGAGAAAGTTCCAGACTCTAAAATCTAGAGGCATGCATCAGGCAAGCCTGAGTCCGTGGTGGACGCTCTTCCACAGTGCCTTGACTGAGCCGGAAGTGCCTTGACTGAACCGGAAGTGCCTTGACCAAGAGGGATCAGGAAAGAGGGTGCAAAGACACCTTCCCAGCTAATTGAGGTGTGTCACTAGAACTCAGTGCCCAATTGTCCACTAGGTACCAGGGCACCAACACATCAGAAAGGACAAACAAAAAGTTGCTTTCTTGGAGAGACATTGGGGAACAGGGAAATCCATAGGCAGACTAACCTTTTTGAGATTTCCCTAGGAGAGTGGAAATGATGGTGGGCTGGAAAGAGGAGGGGCTGTGGGAGAAATAACAAGGAAGGCCCTTTGAAAGGACTTTGACCTGGGACCAGCAGAAACACTGAAACAGTCTCTGTAGCCCAACCATCTTCCTCCCCTACCTGTTTGTCCCTCTCCCTGCCTGCTCTCTTCTGCAAGTTCATCTTCTTCAAGAAGTTTTCTTAGTACCACAAAGACTCTTGGCTCTCTCAGATAGCAGACCAGGGCATCTGTCTCTGTCTCTGTCTCTCTCCCTCTCTCACGTGTGTGTGTGTGTGTGTGTGTGTGTGTGTGTGTGTGTGTGTGTGTGGTGTGCCTGTGTGTGGTGTGCCTGTGTGTGGTGTCTGTGTCTGTGTGGTATGGTGTGGTATAGTGTGCAGATATCATGGTAACAAATGTGGCCTGTGGGGTGTGTTACAGGGTGTGATTATAGGACTAGAGTCCAGAGCTTTGTGAATCGAATGGATTGTCATGCTAGATGGCTTCTGCACTGTGCCTGGGAGCAACAAGGGACATCTCAAGTGCAGGAAGCAGCCTCCTCCCCGTTAGGACCCTGGCTTTGCATCCCATCCCTTCTCTCTGCTTAGGTTCTGAGCTCCCTGGAATACTTAGCAGTCAAATTCCCAAGACTACAGCCCAGAGCGTAAGCATGGCTCGCTCAGCAACACTCCGTGAGGTTGTCCATTGTGCGAACAGGTGCTCAAGAATAAACACAGGACAACAGAAGGGCATGGGAAACTGAGGAAGTGGCCGCTGTGGGTGGCCTCTGAAGCTCTTCTGGGACCGGGGATGTACTCCAATTAATAGAGTGCTTACCGCCATGTTCAAGGCCCTGTGTTCAATCCTTAGCCACATAAACTGGGCATGGTGGTGGTGTAGGTCCGAAATCTCAACCCTTGAGAGGTGGAGACAGGAGGATCAGGAAATGAAGACAATCTTCTGCTGTGTAGAGAATTTGAGAACCGTTAGGGCTATTCATTCACTCCGTCCGAAATCAGGAAATAAATATATTTCCTTCTGTGTAAGAATTCTGGGGCACGGCTAGGTGAACAGTGTAGAGCTAAGACCTTCTGTAGATGTGGGACTGCAGCCAGACTTCATACTAAGGTCAGAGGTCCTCCCTCCAACCAGCCTGTTCCGGAAAGAGATGTTTCTCTCCCCGTCTCCACCGCAGTGGTGAGAAGATGCGCATCTGAGAGACCTGGAGGTGAGTCTTGGCAGGTGTGTGTCTGAGCTCTCCTTTCCAGTTCTCCCCTGGGCACACCCAGAGGTCCAGCCTCCATGAGCAGATCACTGCCCAGCTCCGTCCTGCATGCACTTTTAATCAATTTGGTGCTTTCTTGTCAGAAAGACGAGCTATTTGCTTCCTGTGGGTCAGATGGTGATGGATGAAATATAGGGAATAATTAAATTAGCAGTGTAATGGTGGTGCAAGCCTCAATTAAAAAAATATTTCCATTGTCATAAAGTCTAGCCATAAATTTTAGGAGCCTTGCATTCTGGTAGCCTGTCGTGCTCGGCAGTTAGACAGCCACTCCGCAGACACAGGTTTAGACCAGAAGAGGACTGGGGCTGACTGACCAGAGACATCAACGCTGGTAATTTGAGATGTTCACTCCCTCCCTTTGTGCCATACCCAGTTCCCTGTCTGGTTATATCTGGTTGTGACAGTCAGTCCTAGGCTTATTTGGCATCGGTCTCATGTCTCAGGTACACACCCGGATGTCAGCCTTATCAATCTCTCTCAAACTTAGTGTTCCTTCTTACTTCAAACTGGCCATCAGGAAGTAGCGGCGATGTGGCCCCCTGTCCTGGAGGTGCTGGGTAAAGGATCCTGAGAGCCCCAGATGTCCTCATACTGTCTATCAGAAGGCAGCCACAGTGCCTGGATCATAGAAGGACCCAGGAAAAACCTAGAGAATGATGAGCCGGCAAAACGGCCCAAGAGTACCAGGTCTCCTGGACAAAAGGATACATCCAAGGTGACAAGAAGTGAACAGCTCCAGGCAGAAGCAAAGGGTTGGGTGACAAGGAAGGCGACGGGGGGGGGGGGGGGGGGGGGGGGGGGGGGAGCTTGTGATTAGAAGTGTCCTCGTTGTACCCTGAAGAAACACTTCCAAGTACTGCGCCTCCCTCCCACTAACACTTATTGGGATAACTGCTCCTTGTATGGCCCATTATGCTAATGAGTTACAGAGGCTGACCTAAAAGGGCTTCCCTGCTAAAGGCTTGGCTCCTTAGGAGCAGAGAGGGCCCTGCAACAGGAAAGTGAACCTGAAGCAGTATTTAACCCCAGGGTTAAATACAGGCCAGACTGCCTCTGGTACTCAGGAGAGGGTAAGGAAAAGGAACAGGATAGGAAGAAGTGAAGAAAGGTGGAGAAGACAGAGGAGGAAGAGGAAGAGGGAAGAGGCAGAATGAGGAGCAGGAGAAATCAGGGGCCAGTCCAAAAAAAAAGGGGGGGGGGATGGTGTTCCTTCCTGTCCCACATCTCTGCATACGGCTCTTCCGGTACTCTGTGATCAAGTAAGATTAATGTATTATGTTAGTGTGGACCCAAAAACTCATCCTTCCTTCCCCCTCCAGAGAAGCCCTCAAGAAGTACCTCAGAGGGCCCCTCTTCTTTCTCTCCCCTCAATAAAATCTGCTTCCAAAAAAAGACCTATCTAAAGCACACTGCAATATTAAACGCAGTCAGGGGCATCACTCAAAGCAAGCACAACGGCTGTTGAAGACACCCGCAGAGCATTGTGAATGGAGGAAGGTCCGGGTTGATACCGTAGAGAAAGTGGGTTTCCCCCGAAAATCCAGGCTAGCTCAAGGGTGAGTCTTTGTTCTCACTTATAATGAGATACTATTTCCTTTCCTGTGGCTCCTTCACTGGCCCTTGGGTATGAGTCTTAGGGTGCCGGAGTCAGCTTCAAACTCTACTGGAATTGGAACTAGAAGAAATAAGTTCAGGTAGGAAAGAGATGGCCTACTCAGACAGCCGCAGAAAAGTGTCTATCCTGCAAGGACACCCAAGATAGGAAAACACCCAAGACTTGGAAAACACTGGACTCTTCCACCAGCCTCCCAAAACCAGTCAAGGCCCAGAATCCATGATTTCAGAGTCTCCGTTTGCCCAAAGAGAAAGAGAAGCTGAATTCGGTCCTTTGAGTGAATATGCAGGGACCTGCCTCAGGCTTGGGTTCAGTACCAGGAAGCCCACGGTCCCTGATAAACTTGCTGAAGGAACCTAGAAGGTTGTCATGCCAATGCAAGGGCCCCAGGGCAGGATCTCCAAGCTCTCTTCTCCCTAGGATGGGAGAAGTAAGGCCTGTCCCAGAGGTGTATACTCAGTTTTGCTATGAAACTGTATTGGCCCAAACTTGCACTGTGGAATAACCCTGCTGTGCCTAAGGAAAATGAGGAGAAAGGGACCGGGAGCAGGGCACGAAGCAAAGCCATGTCCAATGCTATCAGAATCTGCACCTCAAGGGAGGATCAAAGTATGTGCTCCCAGCTGAGACCAACAGGACTTGGGAGCACAGAAATCCCCTGGGCTCAGCCCTGGGGGGTTACGTCACCCTGAAACCATCACTTAGACTAGCCCTCAGAAAGCCCCAGGACTGGAAAGGAGACACAATGAACCATGGTTTTTTTCCCTGCTGGTGGCTTCTTCTTCAGGTCACTGAGAGTACAAACTTATTCTATAGAAGGCAAGAAAGCAGTTTCAATGCTAAGAGAATGCACAGAATCAGGCTTTGCACACTCCCCGCGGTATGAGAGCAGAGTGAGGTGAGTGGTTAGGCAAGGGCTGCTTCGCTCAAACCCTACAGGGGAAACAATTTAGGAAACAAGAAACTATTTAGGACCATAACAGTTAAAGATTATGGAGACGAGTGCTGAATCGTACCTGGGCCCGTCTTCTTTACAGCCTTGTTTTATCAGCCTTTCCAATCTCTCCTTTAATGGTGCCATGTTCGAGTTAATTTAATTCAATCAAAAGTTCTATTTTGACTTTTTTCAAGGGATAATTAGTGGGGAAGCATGTGTTTCCCCCTCTCCTTTAATGGTGTCGTCATCTACACTGTCGCTAGCTCCAGGAGGCTCAGACGCCATTGCATAGGGCCATCCCACTCAGCCATTACCTAGCGGTTGCCTTGGGAGCAAGCATAGCCCCATCATGAACTTCTTTTAAGCCTGCAAGAAGGAAGCTGGACTTCTTCCACAGTGGGACAATGCTGTTATTTTTCGTCTATGTCCTCATCCCACACACACCAAGAGCATCTGTCCTCCCAGGAGTCACACCTCAGCCTTACCTCATCCCTGTCCCTAAAGTCCAGGGCAAGGTGTTAAAGCTTGTTGTCCCCAGTACCTAATCTTCCTGTGAGGACTCTCCCTCAGCCATGAGTCTCTTCTCCCTCCCACCTTGAAGCCTCAGTTCCTTTGTATGTTTGGGTTTCTCTTTTCAGCCTGTAGAGGACCCATCCCTTAACATGGGCACACACGCTTCCCATAAACTCTCATTTTTCCCTACTCAATTTCTTCCCCTCCTCTGAGTCAATCATCCCTTCCTCTGAGCTTCCAGAAAACTTGATTTCAACATACATCACGGAGTATGTTTTTGTACATTTGTTCGTCCCATTCTGTGATCAGAACCACTTTGTGAGGGCCAAAATGGAGGGAGAAGATGTGCTTGGAACAAAAGATCAGGTAAATCAAATGAGTAGAAAAGGAGAAAGGTAAATGCATTGATTTATGATCCCAGAAAGAAAAAAAAGAAAGAAAGAAAGAAAAAGAAAAAAGATTTATGTACAACCAAGCACATATTACCACCTAGTGGCCATATTTAGAATTGCAAGTTTAGTTTAGCTTATTGTAGTTACGTGAATGCCTAAATCTAAACCTAACTTCTGAAGTAGTAATATATGACACATTTCAACACTATAAACATAGTATCTGAAAATAATATGCTGGTCACTCCTCCGGTTTGTGCCAAGATTAAATATGCTAATGAGTAGAAAGGCTTTGGAAAACTATTTCTGATAGATATATATTAAAAACAGACTAAACATATGGTCCCTGCCAGGTACTGTGGAGAAAGCTCCCTGTGTAGCTGTGAAAATAAGATTCACATGTGAAGCAATTATAGAAACAAAACTGGTGTGTGGCAGATTGTCATAGAAACAGGGTTGGGATGGGGATGCCGGAGATGGCTCCATGCAAGGGGCAGAATTTGAAAGATGCGGCAAACTAGACTAATGCCAATCATCAGAGAGCACTATGGGTGGAAGAGATGCGGAGAAGGTGATACTTTGGCCCCACTGCTGAAAAGCCAGTTAGTAGGACATGTGAACCAGCTGGGGACTGGGCAGCGTTACCACACAATGGAGATTCCTTTGTCCCCTGAAGGCCCCTTGCCGCTAGCACCACCACAGCCCAGACTTGAGATCATATTGTCCTAACAGTGTACACTAGGCAGGTACAAGCGAGAAGGTTTGAGATGGAGCCGTCATAGCAAACCTGAGATTCATGTCCCTGTTACTTATCAATAAGCTTACTGGGGACATGTGAACCCTCCCTGAAAGAAAGCAATGAGCAAACAAGTCAAAAGATGCTCCTTGCCTGTCATGTCCCCAAAGGTGCCCTTGCCCGAGGGGCAGGACAGCAGACACTGTCCAGTCCCAGTGGCCCATAATGTCCCACATGTATTTCTCCCCTTACCACACTTGCTGTGTTTCCTAGCATTCCTCCCTGCCCTCAACTGCCCCAATAGACTGCTGTTACTGTGAACCCAGAGGCCAGTGTCTCAACACCGACACCGACAGACCATGAAAGCAAGGTGCCTCGGGTTCTCCCCACCACAGACTGGCGGGGTCCCTGCCCCCTCATCTGCAGACGCCTGTGACCCCTCCCCATTATACCCCACCTGCAGCCTCCCTCCCTAGTCCCCTTCCCAAGCCCTGAAGCTTCCCTCTCCAGGGCTGAGGCCAGCCTGAAGACAGATATTAATGTGCAAATTAGCACAACCCGACTGGGTCCAGATTGCCACTTAGAATTTGCATATTAATAAATGTTTTTGTGACAGCATTTAGCAGCTCAGGAAGTAGAGAGCCTCCCCTCCCCCATCCCCATAAATGAGATAACTAGACTGGGGAAGCCAAAATGCCCCCCCACCACCAACAACCTGCGTGCTTCCTTCCAACAGTCAGTCCATCTATCTCTCTGTCAGCCCTCCTCCCTTTCCCTCATGGAGTATCTCTGCCCCACCCCTCAGTAAACCTTGGAGGAGGCAAGGCAAAGGAGAGAGCTCAGCCACAAGGGACCCCAAGGGGGACTCTGTGCCCTGTCTAGAAGGAAAAGGCAGAGGTTTCTGGGCTTCTAGACAAGGCAGACTTAAGGAGATAGGGAAAACTCACCATTTTCTGTGATGATTTGAAATGATCACCTTCCTATCCAGCAAGGCAGGGCCTAGGGGAATAAACATCAGGAGCCCAGGCCTCATCGTGGGTCTCTGCGGTGATGTTTACAGCACATTGCACTTCTTTAGGCCTCTGTTTCCTCTTTCATAAAGCATCACAAATCAAACAAGAGAATGAACTGGACTGTGCTACACAAAATAGAAAGAAAGAGAGGAAGGAAGGAAGGAAGGAAGGAAGGAAGGAAGGAAGGAAGAAAAGAGAAAGAAAGAAACAAAGAAAGAAAGAAGGAAAGAAAGAAAAAATGAGGTTTACAGATGCGGCATGGCGCCTGGCAGAGGAGGGAAAGTCCTAGGGCTATATATTACAGACGTCTGTATTAGACATGAGCCATCTGGAGATTGAGGAGAATGTTAAGATGGAGTTTTCAGCTGGCTGTAGATTGCCTCCTTCAAGCATCAAAACTTTTAAACATTCATTTTAACTGCCATTAGGGGAACGTCTTCCTGAAATGTATTCCAAATGCACTGCTATTCTTCAGCATGGAAACCTGACACCCAGGGGTGTCCTCAAGCAAGTAGCTCTGTCTAAAATACCTGAAAGCAAGATTACTGCCTGCCCCTGTCATTTCCCCAGCCTGCCTTCTGGAGTTCTTGCTATTCCTGATGGCAAATACCCTCTTTGCCTGCCCGGCATTGGCCTCTGAACCCTTCTAATGAAAGCAGTAGCCAGGCACCTCTGATGACAGACACCAGAATCACTCAGCTTTCCCAGGTCACTCGGGAGTGTTTGGGTACCATGGTTCGCCTGGGCATCAGCTTCCTGTGGTGGGGAGCATCAAACCAGCCCTGTCTATAAAGCAGCAGCTAACAGCCCTAGAGTGGGTTTTCCATGAGCAAAGTATACAAGAGTTTCAGTGCACAGACCGTAAACATTTTACATTTGTTGAATCAATGAAGGGATTAATAAGCCTTACGGGCCTTTCTGACCTACTTCCTGGTTCTGCGTCGAGCTGTGTTCTAGAAAGAGACTTCTTGCTTCCTAGTTCTCTCAGAGGTGGAAAGGAGATTACTCACACATGTGTGCACACACGTGTGGATTCACCCACCTCTTCCTGCCCACAGTGAAGAAGCAGGACCTCAGGAGACAGTGTACCAGCTGCTATAGCCTTCTCTCCCCATCCTCAGGGTGAGGGCACGGGTCATGACCAGGAAGCCATGCTTATGTACATGGAGCAGATTCAATTACAGATCAGTTGTGAGGCTGGGGGCACGGGCAAGTCTGAATTTCTCTGAATCTGAGTTCCCTAGACCCTCCAGAGGTCACCTGCCAAGAAAGGCAGGATAGAACAATGGTGAGGACCAGCCTGCCTGGGCTCCACTGCTGTCGCCAGCTGTTGACCTCTGGACCTCAAAGTTCTCATCTATCAAATGGGGAAGTGCCGGTGCCCTTTTCACCATCAGAAAAAAAAAAAGATCTCTGTGAATGGATGTCTGGCCTTAGTAATTTCTAAGTCAGTATTTGTTGGACTTTTTAAGTTTTGTTTATTATCCTAATCTGGACACATTAGTTAGTACACCCCCTGTTCTTGTTTCTTTGGGATTTTGATGCCAGGTGCTGAAGCCAGGGTCATATGCACGCTAATCTACTGCTGTGCGTGTACTACTGCTGAGCCTCACCTTCTCTCTCTATACACTGTTCTCAGAACACACTTTATTCTGAATATTTATGGTATGCAGCAAGTGCTAGAAGGCACTTATGTATATAGCAAATCAGAAAATGCATATATCCATCCTCACACAGTCACCCCCTCCCCTTCCTCCCTGTGGCAGGATCAGCAATAATTCCTCATTCCGCAGGAACTCCTGACTGCAACCCACTGACTGTTAACTGTGATCTTTTCTTATTTTCTACTTTCGCTCTTTGGCTCCCTTACCAGGTTGATTTAGGGTTCACAGGCTCTGGTCTAAAGAGTGGGCTGGGCTGGAGTCTCCTGGCAGGCCTGAAGCATACATGCAAGACCTCATTAACCCCCTCCCCTCCCCTGGGTGATTGCATCTCCCATCCAGTTCTCGATGAGCTCATTAGTGAGTATTGGTCAGAGTTCTTAGTAAGGGAGAACCAGGTGGGTTGAGCTTGGGACAGGGCAGGACTCTGCTGGGAATGTCCTGCAGGTTCAGAAATCAGGACAGGCAGGAGGAGGCAGTGCTAGGGACCAAGTGCTAGTGTCCAACCGGGAGGGTCTCTGCAATCATATCTGAGACATCCTCTAAGCCCTCCCAAGCCCGCTCTCATTCATGTCATGTGATGCATAGTGGAAAGAGTTGGAGGGACAGAGGACACCACCCTACTACTCCAAAGCCCATTTTACCCCAGTGCTGTATCTCCATCCTCCCTGTTTATCCCTTGTAAAGCAGTAGGCTCAACCCACTCCCCAAGGGAACCCATGGGCCCTCCAAAGACCTGATTGGAAGGATATATAGCCTCAGCATTCCAGAATCTTGGAATTCAGAGCCAAGGACCTGAGCTAAAACCCAGTTGCACTTTAGTGCTCAACTTAGTGTCTTCCATCGCCTTCAGATTTTGTGATGTAATCATCTATATTCTTTATTCTCATGTGGCTCTCTGAAACCTGAAGGGTTTGCTTGATTCCAGAATGAACACGGGGCCTGGACCAAGTATGCCCTGAATACTGATGGATGGATAGACAGTTGATCATGAATGAATGATAGATGGTAGATGAGGAGATAGAGGATGATGGATGGACAGAAGATTGAGGGATGGGCAGTTGGTATACAAATGAGTAATGGATGAATGGATGAGTGGGTGAATCATGAATGAATAGGAGCTAGTGGATAAATGGATGGAAGGATGGATAGTGGATGGATGGAGAGACAGATGAGTGGGTGAGTGGACTGCAATGATGAATGATAGATTGTATGTGAATGGATAAAGAGATGCATGGTGAATGGATGGGTGAATGGCAGACGAATGGTGTGGGAATGGATCCTGGAGGGATGGATGGTTGGTAGGGAGGAGTGATAATGGGAGGAATGGATGGATGGATGAATGGATGGATAGATGGGTGGATGGATGGAGAGATGGATTGTACATGTGTGGAAAGTAGGTAGATGGATGAAGGAACAGATGATAGATACATAGCTTGATGGATAGATGATACATGAATAGATTGTAGATAAATGCATAGTTGTGGATGGATGGGAGGCAGGTGAGTAGATGGGTGGTGGGTGGGAGGGAGACAGGTAGATAAATAGAGTCTTGTGGTTGATAAGTCACTTGTAGCACAGTAGCAGTAGCAGCAGTGGCTAGGGTGGAGAGAAAGACAGGAATGTGACTTGGTCAGGGACACAGTGGGAACAGGATTAGAGGGAAGAGTGAGGAGAGAGTTTGCACACACAGAGACTTTCATCCCAGGAGAGAAGATCATGTTATATAGGCCCTGGGGATGGCAAACACCCAGAAGGATGGTGTAAATGAAATGGGAAGTTGCCAGAGAAAAGACCATTTCACGTGGGTTCTGAGGGTGGCAGATGCTTCCCAGTGGAATGGTGCTGATAAGGGGAGGACATGAATGGTGTTCATGGGGTGAGAAAGAATGACAGCCAGTCCAAGAGGAAGGCAAGCGCGAGAGCAGCAGTCTGCTTCTCCGCAATCTTTGGGACTTTGGGAAGGCCAGCCCTCCGCTCCAGCTCACCCTTAGGTACACTAGAGGGAGGACTCATATTGAGAATTGAGGCCACAAACTGAGGAGAGCCTCAAATTCCAGCTGTGGTTCAATGTAAGATGTGACCTGAACATCCCAAATGTCCCCAGGACTCATGGGCACAGGGTGGAGTGAAATCGCCTGAGAATAAGGTGTCCTGATAAGGAGACACTGATCACACGCCTCTGTCCTCTCAGCATGATGTCCCCTGGGCCTCCATGAGAGATGGAGGGGAGACCAGCAGTGGTCACCAGATTTCTCAGGGATCAAGCACTCTCTGAGGGGAAATCTTGCCATCCCTGCTCACGCCCCTCCCCAAGCGAGAAGCCCTTCCCCAGTCCAGTCTTTCTCTTTCTTGATACACTTCCACGTGGAGAAGCAGAAGGGGACCCTGTTTGAGGTCGAGAAGACAGCTCTTAGAATTTCTTAAGTGGTTTCCGGGGAAAGGAAAGACATTGAAGGAGTTTTCTAGCTTCCATGGGATCCCAGATCTTGCTGGCTCATTCAGGAGCAAAGAAAGACTGTACTCCCCACGCCCCACCCCCACCCCGGCCTCTTATTTTCGATGCCAGAGCTGGCCATTATGGAGGTGATTAAATTTAAAGACACTGCAGTAAACTTCAGCCTACAAAAGGCAGCCAGCATCATTAACACGTAATTGGAAGCTAAGCTTAATGAGGTACGAGAGAAAAAAAAAATAAGACCACAACCTAACTGGGGTGCAGCCTCAACTCAGCGTACACACTTTCTCAAAAACCCAGCAACTGGCTTGGGGTAGGGGGGGAATCATAAAAACCATCGGGGACAAGGGAAGAAGACAGTCCTTCCCGACGGCACTCCTCTTGGCATCGCTCCATCTACCTGTCTATTCATTGCACAGTTTCAGAGCACCCACTAGGTACCTGCCATCGCCATCCAGGAGGCCCGGGGCGGGGGGGGGGGGGGGGATCAGGAGGATGAGGCCCAACCGTTCCATCACAGATGTCTAACTACAGCCTGCAGGGGGCAGAGTGGAGTCAAGGAGCACAGGCGGAAAGTGAGAAGGGAGTGGGCCCCTGGTGAGGTGCCCAGACAGGCCAAAAAGAAACAAGACCCAAGAGAGGGAGGCAGTCAGCAGATTGGGGCTGACTGTGGAACCTAAAAGGCCATTTGGTGCTATGCACGTAGGAACTCAAAGCTGGCCTGCTGCGTCCGTCCTGGCTTTCCTCCCCACCCCCACCCCGCCTCCATCCTGCTTTGGGAGGTCGGGGCACCCCTCAACTGCTCCCTGCCCTGGGATCCCAGACAGACCCGGCAGAGACTGGCATGAGCCTCTCCACCCAAACTCCCCTTCCCAGCGTTTGTAGGATTTTACTTTAAAAAAAATAGTAATAAAGCTGAAAAAAAATAAATAAATAAAAGCCTGGCTTACCCCTAAGCGCCATTTCCCTTTAATTTGGGGTTTATAATATATATGTGTTTACTTCCCCCCGCCCCCACCCCCTCCGCAATGAACGCTTCCGAGGGACTTGCTCGGCGCGGTGCGGAGAGAAGCGTCTGATTTATTTCCTCTCCAAGCTCTGAGAAGAATGTGGCTGTTAACAACAGTCCCGCCCATCTTACAGCACTCTCTGCTTTTCGAGGCATTTTAAAATCCATTATCCTACTTAATAGAATTGTAGACTCACGGGGAATTTGTAAAGTCTGGGGAATTCGTCCTTGGCCACCCCTGTGGCCCTATCTGACTCTGCCTCTTTCCTGGGCTCTGGGCTCCAGGTTCCTCCGGGTCTAGTGCCCCAAACTGTCAGAACCACTGGGGACCAATCCCCTACCTCCATCCACCAAGGCAGGACCAGGAAACATCCTTCTGCCCCAGCCAGGCACAGTTTGGGTGAATGGGAGGTAGCATCTAGTCTAAGGTGGTCTGAAACAAACTATGAATACCTCTTTCCTATTTCCGTTCCCTCCCCTAGGTCCCCCGACCCCTCCCAGTAGTATACCCAGCTGAAGGCAAATAGTATTAAAGCCCAAGGGATTGGCTATGTTTCTAAATGGAGCTGACTTTCGGCAGCTTTGCGACCAAGATGGGGGCCAGACCGCAAGACTCCTGCTCCCTGCCTGGAAGCTCTGGAGAATCGCAAATACAAAAGGGATGAGGGTGTGGCAGTCAGGATTCTCCATGCCCCACCCCTGAACCTGGGAGGCACTGTGGCTAGTGTAAGAGAAGAGAGGGACACACTTGGGAGAGGCAGGTGGCTTGAGGGGAAGTGGCGGAGGAGATAGTGACATTTATAAGTATAACAGGGACAGGACTGACTGGGCTACAGAGGGGTTCAAATTAGGGAAAGTACAGCCAGGCTGAAGGAAGCCTTGGGATGATGGCCCCCTCACTAAAAAGGAGGACCAACTGTGGGGATTAAGGAGCTGCAGAAACTCTTGGAAGTTAGCTGGGGACATTGTAGACTGCTCTTCCTATCAGGGAAAGGGGTGGGCTCACTACTGTCCCTGTAAGAAGGGGCTGAGGACAGCATGGAGGAGGAAGAGGTGGGGGCACCCCAGATGGGCACCTTAGGTGCCCTCCTCATTAAGACACCCGTTTCTGCTCCCAAGGAACCTGCCCACAAGCTTCTGCTGCTCAGTAAAGAAAATTGATTACTTTCCATTGCAATTAACATCTGGTCCCGGGTCACATCATTAGGATAATTTGTTACAGGAAAAGCAAAGGAAGTAGCTGTCCAGTAATAAAGTTCTCATAGACCCAATTAAAGAGGTCTCCTCCAGCTTTTGGGGTGGGGCTACAGCGGAGCAGTCATTCCAGACCTAGGGAGAGATAACTGGAAAGAGGTGTCTGTGGGGGGTGAAGCAGGGAGCCCTGGCCACATCCCTAACTCTTGAGCTTCTAGTTCCCTGAAGGACCAAGGGGAAAATCCAAAAGCCCTGGCAGGACCCCCTTCCATCTGTGTGTGTTCCTTACTCTCTCTGTGAATAATTATCATCTTACAGGTCTTTGGAGGGCCAAATCATCAGTAGTAGGTCCAATTCTGTACGGAGCTGGGGTCAGCAGAAGCCAGCCTCTGGTTACGTAGTTCCTGTATCCATCCCATTCTGGTACCATTGGCCAGTCTGTGAGGCCCTACTGGTGTGTCACCTTATTGAGAGGACCAATTGGAAGGCTGGAGCAGACTCAGCATCCAACCCCTACCTAGGTGCCTATGGAGTTGGCCATGCGAAGCACCACACTTGTGTCTGCTAATGGCTCCAGGTATATTCATCACTAGTCTCCATCTCAGTAAAGTCCCTCAAGAAAGCAGTCACTGTCGTGCTCGCATTTGTTCCCCGTCACTGGAAAGTCTCGAGCAGAGTAGAGCCTGAGATACTGCCGTCTATGGTCAGGCTGGCCTGGCACAGGAAAAACCTTCCTCGTGATTGTAGATACACAAACTAATGAGGCCCAGATCCAGCAAGAGGAAATGTCAGTCTCCTCCCAACTAGGACAGGGAGCAAAGCACTGACCACACATAGTAGAGCTCCCTGAGGGAGGACTGTCCTGGCAATGGTGCTATCCTGCCTGTAAAATAAGAATCCCTGGCTCTCTCTGGCTTGTTGGGCTGTAGAAGCTAGCTGCTGAAGGGGAGGCCCGTGAAGGGTATCAGCTGCTGAGACGGGTCCTCAGCTAAAACCCTCTCCTTGCAATCAAGCCTCTTTGTCGTCCCCCATGAGTTCTCCAGCCCTGTTCTCGAGAGGCCCCACTGGTGTGTTTTGCAGGCAGGGCCCTGCCAGTAAAATGGCACTGTACTTCCTGAGACTCCGTTGCCCATGTTGCCAGTACCAAGTTCGAGTGCACTGAAAAGATGTCACACGTCTCGTTTTGACTCCATCCTGGACCAGCCCTTTTTTAATCAAACTTAATGGGTCTTTTCTTTTTCTTCCCTTCTCAACTCAAGTGCAAGCCAAGAAGCCATCACTGTGAGCCTGGCATTGCTTATGGAGATAAGCAAGTCAAGATGCCTGCAGCTCTTTAGTCCAAAGACTTCTATGGGGAAGAAGGATATTTCCATGAGGTGTAGTCACAGATCATGGGTCCCCAAGGTCTGCTTACTGCTCCTCTGAGGAGTGTCCACATTACTGGGAATCAGGTCCCAAGAACCATATAGCACCCAAGGACCTTAGCTCCCTGTGGACAAATCTAGGGCCAGGGGGATCCTTCAACTTTATGCTGTGTGCTCCCAGCAGAACTGGTAGATATAGGTTGATTACATTCTTGGTTAATTGCCTTTAAGAATCACAAATGAGAATGGGGCTTTGATAACCCCAAAAGGCAAATATCAGTTTGGTTTTCACCAATGGTAGAGTAGGAGTACCCTGAAATACAGACAAGAGTATCATTGCTAGGATTCCAGAACAAAGTGGTTATGGTGGTATGTGTCTGTGATCTCCGTCCTGGGGAGTCTAAAGCAGGAAGGCCACCTGTCTGTAGGTCAGAAAACTACATGGAAAAAGACTTTGCTCAATAAAAAGAAAGGAGAAAAAGGAAAATATTCTATGACAGAAAGCATACAAGTTTCCAGAAAAGCAATAAAAGTTCTTGGGATCCACAAGGGGCTCCCCAAGAAGTCAGACCAGTGGTTGATTTCTTCTGCCCATAGGTTAATTTGAGTTCCATGACCCATAGCAAGTTTCGTAGAAGTGTCTTGTGGATAACTAAGAAAGATTGTGCTGGGTGACAGAATGATCAGATAGGGCCATAGCCAGTTGAAAACTGACAGTTAAGCAGTCAACCCAAGGAGATGTATGTCACCTAGATCATGAAACCACCTCTGTCCTTGCCCCTGCTGAAAGTCACATTTCCAGTGGCCTCACTTAAAGATACCTAGTCAGGTGACCAGATTTGGGACGACTTAAAGCAGAGGGAAGTGGCACATCTTAATAGATGATAGAATAAGACCACAAAGGAGTCCCAAATGATGGGAGTGATGGGTAAAACCCAACAAGATGTTCCACAGCAGAAACTGAAGAATCTCATGCCTGCAGCCGGAAATCCAAATTCAGAGACAAAGGCGAAAGAAGGCATGGCTTAAAAGCACCTGCTGTCGCCCAGGACGAACGCTTCTAGTGGCGGTCTTATGGAAACTGCTGTAGCGTGTCGCCATCCTGGCATCCGGCTGCACCTTAGCCTGCTTTTAAGACTTGTGTGATGTTTTGAAGGAAGAGGTGTTGGTCTCGCTCTAACCAGGTCTGGGGACCACAGAGACAATTGGGTAGAAACTTCATATGCGATGATGATCTGCACTTGATGTTTATGACATAGGTCACTTGGGCTAAAAGAACTAGCACCGTTAAGACAAGGGAGGACCAACTGGAAAAATGATCCTTCAAATATAATCACAATGAAAAGCCTTTCCCCCTATACCTCTAAGTGACAGGTTTATGGCCACTTATGCGAGTTTCCAGAAGCAAGCTTAGGTACAAATACGAAAAGCATAAGCACTTTTGTCGCTGATTACAGGAGACGTGACTATAGTGTCTGACGTAGGTCAACCCCAACTCATAGCAGGGACATAATGAAAATTAGATCTGGGATGCAGAGTAGCAGTTGGTCTCAAAGCTTCCTTGTAAAGGCATCTGGGTTCCTTGGTTTCTACTGGGTGTGGAGCAATCCCAGGGCACCTCCACCCTGGCACATACCTATTAGGTGGCATGTTCCCAATAGCATCTAAGACCAAGGAGTGGGCTGGAGAGATGGCTCAGCAGTTAAGAGCACTGACTGTTCTTCCAAAGGTCCCGAGTTCAAATCCCGCCAACCACGTGGTGGCTCGCAACCATCCGTAATGAGATCTGACTCCCTCTTCTGGAGTGTCTGAAGACAGCTACAGTGCACTTACACATAATAAATAAATAAGTTAAAAAAAAAAAACCAAGGAGCCTATGAAGTCTCTACCCTGACTTCCGAACAGCAGAATAAATCCATATCCCTCAGCAGAGAGGTGGCTATTCTCTGCCTCTCTGGAATCTCAGTAAGCACTTAGCTGACCCTTCAAAAGGAGTGATGGAAGGAGTCTATGTACGAAGAAGTTTTTCAAGACTTGGCCTGTCGACTCCTCAGCTATGGAACCTGGGGTTAGGAACGGGGCTCTCTGACAGGCTAGTTTTCTCTGTCTATTTCCCTCTAGTTTGGGGTAGCATGTCCCGTAGGTTTTACGGGAACACAAGGCTGAGACAAACCAGATGAACCAACCTGGTCAGCTCTGGGGGCAGGGAACAAAGACATTTGCCACATCAGTTCTGTGGAAGTGAAGAGAGGCTCTGTGGTTCTCTGCATTTCACAAACCCAAGACTCCAGTGCAAGGAGGAAAGAGACAGCCATTTCATGAAGGGGTCCAGGGCACTGGGCGCACCCCCAGGAAGCATTTCTTAGGACATGCTGTCTCAGGTCAGATAGCACATGCCTGCCTCCGTTCTCAACCAGTAGCAGATTGGAAGATGCGGGGCTTTAAGAGAGCAGAGTGAACTGCAGCGGCACACTGAGGTGGGGTGGGGTGGGGAACTGAAGGAGAGCTGGGTGAACCTTCTCCTCTTCCCCAGCACTGTGAGCTGACAGTAAATATCAGAGGTAATGATATTGACTTTAAGGTATCATGGCTCCAAATGTCACTTGTGTTCTCCCTCTCTCTGTTAAGCGGAAAAACTCTTCCTGATGTGATTTACATTTTTTTCCTTCCTCTGCTTCTCTGGTCCTCTACTGGGGAAAAATCTGTTCGCACCACGCAAACCTCAGGGCCCGAAGGCCAGAGCTCTTATGAAAGACAGCTGTGAGTCCCAGTTAGTAGCGTCCCAAGTGACTTATGTAGAACAGTCCCAACCTTTCACCTGTCTTCCCCACCCGGGAACCACAGGTCCTGTCCTGACTCCAACTCCACCATGCCTTCCCTTGTCAATCTCTCCTCAGAGTCCCGCCTTTTGACTCATGGTTCCCTCCTGTCTACCTAAGGCACCCTCTCATACTGAGTCACTCCCCCACCAGGAAGCTCCATCTCTTTGCCAGCTGCAACACCCTCACATAAGACTCTGCCAGCCCCTCCACAACTCCCGGGTGGCTGGCCCTGCGCTCTTCCAGGCTGCTTCTCTCAGATCTGCCTCTAAGGTCAATGAACGCTTCTTTAACATCAAGCCTTTCAGACTCTGCACCTGAATCCCAAAGAACATAGCTTGGTAAAGACCTCATAAACCAAAAACGGGGAAGCAGTCATCCAGGAGAGTTCTGAGGGCTACAGACTGGAAGCAGAACAGAAAAGAAAGTGGAGACCAGAGCCTCCCTAGACAGAGAGGCTCCAAGGGGGTGGTGCGGAGTATAGAAGCATGTGAGGTGGGGAGGACCAGGATTCAAATCCAGGATTCTGTGACCCTGAGCACAATCTTCACACTGCCCCAGCGTCACTCTCCTGTCTTACCCAGATCCCTCCTCAGTTCTTGAGCTCGATCTTAGGTGACAAAGCAGTTCTCCTCCTGCGTGTGTGTGTGTGTGTGTGTGTGTGTGTGTGTGTGTGTGTGTATGTTCCCATGCACCATGCAGATGTGTGTAAATGTCGACAGAAAGTCAGTATCTTCCTCTTCCTCCAGCATCAGATGACAGGCACACACTGTTCTACCTGGCTTTTATTGTGCTGTGGATAAGAGCCACCCCGCGCTCTCGCCTTCTAATGAGGTTCTATTCAACCCTGGGCATGAGAGAGAAATGCTCGAACTAATCTCTGTCTTCTGTACTAGGGGTGTTTGAAACCATATTCCTGGTTCACTGGGCTATTCCCCTGCTCAAGAATCTGCAAAAGTTGCTTATTATATTACATCACCAAAGCTGATGCTAACTAAGGTCCTTAGTATTCTTGCCTGTGTCTTCCCCTCTCAACAGACCCTTGTTGCCCATCACCCACCAAATCAGCACTATTCTCTGTGTCTCTTACCCTACCCCATGTTATTCTCCTGGTGAGTCCACCCTCATCATCTTCATCTCCTCCAAGCACCACCCCCTGTAGACCCAGCCAGCTACCCACCACCTTGAGAGACTTTCAGTCACTGCCCAGGTCCCCACTGACATCCCACTCTCCTCCTTCCTCCAGTACAGGTGTCTGACCTCTTCAGTGTCCCAGACACACCCATCTCCCTGTCCCACCCCCAAACTACAAGGAGCAGAAGCCCCACCTTCTCAGTCTGCTCTCTTCCTGTGCCCCTCAGCTGAGCTGGGCTGCAGAGAAACCATTTGCACTTGGCTTCTACCTCGTGAACGCAGTATGTGAGCCCTGTTCTGCTAGAAGCGTTTCTTCTGATTAACTTCATCAAGCCCAAACAGAAAGGATTAGGCTCTGAATTTGGGGGCGTATCCTCTTGTAGACTGAGCAGACACTTTGGGCTATGGGCCCTGTGTGCTTCTTCAAAACAGGATTCCCCAAAGACATGACTGACCCAGTAGACACCCCACCAAGACCACAGTTACAGCTCCAGGCCAGGCCTTCTGAAATTCTGAAATCCTTTGCTTAGGGTTCCTGTGTTCCTGATTCTCTTCCGCAGCCATACCCTGAATCCTGGTTCTCTAGCGTGTATCCTGGGAAAAATCAAGGGGAAAGGACAACAAACCCCATGAAAGTTAGGAGGCTGAACAGGGGCTGGGCAGGTTGCACCGTGGGAGTGGGCTCCAGAATCTGAATGCATAGAGAAGCCCTGTAAACCGTGACTCACAGGAAGCTCTCTGGCAACATTCCTACCTCACGAAATATGAGAATAAAATAGTTCGTAGAAATGGATATCCCAAGCCGGGCGATGGTGGCGCACGCCTTTAATCCCAACACTTGGGAGGCAGAGGCAGGAGGATTTCTGAGTTTGAGGCCTGGTCTACAAAGTGAGCTCCAGGAGAGCCAAGGCTACACAGAGAAACCCTGTCTCGAAAAACCAAAAAAAAAAAAAAAGAAAAAAGAAATGGATATCCCTGTCTGGCCTAAAGGTGTGCCTCCCTCCAGTCCCATCCAGGTCCAGGGAGCCCTGAATTTCAGAAGCAGTGCCCTCCTGAAAACACACTTACACGGGCACCCCTCCACACACACACACACACACACACACACACACACACACACACACACACACACACACTGAGCGTCTAGGGGCTGCCTTTGAGGACTGAAGAATAGGATGAGACTTGGGCACGAGGAATGGAATTAAGGGGAGCACAGTGTTGGGGAGCCAGTGTGTGTGCGCCCAGCTGCCCAGAGAGCTGGAGGCCCAGCCGACACTTCGACCTCAGCTGTGAGGAGGCCTAGGTAAACAGCTTGAATGAATAGTCAACAGGAATTCCGGGGGGTGATGGCACAGGTCTGTTTCTCTTCCTCTCTGTCTCTCTCTCTCTCTCTCTTTCTGTCTCTCTCTCTCTCTTTCTCATTTATTTCATTTTGGGAGGCTTTGTTTTCTTTACAGGGTCTCACCTGCAGCCCAGGCTGGCCGAGGAAATCTCTGCCTTCCTTCTGCCTCAGCCTCTCAAGCTGTGGGAACTCAGACCTGAGCTACCCAAGTCTCTTCCCACACCTTTTGTACCCAAACCTCACCATCTTTGTCACTCTCCTCTCTGTCAGGGGCTCAGCACTTCAGAGTGACTGTACTGCCACCTGCCAACACTCACAGTGTCTTAACAATGCTCTCGCTGGGACCAGACTGTCCCCACTATTGTCATTTTGCACAATGTGAGAGGTATGTGACTTTCAGAGGAGGCCTGCAGAAACGTCACACACCAACACTGTTGGTGCTTATCTTTGTCATACCCGGAGACAACAGCTCCTCCCTCCTATTTCGTGTCTGTCTTCACAAACAGCATAAATAAAAATACTGCCTGGGTGGATTGTTCTTGTCCTTTGTAGTAAGTTACAGATGGTGTGGTGTGGTGTGTGTGCTTTCATGACACAAAAACACACTCAGTGCCTCCTAAACAACTCTTAAACTGAAAAGTCCCAGTCCCCACCACATGCCACTCAGGACATGTATCCAGTGGGTCTCCACCCCCAGAAACCAGCTGAGTGGGGAGGGGGGGATGGAAATGGGACTTTCAGGAAGAACTGAAGAGGAAGCTGAGGTGGAGCTGAGAACTTAGTACTGAAAGACCTACTGTGTGCAAGCTCCTTTCCAGAAGCCATCTTTCTATATCTCCAACAGGCAACATGGTCTGGCCAGAGAAGCTGTTCAAACCTCAGAGAGCTATGTGTGGAACATACTGAAGTGTAGAGCAAAGGGATTGTTAGACAACAGAGGAAGGAGGGAGAGACATCCTGCAAAGAGGGAAAGCTAAGAGAGAGAGAGAGGAGAGTGTTGGGGGAGGGGAGCGAAGTACTCCCTAGGCCGGCGGGCGGGCGGTCCAGCGGGCCGGCAGGCGGAGGGCAACAGCCTCCCCCCTTTATTCTGACCGACAGACCGGTCCAAAAGCTCACAGTCCCCGCCAGGTAGATGGACTAGCTCACAAAATCTCCCGATCCCGGGAGGGCAGGCTTGGCTATGACCTTCCGCTGCTGCCAGGAAGGGTTTGTCTGCAACCCAGACTTGATTAACATTTAAATGCCATTCAGGGTGGGAGGGGGAAGAACTCGGCGACGACCAAGCCTCACTGGGTGCCTGAGTGAACCTCCGAGAGACCAGCTAATCAGAGACCTCCCCCTTGATTGACTGATTCCTAAGGGTCGGGGCTGCAATAAGCCACAGGTGGGACCCGACTCTGTCGCTCCTCACCGGCCTTCTTCCCATCTTTGCCCTGAGCCCTTTGTTATTTCACCAAGACTGAGGGGCAGGCCCCGTCGTCAAGTACACACCAGTTCAAGGGGCCTCACGGTACGGACCCCAGGGATGCCACCGCCTGCCTCCTCTGTACAGTAAACTGGATGGGCCTCAGGCCTCGGAGCGGGCATCCTGGGACCTCGGGACCTCGGAACGGGCATCCTGGGCCCTCGGGCCCTCGGAACGGGCATCCTGGGACCTCGGGTCCTCGGAGCGGGCATTCTGGGTGCCCTCCCCACCTTGGCCTCCTTCCTTTTTCTCCCTCTCTGGGCCAAAGGAAGGAAGAAGCCACACATACCCCCTACCAGCAAATGCCACCTCAACAGCGGCTCTAATGGGTTGGTTGCTCTCCTAGCTGAGCATCTCTGAGGGGAGTCTTTCCAGAAAACTTAAGCAGGAGCTTTAAAAGCCATTAAAAGTGTCCTTGATGAGGCATAGTGACCCCTGAGGATGGAAAAAGATGGTGTATGGAGCTGAGAACCCACGGGGAACCTGCATGAGCATGCGCGAGCGCGCGCGCGCACACACACACACACACACACACACACACACACACACACGCTAAGTAGTGCACTTAGGTGAGTCCCAGCACCATCCTGAGACAAGTAGAGGTTTGAGACTGTAAGCTAAGAAGGCTAATTTTGCTAACAACCTTGGCTGGATTTACATATCCAGGAGGATCATTGTCCTCCAGGCCATTAACACAGAGGTCTAAATAACCTCGTTAATGGGGCAGCAGCCAGACTCCACCTCAGCTTCCGGAGAGCTGGGGCAGTGGGGAGGGAGAGGACCCTCACCGGGGAGCCACTGCTCCGAACGGAAACCCAGTCTTAAGATTTTAATTCCCAACCACCCTTTAACTCTCCGTGCCCTGGGTCACTTTGGTTGTAGCTTCAGTTCTGCCCTCTGATGCAGGAAAAGTAGGCACGGTGGAAACTCTGTCCAAACGGCACCTGCAGCGTCTGAGCTGCGTCCCATCCCAAGCGGACTGCTCCAGGCTTCAGCACTGCTGGGGGCCACGCAAGGGAAGTGATGAAAGTTTAATGAGCACCTAGTATGGGCCATGCCTATGCTGGGATTCATATATGTAACATGCTGTTACTGGGCAATTTGGGGTTCCCTTTGAGTACTTAGTCTCATTCATTTAAAAAAAAATTAAAAATGGACTCAAACGGAAGCTTGAGGAAAACGTGCTAAGAGTTTATGAGAGGAAAAAGGCAAGGGCAGACTAACTGTGAATCTGGACAGCTGCGGGCATGAGGGAAATGCAAAAGAGGAGCAGAGAAAATCAGATAAGTGGTGGTCTTGGGGGAGGGGAGGGGACTTCAGAGAAAGCCCAGAGTGTCTGGAGAAGAGTGCTTAGTCTTTAGGTCCCTATCCCTAAAAGCGGTCAATAAAAAGTAGAGTTAAAATATGCTTAGTATTGGGCTGTAGATCTGACTTCAGAGGGCAGATTTCAAATTCTGGTTTGGAATAAAGAGTGCACCAGCTCCACACCATTGGAAAGGTCTTGAAAGCACCCGTGAGTGTGGATGTGAACTAGTGGGCAGAGGGGAAAGCCCCCAAAGAGCTGGCCAATATCTGGCCAGGAGGTGCAGGGTCCTTTATAGGACTCTGACACAGTACTGCCCCCGCCCCCTTTGTCTAGCCAGAGCTACTGTAGCCCATAGCCTGTTGGCCAGATGAGGCCTGATAAGAAAAGGCTTCTCTGACTTTCTCCGCCATGTGGCTCCTTTCATATGATAATCTTGTTTCGGTCTGGTCCCCACTCAGCTGTCAGCGTGCCCTCCATGATCTTCACTGATAATGAAGTCATGTCCCTGGAGAGACCAGAGAAGAGTAGGAAGTTTTTCAGTCACTCAGCCCTGTGTTCCAGTGGAACGACTCAGTTCTAGACTTGGTAGATGCTTCTGTGTCCTAAAGGTAAAACCCACTCTAAGGATCTGTAAGGGTCCCGGCTGCCTCTCTTGTAACGAAAGACAGAGGAGCTAGGGTGAAACTTAACTTTTATTTAATCTAAGTTTTTTTGTGAGATGGAGTCTTCAGAAATGAAGGCACAAAGACCACTGGAGACCTGCTTCTCTTCTTAGGCTTGCTGGAGAAGGGACAGCCATGAAGACACGGGGTTTCATGATGCTAACAGGCTGAGGTGAGAAACCCCAGCAAAGGCCATGTCCTGGGCAAGACCTCTGGAATGACGGTCCTCACGGAGAAGGGAGCGTGGCATGCTCTAGGGTCAATGGACTCTACTCCCTATGACCCACGTTGAAGAATTCTGGTCCTGATGGCCCACCTCAGACACGGACAGGAGGGCTTATCCAGTGTCCTTTAGTTCACAGTACTCAGGAAGTCACATATGATGGAGAGTCATTTTCTGAGTCCCAGCACCACAGATTGGCAAGTGTCTACCCAGAGTCCCAAGGTCAGTCAGGTTGCACAAGCCACTTAGCCACCAGGAGCACAGGCCAAGAGCAAAGCTTCCTGCCTCCGTACACTGGGCTACCCAGCTGCACAGCTTTCGGCAAGCGACTGGACCCGTATAAGCCTCAGTTTTCCCCCTCCGTCCTCACCATGAAGACAATGCCACTAGCGTCATTCTGGTTGCTTCGTAATGGGCAGGAGCCTGGCTCACAGTACATGCTCACCCAGCTCTTTTTGATAAGCCATCACACTGCTAGTGACCCGCTGAGGGTTTTGACCTCCCGTTCGGCTGTGTACCGGTGCACACTTGGAGTCCCCTGGGGCTCACTCTGTCCATGGCACGGACACCAAGAGCCTCTCATGGAGGTGGTGACCAGGTGAGGAAGAAGCCTCTGTTAAATAGTCCTAAGCAGAAGCAGGCCACTGTGGTGGCAGAGGTATAACTGAGGGCTCTGCTGGGGTCTCAGTGGTCCAGGGTTGCCCAGCCCCACATCTAGACATGACGCCTAAATGGCCCTTCCCAAGGACCCTCGCCCTCCCAAATGGCCCAGTTTGTCACGACGCTTGTTCTGACCTGCTCTGCCTTCGCATGTTACTTGAGGGTTGCCATCCTTGGATTATTTTGGGCGGGGGGGGGGACAAGACTTTATTGAGCTAATACCATGTAGCAGGATATATACCACATCCTGTACTATCCAGGAGCCTGTGGCCTAAAGGTAGTAGAGTCAGTGACAGGCACAACTAGAGAGAGGTCCTATAGCCTACATGTCTGCCTTGTGCACCTGTGCCCTTCCTAGCCGTGTGTAAAGCCCAGCACAGGAGCACATAAGCACACACATGGTGTCCCCGCCCCGTGTCTCCCACCCTGAAACTGCCACAGTGTGCCCTTCACCCACAGCGCTTCCTCCCTGCACTTTCGGCAACCTGAAATGCATCCAGGCCTTTGCGGCTCTGTGGGCTCCTACTCAAACCTCAGCACCTTTAGGCTTGCTCCCTGGCTCCCTGAACCTCTTCTAAGGATTCCCTCCAGCTCCTATATGTACCTGTACAGTGCTCATAAGCGCCTCGGGCTTAGCAGGCATCCTCGCCGTGTGACCGTGTGAAACGGCGGTAGAGCGCGAGGCAGGAGAAGGAGGGACAGAGCAGGTTTGACCATAGCTGGGTCCTTAGGTCCTATGGGAAGGGCAAGGTTTGGAGAAGGAAGACTTGAGGGAGGCTGACCAGGCTATTTTTGGGGAGCTCAGGCCAAGGCTATGAGGGTTCTGAAGTGATGTTGGGGCTGTCACATGCCTAGCACGAAGCGTGTGGGGGAATGGGAGGGGTCAGTGGAGAGATCTGGGGCCGCATTAGAGACCAAAGTCACCAGATAGCTTAGCTGGGCCTCGGTCTCTGAGCTCACTGATGTCTCGTGAGTCCCTTTTAGGATTACTGATGGCTTGAACAGGTGGGAAGAGGCAGCCACCACAGTCCTCGGGGAGGCTCACACTGCTGCCTCTCTGAGTGCCCGCCCCATGCCCCTTGGAGACTGGACCTCCTCTCCCTCTTGTCTCTCTGCACTTGTGTCCTGTTGGGCACCTCTTCCCCTGGCCTATCTCTGAGTCCCGCCTGACCCTCCCAGTTCTCTCTCCGCTGCCTCCCGCCCCAGTCACTCTTCCCCCCTTCAATTACCATAGCATTGAACAAAAGAATATTTTATTGTTTGGCGTCTTTATTAAATCAAGCTTTATGTTCCGTAGTCTTCACTTTTAAGGTGGATGAGCGCCGCACTATATTTTTCTATTAAAAAGGTAAAAAGTCGGCAGAGGAGCTTTGATAGCTCCACAGTGGCTTTGTCCATCGGTCAGTAAATCTGGGGTAGAAAAAGAGAAGGTAGGGGCCTTCTCCTGGGCACCAGAGCTGCTGTTCGAAATAGAAAATAAGGGTCTCGGTGAGACAGCGCACTTTTCTGAGAGACCCTGGGGAGACAGACCTGAGCTGGGCCCCTGGCTACCTTAGTCTGTACTGAGGAGACACCAGGCTCAGCATACAGGCCTTGTAGAACACTCAAAGGCCCCAACTCAGTCTCTTCGTGCAGGATTTATCAGACTCTGCTGAGTGACAGCCTTCAGTCACTGAACCCCTGGAAGACTGTAGTGACCCAGGAGAGAAGGAGATGAGTAGAAGGCTCAGCTACCACCTCCACCAGGCAGTCTACATGGACTGTCCTCCCACTTCCAATGTGCCTATCTGTCCTACCAGGCCTCTGTTTTCAGTTTGCTTCAGCTGTCTGTGTCACAGCACAGATGCGGGCACACACACACATTTCATATTGCCAAACCGCTCTTGCATCACAGATGTAACCAGACATCCCCCAGGGAGCATCTCTTCGTGCCTACTCACGTGTATATAATATATTCAGGCCTGCAGGCAGAGGGCTGCATGGCGTGCTCTCGAAAAATGCGCCTGCAAAATCAGGTATGGTGGTGCATGCCTCCGAGGTAGGCAGGTTACTGTGAGTTTGAGGCTAACCTGGTCTATAGAGAGAGTTCTGGGTTAACTGGAGCTGTATGTTGAGTCCATGCCTGAAAAAGGAAGGAAGGAAGGAAGGAAGGAAGGAAGGAAGGAAGGAAGGAAGGAAAGAAGGAAGGGAGGAAGGAAGGGAAAGGCGTGCACATATAAGGACATTTCTTACGCCACTGAGCAGGCACACTTGGTCTCTCTCAGACAGGCTTCTGCCCATCCCCCCTCCTCAACCTCCTCTACAAACCCTACCCAGACACAATTCAGAGACTTCCAAACGCAAACCGTGTCCACGGACCCACCATCCACACACATGCACAAAAGCACAAATGTACACGCTCTTGCACAGATGCACATACAAACACACTAGCACACACACGACCCATTTCCTAATCCAAGGAGTTCTGCCCCTGACATCGAGGGAAAGAGCTGCTGAGAACCAAGCTTCTTCCTCCTCGATGCATCCTTCTCGACAGGGAGAGTCACCAGCGAGGCCCCTGCACTGTTGTCCTGCCTTCTTCCTCATCCACATCCTCCGAGATGCTTCGAGCATCATGGTGGTGCTGAGACCCTCTGCGGGCAGGTGCATCAGGGAGCCTGGAGGAGGGGGTGGAGGAGGAAGAGGGGGGGAGGAGGAGGAGGAGGAAGAGGGGGAGGAGGAGGAGGAAGAGGGGGAGGAGGAGGAAGAGGAGGAGGAGAAAAAGGAGGAGGAGGAGTAAGAGGAGGAGGAGAAAAAAGGAGGAGGGGGAGGAGGAGGAGGAGGGAAAGGAGGAGGAGAGGGAAGAGGGAGAGGAGGAAGAGGGGGAGGAAGAGGAGGAGGAGAAAAAAGGAGGAGGAGGAGGGGGAGGAAGAGGAGGAGGAGAAAAAGGAGGAGGAGGAGGGGGAGGAGGAAGAGGAGGGAAAGGAGGAGGAGAGGGAAGAGGGAGAGGAGGAGGAGGGGGAGGAGGAAGAGGAGGGAAAGGAGGAGGAAAGGGAAGAGGGAGAGGAGGAGGAGGGGGAGGAAGAAGAGGAGGAGAAAAAGGAGTTGGAGAGTAGAACAGGCCCTCTCCCTCCTGGACCCTGCCATAGGTCTCTGCTCACCTCAGAGAGCATCCAACACTGAGGCAGGGGGTCAGCGAGCTGGAGTAGGAGCATCCTGTCCCTGAGTTTGTGAGAAAATGCACATCTCTATCAAAATCTCAAAACACTGGAGTGTTTCTTAGTTGGTGCTTATACGGAGCGAAGCAGGAGCCCATGGGAGAGCCACCCCAGCTCACGCTCACTACATTCTCTCACGCGCACGGTTAAGGTAGAGATGTGCAAAACCCCTACGTGACAGACCTTCTGATCCACATGTCACATGTGCCCTCTGTCCCATAAAGCGTCATATCTACCTTGGTGCCCAACGACGGCAGAGCAAGATTGAGTTTCTTCTCGCTCCGCACAACCTTTTTTGACCACTCAACAAGACTTAGTTTGATGATCTGTAAATGTGGACAATAGTGCATCTTTGCACGGCTTGCAGAAAGGAGCCTGGCTCTTGGCATCCAGCCTGGAATAAAGCAAATGTTCACCTGGGGCTCGTCCCAACCCTGGAGTCTATATCTTAAGGAAAAATGAAAACCTCATATAGCTGGCTCTGACCTTCCTTCACCTCCCCCGGTTCTTATCCTTGCCAACAGCGTCACACTGTCCACTTTCAAGGCCACCCTGGAAGCTCTTGGACCCTCCAGAGCATAGGTCTGAGACACTGGCTCATCACCACTGCCAGCTGCCTCCCTGCCCTAAGTGGTCTCCCAGTTCCACCTCCCAAGACCCACCCTCACCACAGACCCCAAGCTGTCAGACCTTATTCAGTTGCCTCACACCCTTCCATAAGAGCTAGCTGAGTGCTCTACCTCGGCCCTTAGTGATTGCGCCGTCTAGATTGACTCTGGAAGTTTTCACTCTGGTGCTCAACCAAGCTTAGCATTGGTCCCTAAACCCTTCACGAAAGGGCCCTGTCATAAGTGTTCTTGTAAGTCCCTGTCTCTGCTGGGTGGCCTACAGCAGAGTCTTGCACCACTAACCTGCATCAACGTCCTGCAGTGCTGCTGGGGGTCATAATGCACCCATGCACTTCACTGATGACCCAGTGTCAATCAGCCTAGTCCCACTGCCCTGCCTCCGTCTTTCCTGGTATTCCTTGGAGCCTTTCACCCCTCCACCTCCTCATCTACCTGAGAGAGGAAGCTTCCGTTACTCCTTCCTCTGCCTCTGGCACACGCTTCCAGATTCTGACCTGAGTGATATTGTCACAGTGGTTGAAGGAAGAGAACCCTCTCAGGGGCCAGGCTACCTGGTTTCCAGACTAGTGGACTTTCTTCCTATGAAAATGGAGTAAGGTGGGCCAACAAAATAGCTTAGCTGGTAAGTAAAGGCTCTTGCTGCCCAGACTGACAACTTGAGTTGATCCACATGGTACAAGGACAGAGCCAACTCCTGCAAATTGTCCTCTGACCAGCACATATACACCAGAGCAAGCGCCCATACCCTGACACAGACATATAAATAAATACAAATTTTGTAAATGGAAAAAGGAGGAGATGTGGAAGAATCAAAGAGTGTGTGTAACTCCTCAGGATAGTCCTGATGTGAAAGAATCCCTCAGTTCAGAAGTTACCCTCAGGACCATCCTACTTGCCCGTTTCCTATCCAGCCCTGTCCTTACCTTGTCCAAGGGCAGAGGCACTTGGACAGTTCACAGCTTCCAGAGTAAGATGGATGGAGGAGAGCACTGTTAGCATCCCACCGTACATCTGCCTTGATTAGATGGGGACCATGGGTGCACATAACACTATATCCCATCCTCATTCCATAAACTTTCCCATTGGCCACTGCTATGGCTGCCTGAAGTTGTTACCCCTGAAAAGGTTCATTGTCCTTGATAGCTATATCATCATCATCATCATCATCTTCATCATCATATCATCATCATCATCATTAGTTCTAGCTCTGTATAAGGGTAAATCCAGTCCTTCCCTACATACCAAGGACAACTCCTGGGGGCAGGAACTGAGGCCATGCAGGACCTCACAGAGCCCTGGGCTTGAAGCTGAGGCCTGATAGAATCATCCGTGGGTATTGTGGGCCCCGGGGCCTGAGGGCACAGGCTGGACGTTAAGGCGAGGAGCCCTTTTGTGTAGAAGTAGCTACATGGACATAATGTGTATGAATGTATAGAATGATCAGCAGCAGAGACTCCAGCTGTCTGCCACTGGTTTGCAAGATAAATTGCATTAATCAACATGATGCCTTCAGAACTTTTGGTGAGCTGTTTCTTATGCTAATTGGGCCACTTAAAGGAGACCAGCGTCAGCGTACCAGGACTCATCTCTGGCTGTCAAGGCGATTACTGGCATGTGCAAAGCCCGCCCTCCCTGCCCCTTCTTCTTTGACTAGCACCCTTTCTTTTAAAAAACATAATATTAATGAGAAGAACTATGCTAATTACCTGCCCAAAATTAAACTCTGGAAGAAAAGGGGAAGGAGGGCTTGCTTGAAGTCAGTATGGAAGTCTCCGGGGAGACGGATGGTGGGGTCAGGTCAGAGGTCCAGACCTGCTGCTGCTATTGCAAATTCTTACTCAGGACTTCAGGTGGAATGTGCCATAAACCTAGGAACTAGGGATCCCAGAATCGTAAGTCTTGGATGAAAGAAGTCTACAAGCAGAAGTGGGCCCTCAGAGCTGCGTTGACACCAGCTGCCTCAGTCTGTCCTCTGCGTGGTTCCTTACAGCCACATCTAGATGCTGGACCTCCAAGGAACCTTTGAGAGGCCATCTGACTTTAGATTGACCTAGCAAGCTCAGCAGAGGGACTCATGCCACAAGGGTGGCCCTCACAAAGTGTCAGGAGGGAGAGGATGTTTAGAATGGGATCTAAATATCCTACAGTGTGGGTCCTGCAGTATGGAGAGCTGGCTGGGATCTAATGGAATCCATGCTTTAGAGCTGCTGGCAATGGCCAGGAAGGGTTTTGAGCGGGCGGGGACTGTAAACAGCTACTTGGGTAATAGGGACGAACAGTTTGACGTTCGGAGAAGAAAGCGTTTGAGTGGCTAACTTCTCCAAAGCACAAACTCTCAGAAAGTTCTTGGAACAGGTGTTCACAGCTTTTCCTTCCCCGAGTGAGAGATTCCTGCCGTCATCACATCAAGTTCACCAGGACCGTCTTGGGCTTGTCCCAAGAGCCATAGGACAGCGTGAAGCCTGTGTCATTGTTTTTCAGGGAGCCACTTGCACGCTAACCCTTGTTAGTCAAGGCCCTTCCTTCCTCTACCCAAGATGCTAATGCTCCTAGGTCTGTTACGACTGTCTCCCTTTCCTAAATTCCGAACCCTAACCTTTTCAGCTTGGGTTTTTCAAGACAGGGTCTCTCTACGTAGCCCTGGCTGTCCTGGAACTCCCTCTGTAGACCAAGCTAGCCTCCAACTTCATGATCTGCTTGCCTCTGCCTCCTGAGTGCTAGTATTAAAAGCGTACACCACCGCCATGCCAGACGCCGCATCTCAACTTCAGGACTTCCTTTCCCTCTTTGCCACTTCCTCCCCCTCCCCGCATAGGCTGCTAGACTGTGGTCATGATGCCAAGCGTACCCCAGTGACCCCACGTCACTGCAGAGCTAAGTCCACACTTTGGACTTGACACCTAGGCTGCCTCGGTCTGTTCTCTGCTTGTTTCCTGACACCCACTATTAGCTCAGGTCCACGAACTTTGTCCAGAAACCTCCACATAGTCTCTCTAACCCCCAATTCCTCTTACCATGAGGTGTGTTCCCCCTGAGCCTAGCCTTCACGGACACATGCCCTTCTCAGCTTCACACTACTGGCAGAAAGACACACAGGGGTGTGTCCTTCAGAAATCAATTGTGCCTGTGGCCTTAAAAAATAACAAGCCCTCTATCCCTCGCTGCTTTGCGATTCCGATGGGCCGGGATGTTATCTAGGTTCTGCTCACCAGCCAGCTTTGTAAATGTTTGTTGGAGGTGGGCCTGTGCCTCTCCCAGGTACGCACTAAGCACAAAGCGCAGTGGCTGGTTTATCACTTACACTGCCTTTCTGCTTGGAGAGTAAAGGAATGCTACTTGTCATTTTGTCTCTGCGGCCGAATGAGAAATTCTTCTTTAGAGCCAGTGCAACTCCTGCTGTCATTGAAGTCCACTTACAGAACCATTCAAGTTGTTTCCTGATTCCTTCTCCCCTCTGTGATCCCACCAGGAAGGACCCGGCTACTGAGGACATCTGAGTCTCAGGACTGACAGGCTCCCTAGCTCCCTGGTTTCTCCAACTACTTCCATGTGCTTCCTTCAGATTGTACAAAGAGCCTGAGTGGAGAGCAGTGATAGCCCTGGCTGGACTCAGCTAGGTTTAGCTAGGGAGGGCGTGACCTTTTCTCCACCACGCCGGGAAACCCGAGCAGAACCGACCCTTGTCTCAGAGCTTTCCAGCTGTGTTTCTGTGGAGTGTGAGTCATGTACTGTCCAGCAGTTCCCTCCTGTTTCCTGTCACCAATCAGTGGCACAAATGTCTCCATCCAAGGCTCTCTCACGTCTGAGAGCACACTGTCACGTGCTGTTCCCACCCAGGGGGGAAAAACACTGGACAGCGAGGCTTGTCCATCGAAATAACTTCATCCCAATGACTGGGACCTCTTAAAGTCCCCCAGCCATGCACAGGAATGTCCCCACTCCACTCCTCCTCCTCACTCTGGGACAGTGAATCACCAAACACTGGAGGTGATAATTGTCATCACCCCCAGAGTCACAGGGAAGGGCAGTGTCTCACTTGAGATTATGTGATCCTAAAGTTTCCTTGGAGAAGGCTAGGGAGATGGCCCGGCAGGGGAAGTGCTTGCTGTATAAAGCAAGGTGATCTGAGTTCAGTCCACAGAACTCAACAACAACAACAACAACAAAAACAAAGCCAAGTGTGGTCTTAAGTGTTTGTAATTCCAGTTCTGGGGAGGTGGCAGGTAGGTGGGTCCCTGGCAGGTGCAGGCCGGCTCCCCTCCGCCACGCTTATGAGAGAAGGCAGTCTCCGAGCAGGGCTTGGGACAGGCACATCCAGCCCATGGGCTCTGAGACAGCTAGGAATGCTTCCCAACACAAAGACTGATCATAAACAAAACACTAGGCGTGTGTCATTTATTATTTATTTATTTATAAGGTGATCTTGCTGTGCTCAAGGGTGAATTTTATGTAAGACCTTCTGTTGAAGTGTCCAAAGGTTGGACAGGCCCCGGTATGGTAGTCCTCCAACAGGAACTTGCAGCCTGCCTCGGGGGGCCATTATGTGAGAAGGGGGACAGGCAAGGGCCAGGGACTGCAAGCCAGGTGCTTCCTGGAAGACTTCCCAGATGAAAGCAGTCACCACGGGGTGGGGGAGGGGTCTGCAAAGCCCTTATTAATAAATGAATAATTGGCCTAGCGTTCGCCTGATGGATGTGCACAGCCGCATGTCAGCATCTTACACGGAAGGGCCACGGATCAATCTTCGCTGCGTGGCTGCTGTCACCACTTAGCCAGGGAGGGTGGGTGACTGGGAGGCCTTGGTGCACCCAGGCTCTGAGCTAGACCTATCTTGGCTCTCCAACCGCGTATTCAGAGGCTCTTGACACCTTAATGGGGGCTGGGATTGTTTCCTCAGATTTAACTCGCCGTCACAAGCCCAGGCAGGGGCCCTTCCTCTCCACCCATCTCCATCAGAGGTGCCTAAAAGCAAGTCATTAGCAAACTCCCAGACTCTTCTCCACCTTCACTGGCCCAGCGAGCAAGAGTGAGAGCATGCAGAGCTCACTGTCTCCGCCTCCCACGTCTGGCAGGCCTGGTGTAGCCCAAGGAACAATAAAGGCTGCTTTAAACTCCGCCCACTTTCTCCACTTTCCCCTGCTCAGCCCCTCCCCCATCCGCTCCTGCGAGCCAGCCAGAGGAATGGAGTGAGGTTACCGCCCTGCTGGACAGCAGGACATGCCCTGTGCATCTTCAAGATGCAGCTCTAGGGCATGGCAGTCTGGGGGACACTGGCAGGCCAGGCTGGCCCCAGGGCATTTCCTCTTCCCTCAGGTTCCGGAAAGTCTGCAGCTGTGTGTGTGTGTGTGTGTGTGTGTGTGTGTGTGTGTGTGTGTGTGTGTGTGTACACAGCTGAACACCGAAAGAGCAAGCATTCGTGGCTTACTGGGGAATCTTCCCTCACTTTGGTGAGGACCATTTTTTTTTCTGAAATCCCTTCTGCTAAAGCCGATGACAGTGCCATCTTTCCACATCCGCCTTAAAAACAGGCAGCCATTGGTGGGGATGAGCATGGCGGTCTGACTCATAATCCCAGCCATGGAGGAGGCAGAGAATCAAGTTCAAGGCCAGGGGCTGGGGAGAGGGCTCAGTCAGGAAAGAGCTTTCTGCAAAAGCATCAGGAACCCACATAAACGGCAAAGTGTGGAGGCAAGTGTTTACAATCTAAGCTCCTGGGAGGCAGAACCAAGAGAGTTTGGAGCCGTTTAGCCAGACAGCTATGGTAGTTTGAATAGGAATGGTCCCCATAGGTTCACATATTTAAATGCATGGTCCTTGGGGAGTGGGAGATTAGGAGGTGTGGCTTTGTTGTAGTATGTGTGGCTTTGTTGGAGTATGTGTGGCTTTGTTGGAGTAGGTGTGGCTTTGTTGTAGTAGGTGGGGCTTTGTTGTAGTAGGTGGGGCTTTGTTGTAGGTGTGGCTTTGTTGGAGTAGGTGTGGCTTTGTTGGAGTAGGTGTGGCTTTGTTGGAGTAGGTGGGGCTTTGTTGGAGTAGGTGGGGCTTTGTTGGAGTAGGTGTGGCTTCGTTGGAGTAGGTGTGGCTTTGTTGGAGTAGGTGTGGCTTTGTTGGAGTAGGTGTGGCTTCGTTGGAGTAGGTGTGGCTTCGTTGTAGTAGGTGTGGCTTTGTTGGAGTAGGTGTGGCTTTGTTGGAGTAGGTGTGGCTTTGTTGGAGTAGGTGTGGCTTTGTTGGAGTAGGTGTGGCTTCGTTCGAGTAGGTGTGGCTTTGTTCGAGTAGGTGTGGCTTTATTGGAGTAGGTGTGGCCTTGTTGGAGGAAGTATATCCCCTAGAGAGAGTCTTAGGGCTTTCAAATGCCCAAGCCAGGCCCAGTATCTCTCTCTTCCTGCTGCCCAGGGATGCGAATGTAGAACTCTCAGCTACCATGTCTGCCTGTGCTGTCACGCTCCTCTCCATAGAGGATAATTGTCTAAACCTCGTAAACTGTAAGCCAGCCCCAGTTAAATGCTCTATTTCATAAGGGTTGCTGTGATCATGGTGTCTCTTCACAGCAATAGAGCACTGACTAAGACACCAACCTGGCTGAATAGGCTAGCCTTAGGTCCCGGTGAGAAGTCCTGTCTCCAATACAAGGAAGATATTTCCTTAGGAACAACACCCAAGGTTGACTTCTGGTTTACATGTGTATATACATGCATACGCGCATATAAACATAAACGAATGCAAACACACGCATACATGAAAGTGTTCAAGGCTATCCCCTCAACTACGAAGGGAGCTTTAAGGCTAACCTGGGCTACCTGATACCTTTTTTTCCCCCACAACAAAACAAATAGCTTCAGGGAGTCACTGTGATCTGCATACCCTCTTTCTCCAACCCCCAATCCAGGGCCCCCTATGTGTGTGAACCATACAACACATCCCAGTGCTCTACTCTAACCTGCCGAATTTCCAGGAAGTCCCTTGTCCTATCCCAGGGCCGTGGGCCTAGGGTGGGCCAACAAGCCTTCCCTAGGCACTGTGTAGACAGGCAAGTGGGAAAGATGTCCCCGAATCATGGCTTTTATCTGGTACTCACTCTAGTGTCCAGCCCCTGTGGTGGCCTCTATCAGGATAGGTGTTGATTTCTAGAAGATTCCTGAGTGAGCCATGCTGAGCAGATAGCCAGACAGTTCTGTATGAGGGGCGGCCAAAAAATGGAGAAAAATAGGGGACAATGGGTTGGTGCTCAGAGACATAAAGAGGGCTCTGACAGAGTATTTAGAGAGTGGGTGAGAATCTTGTTTGGGAGAGATTACTCCAGTCACAGCGTGGGTGGGTACGGCGTGGCGAGAAAGGAGGGAGGGAGGGAGTAATCATGAGAATGATGCCAAGCAGTCAGGTTGGGCAGCCTGGCAGGAGTGAGCGGTGGGCTTCAGGGAGTCTGGAGATAGGCTGGACATCAGCTCGTCCGCACACACATTCCCAGAGAACCAGGGTTTGTAAGGGCATGAAGTCTGGTGTGTGCTACGAGCTACCCTCCCAATGTCCAAGAATGCCCAGCCCTCATCAGATAGTGTCTTCTACCTTTCCACGTCTATGTGTACACCACACACACACATACACACATACACACACACACACACACACACACACACACACACACACACACACACACACACCAGTCACACGGGCAGGGGTTCCTGAAAACAAAGCCCAACCAACTCCCAAGTTTCAAAGCCTTAGGTTGCATATTGGTGCCATCTGGTGGTCATGTGAAGTACCACACCTCCTAGGTTTCCATTATCTTGGAGCTTAGGGAATGTTACATTTCCTCTTTCTTACCTTCACACACACACACAGACACACACACACACAGAGTGAGTGAGTGAGTGAGTGAGTGAGTGAGAAGGAATAACTGGTGACTGTCCAGGACAGTGCCCCAACACCCAGATTCAGGATGGGCCTCACAACAAAACTCCAGAAGGTACACACAAACACACACGGTTGCTCCATACACACTAGTCTGCTTCTTCTCACAAAAGCATATTTAAAGCAGAGACTCTGCTCACAGCCCAGCGCAGGCATGACCAGAGCCAACATCTGTGCGTTCTCAGCAGCCCAACCTGTTTCCATCACAAGTGAACCTCCAAGTATAGCATCTCAAGCTCCCACGTAGATTAGATTAGAACACCCACCTGCTTTAGAAATCTCCTCTGTGTACAAATCGGGGGATTAGGTAGAAACCCCACTGGTTTACTTGCTTTTATAAACCTGGCATTCGTGGAGACCATCAGGGACAGAACAGGGTGAGCGGATTCCCTGGTCTCTTCCTCCCTTCCGTGTTAGAACTCAAGGGTTCTGTGTGTGTGTGTGAGTGTGTGTGTGTGTGTGCGCGCATGTGTGTTAATAAGGCAGGTAAATTTAGATCCTCTCTCCACTGGGGTTGTCCCAAGTGACTCCAACATATCTCCATACATATTAGTGCCGCATTAGTTATTATTTGACCTCCTCCCTGACAGTCCATGATTTCCCAAAAGGTTCTGAGATGGGGAGAGGGTGGTCATACAGGAGTCAGCAACAGGGATTTGACTTTTCTCCCCGTCCCCCCCTGCCCCCCCCTTGACCTGTGCTCTCTACAACAGCGGGTGGGAAGTGCAGTGCCTAGGGCCAGGGCAGGGCAGATACCACCTATCCTGCTACTCCTGTCTCCCAGAAGCCCGACCAGCCTGCTGAAGCAGGGACCCTTCCCATGGGCACAGCAGCAATTGAAAACAGACGGGGATGGCTGACCCCACATTCCTGGGCTCTCTGAGCACCACACTCTGAAGTCTGAGTATGGGTGCTTTGTTGGCTCTCGGGACTGCTGGACGGCTGGTGGTGAGCAGAAAGCCTTGGAGGATAAGTGCTCTCTCTCTCTCTCTCTCTCTCTCTCTCTCTCTCTCTCTCTGTCCCTCTGTCTCTGTCTCTGTCTCTCTCTCTCTCCTCTCTCTCTCTCTGTCTCTCTCTCTGTCTCTCTCTCTCTCTCTGTCTCTCTCTCTGTCTCTCTCTCTGTCTCTCTCTCTCTCTCTCTCTCTCTGGGTGTGTGTGTATGTGTGTGTGTATAGTGTGTATATGTGTGTATGTGTTCTCGTGTGCATGTGTCTGTGTGTGCATGTGTCTTTATGTGTGTGTGTCTGTGTGTGTGTGTGTACACACACTAATACAGAGGGCTGCTAGGACAGGGAAGAGGCTGGCACGCCAAGCACTTCTGTTTTCAGCTCTGTTCTGTGTTGCCTCAACCGCTATTATTCACCATGGAACTCAATCAGGAGTCTCAAAGGCGTTGCCCTTCCCAGTCTCTCAAAAGGCTCTCATCGCTGTGCCTGCTGTAAGCCATTGTCTACCGAAGTGCAAGGCATATCTTGTACTCACGTCTCGGGGGCAGAACGCGGGGCTGTGGGTGGTGTGGGTGGCTCATCCCTTAGCCTAGTTTCAATGTGAATGTGACTGATAGAGCAGTGAGCTCACATCGTGGGGTGCCTCATCCTGGAGGGCGCCTTGAAGCTGCTTTCTGAATTGTGGGTGATAGGGTTAGACCCTTTGATCTTCTCTGAGTCTGTGACACCCGGCCACTGTCTTCCCTATCAGTAGGGACACACTCTTCTGGATGACTGTCGGATGAAATCCAGCAGACTGTACACACAGGTCACAAGCAAGCCCTGGTCTAGAGAGGATCCTGACCACTGACATCTGCCTTCTGTCCTGTGGACAGGACGGTGGGAGAAGACATTCAGCTCAGAAACACATTTTGAATAGATAAGTGGAGGGCTCTCCCCTCTGAATCTATTTCCTGTCCCAAGACTGGTCCAAGTGTCAGAGAAACTGTAGCTCCTGCGCGTCTCCCATTCCTATGGGCCCAGAGCCCCATGGGAGGGAATATCCTTCTGCTGTATCTCGACCCCCAAATGTCATTTTCACTCATCAAGGGGACCCCAGCTCAGTCAGAGCACCACTTATGAGCTTCATCCCCTGGCATTTTGGACACCAAACGGGTTCCCCCACCCAGGTGCTGACTGTGTGACAGAAAGATTTCCCGAAGCCAGGATGTAGAGAAAAATGTGCCCCCACACACCAAGCTATCCCAGGCTTGGCACCATAGTGGGCATTAGAAAGGTGAGAAGTCCCTGCCTTGGCTGTCACAGGAATCCACCACAGGTTCTTAAGGGAGAATGGGGCACAGCAGGGCTAATAGAAGATGATGTGTGTAATACCATTGAGATACATTGCATGGAGGAAAGCCAGGAACACAGTCCTAAGTCACCAGGGACTCCAAGCCTGGTGGTGGCTGCTCCTTGGAGACTCGGTGTTAACTTTGACCCTTAACCCTGTTCCCTTCGGTCATGTGTTCACACACAAGCTATCCTGGGTGGTAGGGTGGGGAGGGGACGTTGAAACCTTTGCCTGTGCATGAAAATAAGCTAGGCACACTTGCATACACATATATGTGTGCCCATTTTCCTGTGTGATAAAGCCCAAACACCCAGGCACAGGTGAGAAGTGTTCTGTCCCCTCGATCCTCAGGAGAGCCACCTTCCAGCCAAGAGTTCCATCTGAGGGACACACAGTCCCCCCCCTCCCTACACAGAGGGAGTGGCCTAGCCTCAGGGCAAAATTTATCATCATTATCCTAATATCATCTCTAGTCTCGGCAGTGGCAGTAGCTAAAGAAAATACCAAGGCTTAAGTCGGGGCGCAGGAGAGAAAGTCAGGAGATAGGAAATATGATTTATGACGGAAATCAATGCAATCATAATACTTCGTGCTTATGAAATTGGGCTGTGCCTCCTGGGCCCACACAGGTCCACTTCACTTCAGCCCTGCCTGTCACCAGAGCTGGAGAATCTGGGAATCTGGGTGGGGAAATCTAAATGATGCACACTCCCGACCTCCTTTCCAGCCTTCCTTGGCGGTAGTAGGAGTGCAGGGTACTGTCCAGAGGGACAGTGGAGAGGAACAAGGGACAAGTGACATCAAGCTGGGTCCCCAGCACTTTGCTGGTACCTTGACCGACTTGGCCTGTACTGTTCTGGAAACCATTCACCCAGGAAAGGCAATTGTGATAACTCGAATCCTGAGGGGCATGGTGCCTCAGTGACTGCCGTTGCCAAGCTAACCTCAGTAACCTCTCAATACTATGGGGCCAGGTACCAGGTACCAGATTATTGTAAAGGCTAAAGTAACTGCCAGGGAAGTGGAGAGTTACACCAAGGCTCCACCCAGAACACGCCCTATCCAGCACACAGCATCCTCCCAACAGTGTTACCCTGTGAGCTAAGCCATGCTCTGTGCAGGTGATGATGTGCGGTGCTGGCGGTAACTATGGTAACTGTGGAAGTGGCGATGACGGTATCAGTGATGGTGGTGATAGGAGGTCATGTGGCAGTGGTGGAGACCACGTGCGGTGGCTATAACGTGGCAACACCGGTAGTCACGCGTGTCTCCAGGTACACGCGTTGCTCCTAGAGCTGAGGACAGGTAAGACATGCAGATTCTGTGGGAAGGCCTAAGGTCAATATCATTCCCACTTCCCAACTTTTCTAGAACGGAGGCAAAAAAAAAAATTTTTTTTGCACCTTAGTCCAGTGGCCTGGGAGACCCTGGGGTCACATGTCCTTTTTGTACATCTGGGCGTGAACGGGCTTATCCCTCTGCTTCAGTAATCTCTGAGCTCCTGGACTACTCGTTTGAGCTAAAGATAAGGGCCAGTGGACAGTAGGAACATGACGCTCAGGTAAATATCGGTCACCTACGGTAAAAATCTCACATGACAGAGGGCTCCTTCCAAAGGCATCCCCTTCAAGGTCCCTCAGCACAAGGCAAGGCTTCTGGTAATGGGCACCTGGATGAATGAATGCCCCATCAGGAGCAGCTAGTTTGTGGCTGCCAACGGCTGATTTCAATAGCAGGGAATAAAACAGACTCCAGGAAAGAGATATCTGGAGGGTTGCTGGGGCTCTGGTGGGGGAGATTTTGCTGAAGGGGAAACAGTTCCACCAGGGGAATCTCTGGGGCCAGATGTCTCAAGGCACTTTCAAGAGTGCTGAAGGGAAAGCAAGTCCAAGAAGAAGATATGGAGCGTAGGGTGTGACTTTTCCCAGCATCTCCTTTGCTACTGGACACTAGAGCTCTGGCTAATCTTAGCTTGCCCCTCTCCAGGCCCCATGTCACTGTAGGCCAATTTCTAATCGAAGGTGGGCAGAGGTGACATCTTAGAAGGAAGAAGGGTTGTTAGGAGGCATCCCTTGGGCAGGCCCCAGATAAACTGCTCGTCTTGCAAGCAAGCATCGAAAGGGTGGGTAGGCCAGGCAAGGGAAAGACGGTGAGATGGTAGTTGTAGCTCAGAACCTGAGGTCACGGGGCAACCCAGCAGCTGGACTGGGGGTCAAGGTGATTCTGCTGGTATTTTGAAGGGCATCCCGGGGCCAGCACTTGCCTTGACAAGACCTCAGGAGCTCAATAGACTTTCCAAACCTAATTAGTGTTTAATGGTCTGGAGAGACACGGCATCCACCGTCACCGGCTGCACGACGGCCATGCCGTCCAGCGGAAGGTTCTTAATTAACCTTTAAAAAGCCAATCTGCTGGGCCGCCATGGGAGGTCACACCCCTGTCACCACTTGAATGCTCACATCTAAGGACCACACTGTCTGTCCCATGTGTGATTCTGAGGGTGATACTAACCATTGCCTTGAAGCAGGGTCTGGGAGGTGTAGTGGGGATGTGTGGCCTGTGGCTGCTGGCCCGTGACCAGCATGGCGAGGGGACATTGATGGGAAATAAACAGTGGCGAGCAGGCAAGAGGGAGGCTCGTATGCCTGCTGCCTTCGGGAATTGTCCTCCGTCTGGCTCCTCCAGAGTGACCGTAGTGGGTGCAGGTAGAATGGGAAGCCTAGAGAGTCAGCCCCTGTGTGTGGGCATGGGGGTCCCTGAGCCTTCCAGCTGTTCCTGGCTCATAACTATTCTGCCTGAGGCAGATGTGGGACAAAGCAGGGGTAGATTAATGGAGGTGGAGGGTTGGGTTCTAATCTCAAAAAAGCAGAAGTTTCGGAGGGATCAGCTAGGCCTTGTGTGCTAACAGTGAAACAGTGGGCCCCAAAGGCTGGGAACTAACCAGGGGAACATGTCTGGCTTTGGGCTGGAGATCATGCCAGGGAGAATAGCTAACTGACAGCCAGAATGGACCAGGGGTAGGGTCAGAGTGGCAAGATAGAGTTTAGGATTACCTCACAGGGCTGCAAGCCAAACAGAATCTCCAAGGAAGAAGAGGAAGGGACAAGACAAAGGACCAGTGGCACCTACAGGAATCCCAGTGTTCAGACAGGAGGAGGACATGGACCTACCTGGAAAGAGGGGCAAGGAGGAATCATGGGACCGCTGGAAGAAAGACTCGGTGCAGACAAGGAGAGAGCATAGCTCCTTACCATTGAATACACACTCCGCCCATATACCACGTGTACATCACACACATCCCATACCACACCTATGTGTAGAATCACCGACACACACACACACACTCACACACACACACACACACACACACACACACACACACACACGCGCGCGCGCGCGCATCAAACACACATGCATATTGCTTACAGATATACTGCCACCCCCAGTTTGCTCCGCTCACCCAAACCTGTGCCCGCCCACCCTTCTGTAATCACCTGCCCCTCACCCCACACTCCAGTTTATATACACGCTTATTCTTGCACTCAAGCCTGACACACTTGCAAACAGTGCCCGTGACCCAGAGACCCTGGCATGTTCCAGAAGGAGGGCCGTGATCGATGCTTATTAATGAAGCTGCCGCAGAGATGCTAATTGATGGTAGTGTGCGGCTGTTGTCTGGAATTTAACCTGATTCATCATTTAGCCTGTTGGAGGCTGGAGAGCTGTGTTAATTAATGCCAGGAAAACAGGCTTGGACGAGCTGGGTGCAGGCTCACATTAGAACACTGGAGCACAAGGGGCAGAGGGAGGGAGAGAGGGAGAGAGGGAGAGAGGGAGAGGGAGAGAGAGGGAGAGAGAGAGGGGGAATGATTAAATCAGAAGCCCAGAGACAAAACAAATTTCAAAAAGCAAATGTCGCTGCCTGCTGTTCAGAGATGACTCAGGTTTGCGCTTGGCCGACATCACCAGATTGTGGCGTGGGGGATTAAGAGCAATTTCCTCTCCATTTGTCATTTACTTCGTGTGGGTTTTCTCCCCAGGCCTGTGCTGAGGCTGAAGCCTTGGGAGAGAATTAAGAGGGTTCAGGCTTAGGGAGGAAGTGGAGGAAACCTGGCTGGGGGCAAACCTAGTAGGATGAGGGAACAGGAGGGAGAGAGGGGCCATGTGATGCGGGTCAGATAAGAGTGCAAGGGAGGAAGGAAGGAAGGAAGGAAGGAAGGAGGCAGATGACACAGAAAAGGGTCTTGTCCGAGCCCCCGGGCCTGATTACTGCTTCCTCGTGCCTACCCTGCCAGCTTGTTTGAAGGTTCCGGATTTACACCTTCACAGGCACTAGTGGCAGTGTGGGCTAGAACGTGTCAGCAATATGTCTACAAGAAAACACTAAGACCGTAGCTGTGAAGAACTGCTCGGCCAGGGAGCACTGCCCCGGGAGGCAAGATCAGCTGCGGCAGGTGAGGGGACATGAGAGAGATCCACATTTGGAAGTGGAAACCTGGTCTTCCTGAACACTAAAGTTAGCTCACATGACCCGGAGACTGCCACAGATTCACACTCAGTGGAGATCCTCCTCCCCCCTCCCAGGCATCTATCTACCTGTCCACCAGTCAGAATGAGAGGACTTTAGAAAGCTCCATCATGACTGCATTATGAAGCTGGGTTATGGGCAGAAGGATAAAGTGCAAGTCATAATTGCTTCAGAAAATAAAAAACATCAGGAACAAATTAAATGAGGAGGTAAAAGACTTCTACATTGAAAAATTTAAAGTGGAGAGTGAGAGAGGAGGGAGGAAGGGGAAGAGAGATAGAGAGAAGGAGAGAGGGAGGGAGGGAGGGAGGGAGGGAAGAAGAGAGAGGGAGGGAGGGAGGGAGGGAGAGAGAGAGAGAGAGAGAGAGAGAGAGAGAGAGAGAGAGAGAGAGAGAGAGAGAACAGACATGTAAGTTCACACCTTTAATCTTAACTCTCTTGGAGTCTGAAGCAGAAGGATTGCTAAGATTTTTAGGGTAGCCTGGTCTACATAGTAAGTTCATGACTAACATAAATTACATCTTCAGACTCTATCCCCACGACAACAGTAAACATTGATCTCAAGGTATACTGTAGAGCCACAGTAGCAAAAACTGTAAGGTATAAAAATAGACACATAGTAGATTGAGGAGATGCTTTGGTCAAGAAAGTGCTTGCCACACGAGCTTGAGGACCCGAGTTCAATACCCAGCACTTACTGAGAAAGCCACCGTATAATGGCAGGGGCTGGTAATCTTAGCATTACGGAGGAAGAGGCAGGTCCATCCCTGAAGCTCACTGACCAGTCACATCAACAAACCCCAGGTACAGTGGGGCCCAAGAACGTAGCAGAGTGGGATTTCAGCCTTCTTCTTCTAAAGATGGGACAGTGAACAGTGGTGTGGAAGTTGGGGGTGACAGAACAGGCCCTGCCCACACAGGCACTCAACTAACACTGGGCGGATGAATGAATGTGTGAGTGAATTAATGAATCAAGTTGGTAGTTCATTGAAGAAGCAGACATAGATGCTGATGGACCAAGTAGAGAGGACAAAGCTGGGACAAGGGCAAAGGGGAGGCTCTCGGGATGGGATGGATAAAAAGTCCCACTTATCTCTGGCACCTTGCTTCTTGGTCACAAGTCGTAATCTCAGACTCTCCCCCATGGAAGCAGAGAGAGCCACAGGAGGGCAGGAGGGAGAGGATGGCTGTAGGACACTGTGCTAAGAGTTTTCATTAAGCCCCATCCCCTTGCATCCTAGGAGGGTACGCCTTTAAGGGGTTGAGTAACCGCTGTCTCCATGAGCAAGTATACTGCAAAGCTAGGATAGAAATCTGGGCCTGGCAACTATATCAGAGCTGCTTTCATCCAGAATTATCCATCCACTGTTTTCAACCATCATGCACCCCCACCCTAAAGAGGGTTAGTGACCCAGCCCGAATGAGCAGCTAATTAGTTTGGTTTCCACGGCAGCGGTGCTTAACTGAGACTGTGAGGATCCTCCTACCTCTGCCAGCACAGCCCTGATGGATGGGTGGGAACAGTAAGAGGAAGATGGACAAGGAATCCTTGGCACTGGGGGACTCAGAGTCTTGACAGGGACACGTGGTCACTAAAGCCCAGCTTTCTTAGGGTCAGAGACCCATAGGCTTCATCTTGGCAAGCTTCTACTTCACCTGTCCTAGCTCAGAGAAGTGTAAATCACAAAGACCCCTCCTCTTCTCATTAGAGCACAGAAGCTCAGGGACATCCAACACTAGAAGGTCTTCTCTGTACTGGAAGCAAGAGTGGACTTGAACCTCTGACCAGTCCAGAGACCAGGAGCAAGGGGAGAAATCCTCCTTTAGGTGAAAGGGCAGTAGATTTTATACATAAATTCCAGGCAAAGGTGGAGGAGAAGGCTCAGAGGAGGAGGAGGGAGAGGAGAACAAAGAGGAGGAGGAGGAGGAGGAGGAGGAGGAAGGTGAGCAGACGGAAGGAGTGTGGGTAGCACAAGCCGCCTACCCACAGAACAGCCTCCCAGTGCTGCCTGCTGTTGCTGGCTGGACACTGTAGAACAGAGAAGCCTGTTGCATAGCAACTGCCGGGCAGCCTGCTTATAGGGCTGGACCAAAGAGGATGTGTAGGCTGCAGAGGGGGGCTGCTTGGACTAAGAGCTCTGCGTTCCACACATAATCTTAGTCCCTTTGCCAGATTTGGCCTGGAGTGAGGGGTCACTTGGGAGCCAAGAAGTACATCTGTGCCACGGAGTAATTAATCCGTTTGTCTAGCACTTTCCTGGAGTCAGTTCTGGACTCTCAACTTCCCACAGAATTAGATGGGGTTGGATACCAGAGAACAGTGGCCCATCGTGCTCTGAGCATCTGTCTGGCATTGTGCAGGCCTCTTTGAGCTCATTCCACTCCATGCACTCGCTAGAATGTGTCCTGGTGGGAATTTGCCTTGTCTCAAAGAAGCAGGCACCACCCAACCCGCAGTTGTTTGCAGGCCCTGCCAGGTGCAGCAGGCACAGCCTGCCTTTCCCACCACCCTCAGTGACCCTCCTCACGCTCATAGTTTGTGAGTTTCCCTCCTTCCCCTTGTTATCCCTGTAAATTCCCCCCCAGGTGCCCTCTAACTCCAATCCCACCCACTCTGAAAGTTTGGGTTTCCGGAAAGAACAAAGGATATTACGTCCACTATGTGGTCACAGAGAGTTCTGGAGCACGGGAGAGACTTACTTGCCACAGGTCACACTTGTCCTGCCCAGGTGCCCAGCTCCCACCACATGCCTGACTTCCAGGTCCTTTCTGACAACCAGGAGGCCCATTCTGAGACTAGGATCCAGCCATTTCCCCCAGGCAATCAGACGCTCTGCTGCGGTCCTTGACATCCAACACTGTTGACAGTGAAGAACAGAACGTCCCCAAGTCAGTGACACTCAGTGCAGTAGGTGTGAGGGCGGAGGAGATGGTTCAGTCAGCAGTGTTGGCCGTGCAAGCCCTCAGACCTGAGACTGATGCCCAGCACTCACATGAAATGCCAGGCTCACTGAAGTGCCCTTGTAATCCCGCCACTGGGAAGGCAAAAGCAAGAGGATTCCTGGGCTTACTGGTCTACCTGTCTGGCTGTCTAGCTCAGTCACTGAATTCCAGGTTCAACGAGAAACCTTGTCTCAAGATTTCTCGAGGTAAGGTGGACAGCAATGGAAGAAGACACCCTATATGGATCTCCAGCAACTCCACACCACAAACACCTACACACACATGCACACATACCACATCTAAAGTAATCACAGGCATAATCAAGTGGACTCAATCATGGAAGGCTTGCAAGAAGTGGAGGCAATGCCTTAGGATTTACTTTGTAATAAAGAAGTGTAAGTGGAGATGAGGAATGAAGGAGGGGCTTGCACACAGCACAGCGTCTCTAGGAGTGACCTGGAGGCTATCTCAAGCACTTTGCCCAGGAAATATACTAGGGGCCTTAGTCGGCTGGTCAAATGAAGAGGGGGTAAAGGCTGGCAAGGATTTTGACAGGGCTGATGTATCTCGACTGGACAAGTGTCAGATGGCCTCTTCGGATCAGGAAGTGAGGACAGAAGTAAGATTTATTTTTAAAATATCTTGTCTGGAGGGCTTGCATTTCAATGGGCTCTAGATTTGAATATTTTAACAATAACCCTGTTCTTCTGTCTGGTCATACTGCTGGCTGTCTCTCTAAAGGATGATCACTGCTTCAATAAACCCTTCCTAATCCGAAGGTACAACAGGGTTGCTCGGCTGGAGGGCAGAGGATTAACAGGGCCTTTCTCTTTGGTCTGGAAACAAGTATGAAGGGCAAGTGACCCACTTGCAGCCTCTGGGCGCTTCTGCCAGGCCCAGGAACTAGGCTGGTGACCTCACTTGAGAGAGGCCTTGGTCATCCCTACGATGAGTATGTTAAGTCGTGTGTGTGTGTGTATGTGTGTGTGTGTGTGTGTGTCTGTGTGTGTGTGTCTGTGTGTGTGTGTGTGTGTGTGTGTGTGTGTGTTCAACTTCAGGTTTCATTCCACAGGACAATGTCTACTTTAGTTCGGTTCGACAGATTAAAATATTTATATGAGGGGGTTCTTTTCATCTCTCCACACTAACCCCCCTAGTTCCCCTTTCCCCTGCCATTGAAACCTTTCTTCTCAACAAGCCCATCCCCCTCCCTGTGCTTACAACAATGCAGACCGCTTCAGAGATCCCTGTGTGGACTTTTTCAGGGGCCATGGTAATAGTCTCTGCCCCTTTCCAGTTTTAGAGTATGTGAATCTGAAGAGATAGCAGCTTTGGCTTTTGAGACAGCGTCTATCACTGGCCTGGAACTCACCAATTAGGCAAGGTTGGCTGGCCAGGGAGCCCCAGAAATCTGCCTGGCTCTACCTCCCCAGCACTGAGACTGATGGCAAGCACATGCCGACATGCTCGGCTTTGTGACCTGGGCTCTGGGGATCCTTCTCATGCTTGTACCATAGGAGTTTTAACGACTGAGATACCTCCGTGTCCTCAGCATGTCTCAGATATTCCTGCCGCCATGACTGGGGCCTGGATGTGCATCAGAAACACAATGGCTGTGAGCCTTCCCTTACGGAGTGGAGATAGACATTAAACAAACCATAAAGTCTGGGAGCAGAACATTCCATCAATGTCATAAAGCAATGGAAAAAAAGCATCATGGAGAACTTCAAAGGACATCTGATATATATTGCAGGACCAAAGGGTGAAGCCTCAAGACCATGGGAGGCATAGGAAGCTACCAAGCAGAGAAAAAGATCAACATCAGCTCTATCCTAGGTCGCCTTGGATATCTGTACCCCAACAGGGGGTCAGCTGCCCTGGACAAGCCATGGTGGGGTACTTTGGATGCCACTGGGGGTGTCCATAGTCAGGCCTCAGTATTGGTGAAAGTCACATTTCCTTGAACCTCTCTTTGGAGTGAGCCATTGGCAATTTATTAAGGAGGCAATTAAATCAGTCCAATATCCTCAACAAACCACAAATGATGCACACAGCTGTTGTCTTTTCTCTGAGAGCCTTCCTCACTGGGGCAGTGAAAGCCCCCAGCAAGGGCTCAGCGTTGCCTCCAACTCTGCCTGAACCTGGGATGTGCAGCCTGGGAATCTAACTCAGCAGCAGATGAGATCTTGACTTCTTGGCAGCTTTCAACACATGCTTTTACCATTCATGTGTTAACTTCATTTGTGTGATGGTAAAGTTCAGGGCCGGCAGCACAGATAGTCATACACCTTTGTTTATGGTGGGAATTCCGTTCTCCCACCATAAAGGATCTACATCATGGTTGTCATCTGTCCCAATATTATGAGGATCTGAATAGAGCATGCCCATCTTAACAGGGTGATTGGGCTGTGACAGGGCTGGTCATATCCCAGCAGTGTGTGCCTTTTTATACCAGTACTGAACATGTCCCAGAGATAGCTTACCACACATTAAGATCTCTTGTCCCTGATGCTCTTTACCTGCAACCCAGGAAATACTTGGGGCTCAAGGACTGCTGGTAGGTAGAAGCGGGGAGCACAGAGGGCTAGCCCTTTGAAACCAGGTCAACTACACTTCTTCCTATAAGCCCAACACCACAGAGATATTTCTGCCCACAGACACGGGAAGCAGGAAAGGATGATCTTGCCTGCTCTAAAACGGATACTACTTTCCTGTGTTCTCTGCTTTCTTATTTCATCATGATCCCCCAAAACAAAGTGAATGCTTTAAAGGCAACAGTTAGATGATATGTTACTAATCATGCATGTGCACATGCATGTGTGCACATGTGATACAGGGATGCTCAGTCAAGAGGTTGGGTCTGGAGGTACCAGCTCCTAAGAAGAGCCCATGATCTAATAAGAAATTATTTCTCTGCCATCGGGAAATAGAAGCTAGATAATCACACAAGAGGACAGTCCCAGGTCACCTCCAGAGTTGGCTTTCAACGGTTGTAAGGCTCTGAGGAATGCAGGAAGGCTCAGTCTCACCCCAAACCTCCACATCAACCTTCAGGGAGGACGCTGCTGCAGAAAGTGGAAGTTTCTCTTTCTGGTGACAGAGCACAGCTGATGGTTTGGGAGGTCCCTGGATGTCCAGGCTGGCCCTGCTCTAGAGACGGTGTCTATTCCTGTCTGACGAACCCCTCCCTTTAAAGGTTGGGGAGAGCAAGTTCGCACAAATAAAACCCTACTCTCGAATGCATCCAGTGAGCAGTCTGGCTGGTGCCAGGAGGAACTGAATGAAGATGTTAATCAGAGCCATCTTCCTGATGGATAGTGCCCTGCACCCTGACTCTCAGTAGTCAGGCAGCAGAGACCTGTGAGGAGTAGATGTGGTGGCACGAAGCAGAGAGAAGGAAGGGTGTAGGAGGGGGAGGTAGAGTCAGGAAAGAGCCCGGCCTGTCTGTCAGTCTGTATGCCCATCAGCCACAGGTCTCTCTGCTTATGCAGAGAGCCATGCCGGACAGGTGAAGCCTTTGGACCAGCTCAATCATCATATTTATTCTAATTGTATCGTAATCGTCCCCAAGGAGCCTGGTTCAAATGAGCTTGACATTATTAAAATTTTAATGCCCAGTTTTCATAGCTGAATGAATATTTAAAGGGTATGTCCCAGCGTACGTTATGATGATGAAGAAATTAATGGAATGTCTTGTTTAATGCATGGCTATGTGTTGATGCAAAGAGTGGCAGGGGGAGGGGCTGGGGGCAGGGAGACAGAGCCAGAGGGAAGGGACTGGGCAGGAGCCATTTGTCTGCCCACCCTCTGCCGCTGGAAGGAGCACAGATGGCCCTAAATCCTGTTCTGGTGAGACCAGCTCAGTACACACATATCTCTTTCCCCAAAGCAGAACCAGGAGTTGACAAGATTGGACCTGAATGTGGCAAGGGACAGGAAAGGGCCAGTTCCCTTCTGGTCCTAGCAATCTATGCAAAGCTCAGGAAACTACCACGCCCAAGCCAAGTCGGCTTGCTCCTTCTGAGGAGGTCTACCTGGAAAGGGACCCCAAAGGTCTGACACAGGAGCCTCCAGTCTTTAGGAAGCTGCTCCTGATCCAGGGAAAGCCACCCCTGGCTGGGCTGACACCCCTTCCCAGCCTGGAGGCAGGATCCAGAATAAAGAACAGTCTCAGGAAAATGCATGTGGTAGCTTTGTTAGGGACATATGGATGGATGACAGAACCGTGAGACAGGAGAACGGTAGGGACCAAAGGTGTCCTGAGACCCTGGCTTGGGCTAGAGAAATAATGTTTGCTACAGGGAGGTGTCAGGTGGCCTTTGTCCCTTCTTCAAATTCATCCTTCATTCTTCCACAGACTCTCTTCTCCCTCTTCGCCTCCCCCATTCTCCCCTCCCCCTTCCTCTCCTTTGGGTGTCCTTCTGGCTTCTCTCCCTCTGCCACACCTGGCCCTGTCATCTCTCCCCATCTTTGTGGCCTGGGCTTGGTATCTTCCACTAGACCAGCTTGCTCTGCTCACACTCCCTTCCTTACGTCAGAATCAGGATTTAGCAATGCTGGACCTACGGAGTGTGAGAAACAGAGGAGAACAGTCTTCCTTCCAGACTCAGCCTCCCGAACGGAACTCGCTGTAGCTAGGAAACCTCCATACCCTAGGCTGACACTTGCCTTCAGCTGAAAATAAGAAAGTCTGGGCCTGTGTGTGATCTGGCCATCCTGCCCAGCACTTGGGGTTGTAGCCCTGCAACATTGTCATAATCTAGCAAGATAATCCATATAGCAGCTATGGAGTCCTGAGCAATCTAAGCCCCCAGCCTCTTGCAATTGGATTCCACCCTCACGGGTGTCTTTTATGAAGAAAAGGGTGGGTTCCCTGTAAGATCCTTCCCTCGTTCAATCTTCGTGGGCCAGGGGTGCTCATCTTCTGGGGCTGCTGGGTACAAGATGTTTGTGTGGTTTAAACTGCCCAAATGTATTTCTCACTACTCCGGAGAGGGGAAGTTCTGGACCAGGGTACGAGCAGGATTGATTTTGAGCAAAGTCTTTCTTCCCTGAAGAGAATCACCTTGCTGTGTCCTCAGTGGCCTTTGTCTGCATGTGTGCTTGTGTCCCTGTGTTTCCTCTCTGTCTCCTAAGGACAGCAGTCATGTGGGACCTGCTACCATCACTTAGACCGTCGTTACCTCCTTGATGCTCATTGTTTTTCCAAATACAATCACTCTGAAGGCTACGGCTTCTCTATATGAGTATATGAGGGCGGCAAGATTCAGTCCACTCCAGGGACCCGGTCAGCCTCAAAGAGTGGTGGAATGTTGGCATAGAGCACTGCAGGCCTGAGAACTAGTCAGGAAGGAGATAGATGTGGAAATGTGGGGAGGATGCTTCTACACCAACAAGATGGTGTACAATGTGGTAGCCCGAAGAACCTGTCCCAAACTGTCCTCGATACTTAGAAATTGTGTCTTCTCTGCATACTGTTGGCCCTCTTTCTCCCCAAGTAACTGGGGTCTGAAATAGACAATCCATACAGGCTGGTCACTATGTCCACGGCGCTCCTGTCTCTCCCCGTAGCATCCTAATCAGCTTCCTCCCAGCAAGATGTAGATGGTCATCTCGACTGCAAAGAACTGTCTGCTTTGAGAGCACAAAGGCTGGAGAGATGGGGTGAGAGAAACCAATGGGATAATTGGGTTCCTAGATCCAACTCTGCTAAGCCCTCAGATGGAGGAGGGGGAATATCCCAGGTGGGTAGTCAAAAGTGATAGCTGAAGCTATAGTGAGGTGTTAGAGTACCAGTTAGCATACACATAGCCTTAGCTTCAATCCCCAACGAGCTGCTAAGCTCCAAGCAGTAAGCCCTAGTAGTGAATATCCCCACCACCACCACCACCACCACCACTGCAACCCACACACACACAGAGCCCCTCTCCCGTAGTGAAATTCCTGGCTGGTCTTCTAGACACTAACATTCCTTCAATTCGAAAAAGACTGCTTTGTTGGGGGTCCAACAGCACCCTGTCATGATTCCACATGCTGGCAATTTGTCGTAATATGACAGCCCTCCTGCGGATGGAGCGGCTGCAGCTTTCACACAAAGCACCTTTCTTTTACCCGCTTCCAAGGCTGTCAATCACGACCTGGTGGTGGTCCCCAGAGGCCAGTCCCGCTGGCCTGGGCTCTCGCCTCTCCTTCCTTGTCTGCCCTGACTCTAAATCCTGCGTGCTGCCTCTGTCCTTCCTTGTGTGGCTCTGCCCTTCCCCTGGCCTCAGCTTCACCTTGCTGAGTCACAAAGTCCTCCCTCCCAATGCCCAGTTGTCTTAACGCAGCCAAAACTCACTTCAAATCCTGGACCGGAAGGCAGGAGGCTGCTTGTGACTGCTGGTCCAGGCCCTGTAAGGGAGGGGACTTGGCAGCAAGGTGCAATGGAAGCAAAGGCAGAAACAGCCTTTGCAGACTTTGCCACAAGGTGGCCTGGGAAAGCACGCGACTGTCTGTTGGCCTCGGCTACTCTGCCTTTGAAATGGGGGTGCTTTTGCCGTTCTCCTGGAGTCTTGTAGAAGAAATGCAACTGCAAAAAGGGACCGTGGAGGGGCATACAGGAGAGACATGGGTGGCGAAGACATAACGAACGTCGCATTGTGTGGTTCTACAATTTTTACTGTCTAGGCTGGAGAGACCACCCTCGTACCTAGGAGCTGGGGTTCAACCTGCCGTTTGAGCCACGATGTTTGGAGTTTAGAGACCTCTAGCGGCCAAATGAAGTATTACACCAGTTCCAGGGAGAGGCTCGCGCAGGCACTCCAGTGCCCTGACACCTTACTTCCCACAAACAGGAAAACCGATGGTGTTTACTCCACCTTTGCAGGACCTCTCGGACTCCCATCGGGAACCCCAGCCTAGAGCTCCGTTCTAGACATAGAAGTGGGAACCAAGTCCTCCATCATCTCTGTCTCCCAGGCCAGTCTTAGACATGACCAGGTCTGAAGTCAGTCCCAAGCAGGGTCCTTCTGGGCAAAGCCAGTTGTACTGAGGGACCCCAGAGCTGGCCCACAGGTGTGCCTCGGGTACAGGAGGGCTTTCTGGGTGAAGAGAGAAGGAATAGACATGCTATCAACTTCAGATTCTGATTCTGATATCTGGTATCAGGGTATTGAGAACTATTCAAAAAGCTACAGCTTCTCCAACCCAGAAAGGCGCACCTTCTTTGCCACCTCCCCCCCACACACCCACCCCCGCCCCCGACGCTGCGCACGAAATACTGGGCTGTGGAGAATGAGGTCGTGAAGGAAGATGGATGGGAGTTTGAGAGGATGTCCTGTGCGGGTCCCTAGGTGTGCGGGTCCCGATGTGGGCGTGGCACTTGCGAACTTGAGCTCTTTGCTTCCCGGGCTGGCTCTCTGCTCCCTGTAATGCTGTTCCCTTTACTCTGTTGCAGATGAACCGGCCAATCCAGGTGAAGCCTGCCGACAGCGAAAGCCGAGGAGGTAGTAGCTGCCTGCGCCAGCCCCCTTCACGTGAGGGCCCACTTGTCTCTGACCCTTGCCTTCCTCCTCCTCCTCCTCCTTCCTTCCCACCTTGTCCCACTGCTGCGACTTCCTACCTCTTCCTCTTCTTGCCGCTCCCCCTCAGAACGGAAGGCTAGGGACAAGCCTTTGTTGCTCTGAATGACGGATGGTGGAAAGACAAAACGGAGTGACTAGGAGACAGGGGCCTGCTGGGCAGAGGGAAGGGTTGTGCCTGTCTAAGAAACAAGGTACCGTGTAGGGGTTATCCTTTTACACTCTCTTGGGCCAAATATGTGCCTGCCTCTGTGCGGTCAAGGAAACCTCCCTGAGATGCGATTTGAATCCTAGCCCTCTGCCCTGCTAGGAGAGAGCTATTGGCTGCAGTCTTGTTTGAGAAGGGTCAGGGTACGAAGAAACACACGTGAGAGGGGTTGTGGTGGGGCTGAGGGTCACGCAAGGCAAGTGTGGAGATAAAGATCAGAGAGCTGGATGCAAACAGGCAGACAGACATCTGGAAGGGGACAGAGAGAGGACCTGGCTTTACCCACAAAAGCTCACCCCAGAACACAGAGCTCTCCAAAGAATGGTACAAGGCTGAGCACCCTAACAGGCTTACACACCCATGTGCACACACACGTACTCATGCACACCCATGAAAGAGGTGGATAATAGGTAGGTAGATAGACAGACAGACAGAGACAGATTACCCAGAAGCTCAGCCCTGGGAAGACAAAACATGTGGCCAGCCAGGGACATCTGTTACCAGGCAACAATTCTCCTGGAAATACAATGTCTTTGAAGCTACACTGCTTCCCCACCTCAGGTCCAGGGTGATCGGTGCCTACCCTGGCACAGCCCTAATTCTAGTACCCCCTAGATAGGATTCAACCATGCTACAATGTGAACAGAAAAGAAGAGACATTGGGAGGGAATGCCTCCAGCATCAGCGGTCAGGTCTCTGCTGCCCAGGCTCAGACTGTCCCCAGCAAACTGCCTTCCCATGGCACTGAGCCCACTGCCTCACCCAAGAGAGAGAAAGAGAAACCTCAGCCCAAAGGAGAAAAGGAAGGTGCGGGCCCCTGCGAGGGTCCAGTCTGACAGCCTTGGAAAGGAGGTGCTGTCATTTCTGCTTCTCATGAAGTGTGCCTCCAGCCCCCAACTTGGTGCTGACTGGGCCCTGCCTGGCCTCAGCACTGAACAATGCCTTCAGCTTCTTCCCCAGGAATGTGGACTAACTCAGTCCCTGGTCGGACCCGAAGATACTTAAAACTCAAGTCCTAAAGTGAACGCTAGTGTGACTAAAGGTGGCACTGGTCCTAGTGATTGCTGATTCCTCCCAAACCACGCCCTTGAGCCCTCTGTTTCAAGTTCCTCACCTGTCTCAGGCTGTTCTTGACTTGAGCTTCAGGTCCTACCCAACAGGGCCCAAACAGACGCCTGGTGCTTCCCAAAGGCACCTCACATCTCAGGGCATGGACACACCTTAGCTGGTGTCCCCTGAGCATCCTAGGACTCTGGTAATTAAGATCTAACGCACTCAGTATTAAGGACCTGATGAGTAAGGTCACAGGCTCTCTCCTCGAGGAAGGCAGGACCATGTCTTCGCTCAGCCTCACTCAGGGCTTAAGGACAGGGATCAGGGTCTCTCCCAGAAATGGTCTCTAGAAGGCAGACCCAGTGAGAACAGGTGCAAGTCGCCTGGGCCTGCAGTGCCTCACCGTCCCATATTCAGGGAGCCAAATGTAGAGGGCGGCTGTCAAGTGCAGTCATCCATACTGCTTGGACAACCAATGCCCCCCGGTTATCCCAGAGAGGGACAGCTAGATAAGTTGGAGGAGGCACCATGAGAAAATGGGAATGGACTTGAAAGAAAGGGATCCCCAGAGCTGGGAATGAACAAGGGTGGCATGAACAAGACCTCACCTAGATAATCTCAGAGGGATCAGGCAGGCCTGGCCCCAGCAGGTTCTCCAGACTGGAAGTGGGCGTGGGGCGACCCCTCAGCCCCAGCCCAGCAGAATGCTGGGACACTCTTCACCCATCCCTTGCCTGAGAGGCGATGGCTCCCCAGCTCCAAGCTGCTAACCTCATCGACTTTCTCCCATATATCTCCTGCACTGACACTCGCCCCAAGCCAGATTAATCAGCTCCTTTATTCTTGCTGCGGTGGAAAGGGAGGGAAGAGAAGAGCCAAACCTAAACATCTATCTATTAATTGCATATTCAATATTAAACAGGGAGATGGTCCTGAGTCAGCACTATCACCCAGCTATTTTTTTTAAGAAAGTTGGTTTAAAACAATTTAATATCCATTAAATATTTTCTTCTTGGGGAAGGGAGGAAAAGGAAGGAGGAAAAGGTGAAGATTATTGAAGGAGTAAAGAAGAGAGGTGTGGAAGGGAGGGAGGGGTGGTGTGGAGGAGGGGAAATGAAGTCGTAAGGAGGAAGAGGTGAGAAGAGACGGGTTGGGGAGAGGATGCGGCTCGGTGGGTAATGAGATCCTGGGTTGAGACCCCAGCACCTCACTAGAAAACTGAGCGTGTGTCTGTGGTCCTGTCACGGGTGATGACGACAAGGTTTGCAGAAGTAAGAGGGTCCTAGGGCTAGCCAACCGGTGAGCTCCAGGGTCAGTGAGAAACCCTGTCTTAAACAATGAGGTAGAGAGTGTTTGAGGAAGGTATCCAGTATCATCCTCCATATACACATACATGGGCATGTACACAAACACACACACACATGTATGCACACACACATACATACACATATACACACATATGTACATACATACACATGTATACACACACATGCATACACGCATGCATGCACACACATACATACACACATGCATGCACACACATACACACATGCACACACATACACATACACACATGCACACATGCATACACGCATGTACACACACATGCACGCACACACACATACACACATGTATATACATATGCACATACACACATGCATGCACACGCATGCATACACATATGCACACACATACACACATGTACACACATGCATACACACATGCACACATACACGTGCATACACACATGTATACAGGCATATGCACACACACATGCACACACATACACTCATATACCATATGTACACATACATACACACATGAACAAATATACATGCATACACACATACACATACACATGCACACATGCATACACACATGTGCACACACATACACACATGTACACACATATACACATGCACACACAAATGCACACACACATATACACAAACACACACACAACACGTGCCACAAAATCTTTAAAGAAAAAATGTGAGAGGAGGGAGGAGAGGAGCTTTGGAGAACATGTGTTGGAGCCAAGAGGGGCAGAAAAGGACCTACCCCCAAAGCAGAAGGTGATGGTGAGCCCTGGTATCCAGGCAGCATCTTTGTCTCAACCCCAGCATCTCTGCCCCCAGGCCATTCAATATTCCAAAGACCTGGGCCTGGGCTGCACATGTGCCCCTGGTCTCTCCACCCGAGGAGGAGGGCTTCTCCCCCTCCCCTGCCCACACTCAGGCACTTCAAGGGCCCATTTCTCATTCCACCTCTTGTGCTTCTAGAAGCATCTCATGGTCACACTGGAGTTCTGGGAATGGGCATGGACAGGTGTGGGTAGAACTGTAGGTGTAAGGCAGGGTGACCTTTTTGCCTACAGAGCTCCAGTTGTCTCTGGGATAGATGAGTTGCTTGGTTCAGGCTGACAGGAACCATAGTAGAGCTCTTTTCCTCTTCTCTGTATGTGAGGTTAGTTCTGGCCACCTGAGAAACAGAGAGTCCATCAGGGCCTGTGGCTGACAGGCCTGGCTCTTCGCAGCACACCGTTCCCAGAGGCCCAGCCTACTGCTGCAGGTATGGTCTTCCGAAGGAAGGCCTCCAGCAGGGATGTGAGTGAGGTGACATTCTCCCAGGGCGTGCCCCACACTCCTCCACGCTTAGCTCACAGGCCACAGCTATAGCAGAATCATGTTACTTCAAGACAGGACCACATTAAGTGACAGTCACCTGGCCCTTGGCTGGGACAGGTAAAGCCCACATTAAAAAGCCAGGCCAAGTCTCTCCTGATTAGGCTGGTCGTGTTTTCCCCAGGTCATGGAAGGGAGGCTGAGAGAGTAGCCTAAAGGAACCTAGTGGGCCACCCCATGAGTTCAGGAAAGTGGGTCAGGAGAGAGGCAGGAGGAGGGAGCCTTCTAACCACCCCCACCCTCCACCCCTTACAGGGCCGGAAGCAGACAGATTAAGGAGGGAAAATGCTTTGAGCACTGCCTGGAAAGGAACACAGAGAAGTAACTCTGTAAGCTGCTATTGGCACACCCCCAAGAAAGCTTCTAGAAAATGAAGAATCTGCTCTTATGTCTTACCCCCCCCCAACACACACACACAGACATACACACACATACACACCCAACAGGCCTTACAAAAGTGCCTGAAGATGAATATCCCAGTTCGATCTGCTCCTGGGTCTTCTCTCTCTCTCTCTCTCTCTCTCTCTCTCTCTCTCTCTCTCTCTCTCTCTCTCTCTCTCTCTCTCTCTCTCTCCTTCTCTCCCTCCCTCCCTCCCTTTCTCTCCCTCCCTCCCTCCCTCCCTCTCTTCCACCCCTCTCTCTCTTTCCTTCCTTCCCTCCCTCCCTCCCTCTTATCTCTGTGTTCCATCTCTTCTATCTCAGCTAGAACTATATCATCCTCCATATATACATACATGGGCATGTACACACATACATGCATGCACACACACATACACACATGTATACACACACACACATGCACCTACACACATACACACACATGCATGCACATGCACACACACACTTACACACACATGCACATACACACACTTGCAAGGTAAGGAAAGGAGGGGAGGATCGTGAGGGGTGTGAACCCCACCCTCATTCCCCATTGGTCATTAAGTGTGCCCTCTCCATCACCCACCCTGGTCAGGTGCTGGCCAAGTCAGCTAGCTGTGCGCTTGCTGCCTTTCGCCATCCCCGTCCACAACAGCATCTTCAGAGCCTCCTTCCCTTCATGGCAGACACACCAGTGTGGCGGTGGAGTCCCGCTGGGCCAGCTAATGAGGTTGGACACGAGGCGTGTGATGCAGATCCCAGGCCCTCCCCGAGGCCACGTTCCCCACCGTAAACCCAGGCCCCGTTCCCTCCTCCCAACCCCTCCGCCATCTGTAGCCCCATCGGGTCCTGCAGCTTTTGAAATCCTATTACGTTCCTCATTTCTCCTCCAAGCATAATTCTATTTCTAAGCGGACAGCCCACATGTGGTCGCTAAGGGTTCCCAGGGGGCTTTGGGGGACTAGCTGAGGGGTATGAGACCAGGCAGGGCAGCTGGCTCCTCCTGCCGGGCTTCTGGCCCAGGCACACGGTTCGTGGAGACCCCACGGCCATAACTATTGACCTCGAGATGCTGCATTTCTCACCGCTGGGCTCTTCCAACAATACAATCCTCTTACGCTCCAAAGGCCATTTACAGCATGTTCTAATGAAATGGACGTGCAGGCTGACCCTGCTTTGTGGGAAGTGCACCGTACAAAAGTGTCCATTTTTCCATCGTTGGGAGCAATGAATGACTCACTGGACAAAAGCTTCCTGCGGAACGGTACCCCCTCTGGGTTCTGCGGAAGAAGCCCTCAGGCCAGGCAGGTGGGAGGGGTTGCAGAGCAGAGGAAGGGCCCGGAAGACTGTGGTGCAGGCCCGAAGTCATCCAGGGTGTGTAGATCACAGGCTTTGTCCTGATTCCGGGCTCACCCCAACCTCTACTTTGGACCTGCGCAGGGGATCCAGGGATGAACAAAGCTTACCTTAGCCAGCAAAATGTGGTTGGTGATGGGGCCCTACAGCAGTACCCAAAAGGAGCTACCTGTCAACACTTTGGGGTGCAAAAGTTCACCCTTCAGCATTGCCTGTGCCTCTCGAGTCTCCACAGCGGGTCTCGGGCTGAACTGCGTGGCACAATCACCACATATGTCTGGGCTTTGCCCTCTACCGGGACTTGTTTTAGTTGGACCTCCCTGGATCATGGGGACTGCGACAGTGCCATCTTCCCTCCCCTAAGCAGCGTCTTGAAGGAGATACTATGGCTAACCCAGGGCGGCTAACTTCACTTTTGGCTAGGCACCAGACTATGTAAGTCTGCAGAGGTCGGAAACGGTTCTACCCCACTCCGTGAGTCTGCCCCTCCCTCGCCTCGCCCTTCCCATGTTTCTCAGGGTGTGGATGGAACCGGCAGTATCTCAGTCAGTCAAACGCTTGTCACACCAACACAGCCACCTAAACTTAATCTGCAGAACCCACGTAAAAAAAAGCCGAGCAAGGCGGCACACGTGTGAGCCCAGCGATGGCCAGGCAGAAACAGGTCCCCAAGGCTCACTACCTCTGTGAGCTCCAGGCCAGTGAGAGGCTGTCTTAAAAAAAAAAAATAGAGTGTGGTTGGCAAGATGGCTCGGTGAAGAAAGGTACCCGCTGTCGAGCTAGCTCCGTTACTTCAATCCTTATGCCCCACATGCTAGAAAGAGGGAAGTCCGTCAAGTTGGTCTCTGACCTCCACATGTGTGCTCTGCCCCTTTCCCATCCAAGTACACAAAATAAAAAATTTAAAGAAGGCCAATTGCAATTAAATTAAACTAAAACTAAATTAAATTTTAAGAACCAAGTAAAGGTGCGCACACACACACACACACACACACACACACACACACACACACACACAGGTCTGCAGTCTTCTATCTCAGGCCTGTTTTGACCCCCATTACCCTAGGAATGTCGTAATTTGTATCATGTTTTCCCTTGAGTCAACCTCAAAGCCTGTGTCTCAGGTTCATTTTAGATTAATACTGCAGAAAAAAAAATAGCAGTATTCATCTCACACCAAGGATAACAGGTCCAGGTCAGTACCTGCCATGACCTTAGGCAGGCAATCTGAAAGATCTGGAAGGACTGAGAGACAGCAAACTTATGACTAAGCCAGGCTGTCCCACCAAGGTGTGGCTTCCCTACCGATCAAAGTCAGTGGCATGTCTGTGAATACGCTCCCTCTCCATCTCATATTTTCCCTAAACCATGGGGCGAGTCCCACTCTACCTTAGGACTTTCATTCTCAAAAAAAAAAAAAAAAAAGAAAAAAGAAAAAAAATCCCCATATTTCTGACTTAAAGGAATCTTTATCTTTTTTTTCTCCTCTAGAAAAGGATTTTTTTTTAACCTAGGGACCCTCCTCTAATTTATACAGCTACACCAGATAGACCTGGGAAGACAGGTCTTTGTGACTGGGGAGGCTACTCCATGGGGAAGGGTCCCTAGGGAAGCCCCCAGGCACTCCAGTGGCACAGACACACATTATAAATACATCTCTAACTCCCACCATAGGTGTGAAAAATATAATTAACTGCAAACCTGCTGAATGTAAATGGACTCTAAGTTTGCAGCTAAGGGGGGTGGGGTGCGGATCCGTCCAAGTTCCGGTTTTAAAGTAGGTTTCTCGGTTTTGTTTTCTTTTGTTTTAAGCATTAAGAAAGTTAAGTTGAGACTCGAGTTCCTCAACAAATTCCCTCTGGCCCCAGCTAATTTAGCAAACAACGGTTTCAGGGGAAATGGGGTATTAATCATAGCAAATAGCCTTCTGGATGATATTTAAAAGTGCCTCCTGCCTGAGCGCCTGGGAATAGGAATGACAGAGAGAGGGGACTAGGCCCCCTGTGGTGAAGCAATCCCATTGCCACTCTCAGGGCATCCTGTTCGCTGCACTGTGTGAGCACACAGGAGGGTGTTTCCACTTCTAAGGAGGATGCAGACAATGAGAGAGAGAGAGAGAGAGAGAGAGAGAGAGAGAGAGAGAGAGAGAGAGAGAGAGAGCTGGGCAGTACCCAGTGTTCTCAGGTTCTGGGTACAATCACCAAGAACATGGTCATGGTTAGTGGGTGATAGAGGCAGAACAGGAAGAGGAAATATGCTATGTTAATCAGAGATGGAGGCAGGAAGCTGAGCTTGCTCTATGAGAAAATGAGCTAAACCCACGGGGGCACCCTGTGAGCCAGGATGGAGGGGTCCAGCTTTGAGGGTTTAGAGAAGGTACAGGAGTCCTGATTTTCACAGGGGGTTTTGAACAGAGGTGTCTAGGTAAAGGCTTATGGGTTAGGGGATAACATGATCCAAGTGGTGTTCTGGGGTTACTCAGCCACATGGTGTGAGGAGCCCAAGTAACAATCTGGGCAGAGATCTGGGCAGAGATAGGCCCCTGCTTCCCATCTTGGTCCTGACTTTAAACTCCCTGACTTTCCCACAAAGCTAGCTGCTCTGAGGGCTACATCCGCATGTTGCAAAGAGGATGGGAAGAGCCCCCCTACACTTCTATTTGCAAATGGGGCATAGTAGGAAACTGTGGGATGCCCCCGTCACGGTCGATGTACTCTTTATTTTGTGTTGAGAGGCTGGTGTATGGGAAAATAGAGCCGGTGATAGGGTGAGGCCCTCGGATGAGGTGCGGGGAATCAGGTGCGGATGGAAATGGTACCATGTGGAACTTCCATCAGATTGGATATATGAATTACCAGAAAGGAACAGGACAGGGGAGACTGCCAAGAGGTGATGATGAGGCAATAGGACGCACTCAGGCTGTCGCAGCAAAGGTGTGAAATTAGAGACCAGGATGGCAGGTACTGCGGATGGCACTCCAGATGTGTCAGGATGGCAGGTACTGCGGATGGCGCTCCAGATGTGTTTAAAGCTGTAGAAGAATGGGTTTGGTTAGAAAGGAGTGTCTACTTCATGGAATAGAGGAGCCAGGACGTGGTGTTTATGTATGTGTGTTGGTGCATGCATATGTCATGGTACATGTGTGAAACTCTGAGGTAAGCGTTTGGTTCTCTCTTTCTACCATATGGATCCTGGGAATTGAACTCGGGTCATCAAGCTTGGCAGCCGGTGCCTTTACCCAGTCAGCCATCTTGCCAGCCCTTTTTGTTTTTTGCTTTGTTTTTGTTTTGTTTTGTTTTTTGAGACAGGGTCTCTCGCTGACCTGGATCCAGAAGACTGGGTAGTAGCTCAGAGTAGGGAAATCTGACACAAAAATAGGACCTTAAGCTTGGGCCAGGGGATGTGAAGAGATGGGAGCCCCCAAGTCAGCCCTTATGTACACAAATGTGATGGGCGGTGGCTGTTGTCATTCCATTTTAAAGTCTGTCCCTCCTGGCCTAATGTTGGGGACATCAGGGCTTTGTCAATGCATGCAGCAGCTGCTGCTGGCACTGTAGAGATGGGAAGAGACACCAGTCCTGCCAGTGAGCTTCTGGTGTGAGGACGGCCTCCCTGGTAGCATCCCTATGTGCTTGGCTAAGCAGCACCTCCATTTCTGGAGTGAGAAACAGGACTGGGAGAGGAAAGTTGACTTCCTTGAGACATATAGCCAGTCATTAACCTTCTCGTCTCTATCCCTCTGCTCACCTCCAAATCTTGCTGACTTCCCATAGGGATTTGGAACGTCTCACAACTGCTGACTGAAAAACATGCCCTTCCAACATCCAAGCCCACCCCTTAGCCACAGAGATGAGGCTGGACCACTGTCTAGAATGGCTTCTCTTACTCCTTGCTCGTGGTTTTGGGGAACAGAAGTGCAGGGTACCTAAGAGAGGGTCTGAGGCTGTACCTGCTCAGGTTTCATCCAGCTAATGGCAGAAAGAGCCTATCTGAGGCGATAAAACTGTGGAGACCAGTTGGGAGGAGCAAGCAGTAAAATCCAACAAAAGCTCTATTGAGGAAAAGCAGCCTGAATCACCAGGGCCTTGCCCGTCTGGAATACAGATTTTACAGACATCAACAAGAATCCATGCTAAGGATATCCTATGATGTCAACACCCCGAACACCACAGCCCATCCCTGGGTAAGAGGCCATGGTGTCTCGGGATGCTTGAAGCTTATGTATAAACGGCCAGTTTGCAGTGACTTTGCACATCCAAGATCATCCCCTGTCCTGCAGAGTTTACGAACTACAAAGACAGATGTGTGGCCCTAGGAAGATATTTACCAGCTCCTGCTAGGGGCTCTAGGCCCTGGAGAAGCTCACAAGCTAGAAGAATAGGCTCTGTTGACACACATGAACAATGGAGACAGTGTGTGTCATGGACAGGAGGAGGGAGGCCTACACCAACCGGGGGGCAGTATGAGTAAACTACAGGCTTCTCCATGTTGAAGATGATTCTAGACTAAGATAAGAGATGCAAACCCCATGGCCTAGAGCATATCCAGGGAATATAAAGAAGTCTAGGGAAAGAGTCCCGGGAATACCAGAATAAAGTGTTGGGATCTGGCTTCTGGAGGAAGAAGAAAAGACCTGGGCTCTGAGGAAAAGTCCGGGGTGCACAGGTCCTGGATGTGGGAAGATAGCCACCTACAGGGAGGTCTGGTCAGCATATCAGGAGAGCAAGAGGCCCAGGCCATACAGGCTCTGACCACGACGACAGGCAAGGGCTCTAGGAATAAAGGCAGAGAGAGATTCAGAAGCCTTCGTCACTGGACAGTATAAACAAACCCAGTACCAAGTCACCCCCGCCCTGACTGTTTGCTGCCTCAGAGACTCCAGCACCTTCGAGACACACTTGCTGACCCTTCCCGGTCATCCAGGCCCGACTGCCAGTCTGGCCCTCCTGGGTCTCTTTTCTTTAGCTGTTCCAGAGTCTCTAGCTCAGACACCTTCTTCTGCCCTCTGCCTGCACAGTAAAGTCAGGCGTGGTGTTAGTGTCTCATCTCCATGGAGACCGCTCCCTGCTTGAGGAGAGATATACCTGACTTCCTCAGAGCATGGCTGGACGTGGGCATCGGCTCATGCCTGCTCCGTGATGCCACTCTTGTGTGGCTGTTAATGTTCCACCCTCCCCAGCTGGGCCAGGTGGGGAAGCAGCCTCCGTCTGGGACTCCTACCCGCTCCGGCCTCACAAGCAGAGGAAGGGTGGGCAGGGGGGCTGGAACCACTGGCATTGGTATTCTCCTTGAAGCACATCTTAATAATTTAATGGCTATTAGCAGGGCCACTGTGTGTGGGGGGGGAGGGGCTCGGAGAGAAGATTTATAGAGAGAATTCACTCCAGGTTGGGGTTTTGTCTTCTTCTGTTTTCCTGGCATTTATCATGCATGTTTTAATTTGGATCGGAGAGTTGCTACCATCTGGCCATTATCGCAAAGAAATATTCATTTTCGCTGAGTGACACAGGCTCCATTCATCACAGAGCATGCTGATTGCCCTGCGAGTGTGGGCTGCACTCTCTCCTTCACTGGAAATGAACCTTGAGCTGCAGAGGAGGTCCAATGTGCCAGGAGCAGAGGCAGAGGCACGGCACTGACACCACTGACCCTCCCAGCCATGCTGATGGGGAGTAGTGGGGGAAGGGCAGCCAACACATACCCCCACCTCCCTCACCCACCCTGCTGGAGGTCCTGGTGGCTTCTTCAGCTTCATCCTTGACAACTGACAAGTTCTCCCAGCAGCCCCTATATCTACAGTAGCCAGATCCCAGAAGTGGCAAAAGCCACCTCTCAGACTTCTCATTGTACACTGGCTTCTGATGCCATCCTGTCAAGGGTGAGGTCTGCCTAAGAACTTTTTCCGTATTAGAACCCTACCCAAGGAGCGTCATGTCAGGACAAGGTTCGAGAGAGCAGAGACTCTTCCTTTTCCTCTCAGCACACGATGGTGGCGTGCGATCAAGCTCTATTTCAGGGCAGAGATGAGTCTGCCTCCCTGCACGACACTTCCTTTATTCCAACCACCACTTACCTGCGCATGACGTCAGAGGACAGGGCACTGCCAGGACAGGGAGCTGGGAGCCTCCTCTGTGAACCCAAGTATTTAAGACTTAGACTTTCAAGGGGGTGGCATAGCATGCCCCGGCTGGTCAGGGTCACTCAGTAGGCAGTTCTTCATGGTCACAGAACAGAATCAGGAGGAAGGGTCTCTCTTCACCTACTACAAGGCCCAAGCCAGGACACCGGGAGCTGCTCAGGTCCTTCCTGGTGGAGAAAAGAGCAAGAAGTAAAGGTTACCAAGTCCCTGTGACGTCATGTACATGGACTCCGTGGAGACTGGGATTCTTAGACACGAAGACTTGGGCAGGGCTGTATCCCCTTCTCCCCGCAACCCGCAATCCGCAGCACTAGACACTTAGAAAGGGAAGGCATTAGGAACAGAAATGACATCTCGGAGTGAGAGTTGCAGGGTCAGAGAGGTGAAATTTGGCAGGAGCACTTTCATCTGAGGAATTTAACCTCTCCTGAGTCTAGACAGATACTCGGTGGCTCTCATTTCCTGTCCAGGAATTGTGGCCAGACCCCCAGCCTGAAGTCCTGACACATCTACCACCACCCCACTACAGGACCCAGGTTTGACCCAGAGGGCTGATCTGAGTCGCAGGACACCCTTAGACTAGCTTCCTTCCATCTTTCCCAGCAGGAGGTAAACCATCCATGGATTACTGCTCAGTTGGTCAGAGGATGTAAATGAGACTCTCGGGGGGTTTACTTCCAGGCCATCAGTAGATGACCTCATCAGCTGATGACCTGACCCTGAAGGAAAGAACGTCAAGCCCTTTGAGAACTGTTATTTCAATGAGCCAAGATAGCAAGGATCATAGGCCAGTCTAGGCCAGTTAGAGCAGTATTGGATTCTAGATGCAGTGACTTGATTGCTTGTCTCTTCCAGACAGTTCTTTAGTGTGTGTTGAACTAAGTTGGCTGTCCCTTAAGGACCTTGTCCTGCCTTTCCCAGAGTAGGGGTTTGGTGGCCTGCGCAGTGGAAGATGAAGTTATTCCTTAGAGGAACAGAGCGGGCACGGCTGAGCCCGTGCCACCAGCACGCAGCATGCCCCTCCTCCCCTGGAACTCTTTCAGTGACACCAACAGCTCTGAAACATCTGCTCTTCCATCCCGGGACCCGCAATTTGAATAAATTATCCCGACATGGAGGCAGCCTGTTATTAATGGCTCGAGATTTATAAGATGCTTTAGTTTAATAACGCTGTGGCCCGGCGCTGCGCCACTCCTGGGCCTTTTTATATTTCACCCTTTCCCTTGCTTTGGTCCCATACCACCCACAGCCGCCTTCTGGACTGAGTCCCAGACCACATCCCTACACACCCATCTCATACCCCTGCTCCCAGAGGCTGGCTTCCCTGTGCTACTAGCTCCTAGTCCTCTTCCAAGTGATGCTCCTTTGCAGACCTACAACCCATGGATATCAGTTTGATCCCACTCTTACTCAAAGAAAGCCCAGGTAACCCCACGGGTAGGACTGGATGTTGTACAAAGAGTCCTGTCCCAGGTGCATTCTGCACTCCTCGCCCACTGTCTGTGTATCTTGTCTTTCAGGACATGGCCAAAGCCTAGGGCGAGATTGACCCAAACAGGAAGTCTGCTGCTTATTTCTTTATTCAAAGCATTTGGTTATTCCTTCTTTAGCTTGTCCTTCCTTTAACGATCATCATATCTTAGTCATGAAGCCCTTCCAGATTAAATGCGATGCCTGCGGTACTACAAACCCAGCTGTAAGCTCCGGCAGTCTGCTGCATCCCTTGTTATGGGACCCCCCCAGGGCACACCTATGCCTGTGGCTTCCAGAGTCTCTCAAGTCTGACGACCACTAGGTGCTCACAGTGTGTTTTCGGTATCAGCCTTTCCACAAGTGCTGAATGGGTGAGGTTTCCTGCAGAAATAGAGCATGCTCCTAGAAGGAAAAATGCAGGCTGAGGGGTGGATTGAAGAGCTGTTGGTCAGAGGTGGAGAGTAGGAAAATGATGAGTTTCAAATAGCCAGTGTCCTTATCCTGTCCCAATGTAATGTAGACCATAGGTCATGAAGTGCACAGACATGGGCCTTGGAGCCTGGGCACTAGCTCAGGGTCACCTCCTCACTGCTACCCCAGACACAGTGGGCCCACAATGATCGAAGAACCCACTTCTGGGGCACTCACAAAAGACAGTGTTTAGAAGCAGAAGGGAAAGAAAAACACAGGGCCAGCCTGCATGCTCCACTCACTGTGAGTCTCCACGTCACTGATGTGGCAGGCTCTGGAGGGGTCCTGAAAGATCCTTCTCTGCCAGGGCCAGACTTAACTGTGTGGCTATGGTGGCCATGGTGTGGGATTGGAAGGGAATACAAACTGTACTCAGCTTATCTCCCCACTAACTCCTCCCCATGCCCCTCTACTATGTTCTGAGGAGTACTGGAAATTGTCTCTTGCTGCTTCACATTGGGCTAATGTAACCCAGGGACTCTTGCCTTTTGCTAAGAGCCCCACCATTAGAACATAATTACTGCTTAAAATGACCTTTAAAATATGTTTTAAATTCAAAATGTCTTTAAACCCTTCACTGAACACCATTTTTCAATTTCAACAACTGTTTGCTTTTTGGGTGGAACTGAGGGGTGGGTAGTGAAGGAAAGAGACCCCCTCCTTGGAGGATTTCAACAATTAATCTCTTTTCACTGCAGGAGAAGTCTTGCAGGAGGCTAAGGAGGGGAGGAGCAAACTGGCTAACATCACAGCAAGGCCTGCCCTCCATCCCAACCCGTTCAGCCTCCTCAGATAGCAGGCTCCATTCCCCAGTTCCCAGTGTCCTGCCTAACTTGTCCTTACTTGGAGAGACAAAGAAAGAGCTCCTATCCATTTTCTACCCCATATGTGTGCTCCTGGAGAGTCCTGTGCTTTTCTGAAGGCCCCAGAGAGCCTCGAATGCCTTCCCTGCCACGGACAAACTTAATCCTGTGACTTCTTGCTCCTGGAAACATGTTCCATTCCCTGTCTGCTTAGCAACCAGCCAGAGCCCTCAGTTCCTACAGAGTGGTACCTTCTATAGGTTATATCTCTTCTGTACTTGGCTGGGATAACCTGGCTTCATGAAGTGCAAGTTCACTTGAAGGTAGCGACTTACATAGGCTATTGATAGTGCTACAGCCACTGGAGGAGAGATTAACAGTCAGTGCCTCCTAGCTTCTAATAGGGTCTCAAGGAGAAGGGGCTTCATGCAACTCTCAGGGCTTGTGGGATAGGAGAAGAGCAGCTTAGAATAGGTGAGTCTCCAGGGGAGGGTGGTGCTAAGTTGGAAGAAGCCATTGGTCAACATCTTACTCTCACCCAGCAGCTTAGCATCATGGGCAGATAGAGGGAACACGGCTTGGGGGGTTGCTGCTCAGGGCGGAAGCTGTCCTGCCAGGGAATGCTAGCTAAGAGCTGGAGGCAGGGAGTGTGCCCAGAAAGGTGTTGGTTCACTAGAGGCAGTCCTGTGTCTTCCTTCTGGGGTTGCACCCACTGGAGCACTGGGCAAACACAATACCATGCATGGTCCTAAGGGTATGTCAGGGACATATTTAGTGATTGACCATTCTTACAGCTGGAGTCACAGAAGGGAACACTGCAGTCTTGTGTCATCTCCCACAGCCTTCCTTATCAATCTTCTCTCCTCTACTCTCTGTTGGCTCTGAGCATCCTCTTCCTCCTGGATAACAATTGACCTGGACGCTACATTCCATTCACGGTAGTGGTCCTACCTAGCAAGGGCTTGTCCTTTGCACTAAGATGTGGATTTTGTCTTTATATACCCTGCTCATGCTGCCTCTGTGATGCCTTGGTTGCCTCTCCCTGCCTCCTGGCTTTCTGGGTGCCCCTCAAACACCCTTGTTCTGTCCCTTGTCCTAACTGTGCCCTTTCATAGGCATTACCCCCCCCCAGATTCCATTCACTTGTCTCAGCACCTGCACCCCTCTCACCAAGGCCCACCCATAGGTCATGTTTTCACTCTATTCACATGCCATTCCCTCCATCTTTTCTTAATCATTGCTCACCCCATCCTCCACTGGGAAGTAAGCTCTACACCTTGAGGAACTCTACGTCCCATTTCTGTTTCCTCACCTTGAACAATGCGTAGTCGAAAGCCAGGGTGCAGGATGAATGGTTGAACCTATGGGATAGGGACTCATATGCACTGACATAAGAGAGATGGGGCACAGGAATCAATGAAATACAAGCAGAGAGCATCAGCAACTGCAGACTCCCAGGAGCCAAGGGCCCGAGGCTAGAGGAAAGACTCTGCCCCCCACAAGTATGGTGGCCCAGAAGCTCAGATCTGTCTGGTGGGGTTAAGGAAGTTCTGAGTAGAGAAGGGAGGCTGGTAATCAATCCAGAAAGTGAGAGGGCAGAGATAGTGATGGCTGGTGGCTTCTGAGTGTCAGGCCCAAGAACTAATTGCCGGACAGGCCCATGAGCTAGGGACGTTGGCCTTAGGAGTGTGTGGGGTCAGGTTATTGGCCTCCAAAGAGGGAGGCAGAGTGAATACCTGGAGCCCAGGGCTGGGAATATGACTCACAACCTAGCCAGCTTCCAGGAACCCCTATGCTATCAGGCAGAGAAACACATTTGAGAAAACAGAATTGTGAGAGTATCTTTGAGGCCTCGGTTGCCATGGGAACGCATCTGTAAATACTTAACTGCAGAACGTTAAATGACACTGGAGGAGTGTAGCGGCAGCAGAGGCGTGCGCCCCTGGAGACAGCCTGGTCCTCAGTCACTGCCTTCCATCACTGCCTCTGAAGGCCACAAGGTCCCTAGTCAGGGTCCCTTCTCATTAACCCTTGTGTTCCCCCTTCCTTGTCCTTGTGAGCTGCGCACAATGAGAGAACTTCAAAAGGTTAGGCTCTGTTCCTGTCTTGGTTTCTTGTCTGGTCCATGGGACCATGATTCCCATAAAGCTTCCCAGCTGCAGGCACTGGGCCTTTGGGACACAGGGAAGGAAGGGAACCCCAAGGCAGGACCGGACCAAACAAGTGGGTAAGTGAGTGCCTTATTAGGAGAAGACTCTGAGAGAGAGACAGAATGAGGGTGGGGTTCAATGAAGATGAACAGACCTGCCTCTCTCTCCCCTATCTCTCTCTCTCTCTCTCTCTCTCTCTCTCTCTCTCTCTCTCTCTCTCTCTCTCTCCCTCCCTCCCTCCCTTCTTCCCTCCCTCCCCTCCCCCTTTCTCTGTCCAAACTGGCCTTGAACTCCCTATGTAGCCTCAAACTTCTCATCTTTCTCCAGCCACTTCTTCCCAGATGCTAGGCTTACAATTCCATACCACTGCACTTGGTTTGTACTGTGCTGACTGTAAAGCCCAGGGCTTCAGAGATACTAGGCAAAGGCTCTACCCATTGGGCTGTATCTCCAGTGCTCCCCTCCCAGGAAGCGTTTTATTCATCCATCCGATTGTTCCAAAAACATTAGACAGCATAGCCACCTGCCTGGCCCTGTGCTAAGTGCCGGTACATGATCTTCACCCTCTTCAGACTCAGATGAGGGGGGACAGGAAGTAAGGGAGAGATGGACATTACAGAAAGAAGGGGGGCTATAACAGTCCTCACTGAAGGAGGGAGTATTGACAGATCTTTGGACTGTTTTTTACATAGTCTGGATTCTCCTCCATGCCAGGTTTCAGCTATGGGCCCCCAAGATCCCACAGCCAGGTGTTCCTACCTGTTATCCGCCAATTACACCTGCTAGAAGGCTGAACAATGATTGATGTCTAGGAAAAAACAAAGGAACTGATTTATGAGTTGCATTTTTACCAGCTTAGAGACTGATCCTTCAGGTGGAGACAAATATAGTTTTTAAAATAATAATAATTAAAATCAAGACAAGGTAAAGATCATACATAGAATCTGTCCAGGGCAGAGTAAACTCTGAGGCATGGCCCTAAGAGGAGATACCAAATAAGGCTGTGGGCACACAGGGCTGCTGTAGTCACCTTTATGGTAACATGAGATCCAGAGATGGACTGTAAGGTCCAAATTTTTATAATTGAAGAGGCCGGGGGTCCAAAGCTGGCAGACCTGAAATCCTGAAGAGAACCTTTGGCAAAATTCTAGAATAAAATTGTCATACTAGTGTCTTGAGAGCAACTGGGGACCCATGACGGGGAGTTTGAAAACAGCATGGTTTACCCACAATGATTTACAGCAGGGGAACTGAATGTGTGTTTGGTAAGCGAGTGCCCCTTGGATACATGGAAGAATAGGGCCTAATCTTTATAATGTCACCTAGTAGAGCCAGGTAGCAGAGTTACCTCAGTAACTCAGGGCAGTAAAAGAGGTCTCTATCCTCCCGTAGAGCACTTTTATCAAGGACTTTGTGGAGTGGGAAGGTCATAAACTGTAAACTGAGGCCCCACACTATCTCAGGGATGAGATGCTGACAATATATTCCAAAAACATCTCCCCATGAAGTTCTCATTCCTAATGTTAAAACACAAGAGTTCCTGACCTTCCCTCCACCATCTTCCTGCCGAACAGAAATGCAGATTGTATACATACTTCCTGAACCCCAGGGATGGAGGGAGTAGAAAGATTTGTGGACATTTTGTGCAACTGCCTATCCAGAAGGCATCTGCCTGTAAGTTTGTATCATTCCCCCTTCCTCTTGACCTCCACATTTTCACATGGAAACCAGACAGCATATTTCTGGGTCCTAGTCGCTTGGAAAAGCTGATGGAAACTATGACCCTTTCTTTTTTTTATATGAATACACTGTAGCTGTCTTCAGACACACCAGAAGAGGGCATCGGATCCCATTACAGGTGGTTGTGAACCACCATGTGGTTGCTGGGAATTGAACTCAGGACCTCTGGAAGAGCAGTCAGTGCTCTTAACCATGTCTCCAGCCCTATGACCCTTTCTTTAGGAAGAATGTACAGAAGAATGGGTGGTGTTGGCTCTTTGTGTGAGAGGGAGGCGGGGGAGGGGGGTTGTCACAGAACTTCTCCAGACAATCCTATAACTTCTCAGGAAACCATGAGAAGGTTTCAGTAGCCAGCCCCTGCCAGGTTCGCCATCTTGCAGTTATGGGTCGTTCACTATGATTCAGACTATCCCTTTGTTTGTAGTAGAGTAAGGATAGTGCTCGCTCAGGCTTTTGGGTCTATAGTGCACTAGAGAGTGTTCCCCTAAACTCGAGTCCACTCACGAGCCATGAAAACTGCCTTACTTAGAAGAACAATCTTTGCAGATGTAGTCAAGGTAAGATGATGTCACAGGGAACTGGGGGGGGGGGCGTCTAATGTGATTGGTGTCCTTAGGAGGAAATACAGCACCAACACAGGGAAAGAGGAAATAATCCAGATGTGATAATGAAAACAGATTGGTATGATAGAGCTACATGCTGAAAGAGGCCAACATGCTGGTTAACAACAGTGGCAAGGCAGAGTCAGGGAAAGGTGCTCTCCTAGGGTCTTAGCAGGAACACAGTCCTGACGGCCCTTCTAAGAAGAAGGCGGCTGCTGCCTTAAACACCACGTCACCGATCCTGGTGATATGATGGAAACGATCACAGAACCAGAAGGAGGGCCTGGAGCAGAAGATTTAGGTAGGTATCCCAGGGGGTCCTCAGCAAGTGTGGCTGGATCTCTGCTTTGTCCTTCATCCCAACCACACTTTCTGAGTTCCAGTTGGTACGCATGCAAAACTACAGCACCAGACAGTCCCCAGAGCTTTGCCAACAGGAAAGTTCCGGGCCAAGGCAAGGAAAGTTAGAAACCCCAGCACATCCATCTTCATAAATTTTATTACAGCCTGCCAGTTTAGACTAATGACTAATTTACTGTATAAAATGCCAGAAGCATTTTTTTATTTTGTTAATTAATTATCTCAAACAAAGGTGAAATTTAGAAAAGTGTCCAGAAACGGTGAGTATTGTAAAATTGCCTTGCAGCAGGAGATGAAATTATAGCTAACGTGGGATCAGGTTATTACTATATTGACTTAGTTGCTTTATGACATCGTAATGGATTTCTTCATTATTTTCTTAGGATTGTGGCATTCATGATTGCATTAAGTCTATTAGTCTATGCAAATATCATTAGGCACTACTAATAACCTCACCACTTACACCCATTCCAGGGAATGTGCTAAGTAGTTGTCTGGGTGGGTCACTTCTGGCATCAGGGAGGATGTAAGGGACTTTTGGAATGCCTCCTCCAACACAGACCATCCAACGGGCAGGAACCTTAAGGAGGATTTTTGAGGGTCTCAGGGTGGTCTCCCCATCCTGAGCTATTTTACCTCTTTTCCTCATCAAGGAGCCTGATATGTCACCATAAATCTTCATTCCTTTAGAGTAAGGCTTTGGAGGCACATATTAAATTTTTCTAGAAAGAAATATGTATTGACATGCTATCTGTCATGGAAATGACAAGATGTTCAATGGGAGAATCTCAATCTGTTCCGGCTGCTCTAACAAAATATCATAATCTGAGTAGTTCATCAACCACAGAAATTTCTCTCTCGTAATTCTGGAGGCCAGGAAATACAAGCCTACCAGGATGCCAACGGATTCAGTGTCTGCTAGCCTAACTCCGCAGAAAAGGAGCACACAAGCTCTCTCAAAGGTTTTTGTGAGATAAGATCTTTCGTAGTGCAGACTGGCCTTGAACATACTTCATGATGCCGTGCTATGTAGCCACAAATAACCTTGGATTTATGGTTCTCTGGTCCCCAGTTCCCAAATGCTGAGATTTGCAGGCATGTGGAAACCTCTGGTTTCTGAGATGTTGGAGTTCAAACCCGAGACCTTGTGCATGCTAGACAAGTGCTTTACTGACTGAGCTACACCTTCAGTCCTCAGGCTTTTCTATTCTAAAGGAACCAATTCCATTCTCAAGGGCTCTTCCCTCACGACCTAGTCACCTGAGAAAGATTCCTAAAATCATATCCTTTCACGGCAGGACTTCTCTGTATGAATTCTGGGAAGACACAGACATTTAAGTCACAGCAGAGAGCATTGGGGCCTACTGTGCTGGACAAGGAAGGGACTGGTCAGTTCTAGGAGAACTAGACCTGTTTATGTGTACTGTTGGGGAAGTTGAGCAGAATGGGATTTCTAGCAGATATCTGTAGACTCTGGAGACCATGGGGAATTTCATCAGTCTAGTAGAATAGAAGAGCATGGAGGGAGAGGTAACCCTGCTGTGAACAGCCACCAGTCAGTCAAAGAGAACCTAAGTAGTTGTAGCCTCAAACTATCATCAGGCTAGCCCATTGCTGCAGCGAAACCCAAGTCTCCTGTCCTAAATACAGAGCTGATCACAGCTGATGACAAGTCCCTAGCCCCTAACCACTGAGTCCAACCAAAGCAACACCATTTCTGCTTCCTAGAAGCTAATTAGCCAGGCTGTTAGGATAGCTTGTGTATGCGGGCTCTGTTTCTCTTCCCAACTGGAACTGGCTCATACTCCTGAACTTTAGTCCGGGGTTTACTCTTTGTTACACTCGTTGTCACAACAATGTTTACAGAGCTGGGACCTGTGTCAGGTCAAGCCCACCCTTCCTTATCAGAGGGCCCATGCCGTGCCGTAGTAGCGGAGATGCTGAGTCGGGTGTTTGCTAGGAGCCTTGTGTGGGATGCAGTACCTCACTCTCCTGGTAATACCATCTTGGCCATGTCACAGGATGAACTGGAAGTCAGACACAGAGAGGACAGAATCTGAACCAGTTAGCAGTACATGGTGGGCAGTTTACTAACCCCAGGTCTGGGGTGGCTCTGCCCCAGTGCAGATAAGGAGCTGTGGTCTCTCAGGTGAGCTTTGTGTGACTGCTGTGCCTACTCCCTTGGGAGATCCCACCACCCTTCTTGATCAGCATTCTCAGATCAGCATTTCAAGGTGAGAAAGCCAGCATTAAAATAAAAAAAAATTCATCACCACCCCCCCCTTGACAGATGTTACACTTTGAGTGTCCATTGTTCGAGAGAATGCAAAATGACAAACAGCTACCTTGAATTCAGTGGTGCTTTCATATGGATTTGTGTGTTGTTAAATCACGGCAGTATCTTTAGACATCTGAAAAACAGTCACATATACCTACAAAAGAAGCATTTCGGATGCGGTTGGTAGAGCAAGCTTGAGATACCTTAGACCTCAAGTTCAAGTGACATAGTTACCTTAGGCTATCCAAGTACTGTGCTCACAAAACTGAAGAGGGTGAGGACAGACGGGGAGCACTCTGCCCAGAGTGGATCCAAAGAGCCTCAGCTTTCTTCTCTCAGGCCACGCTTTCTCCATCAGCCTCTGTAGCCTGCTTGGTTTGGGCTTGGGTGGAACAGTCCCTTTATTGTCGTGTATTCAGCCCCTGGACCCTCTGTGGCCTTCCAACAGCCCAACCTGCTCTCTTCCGCCTCCCGGTTTGAATGTCACCATAGCTCCAATCTCCAGTCATCCCTAATCCTTTCTCCGGCTACTCATCCACCTTCTCCTTTTCCATCCCGAGACAATGCGTGCAGACCCCGAAGTTTAGCTGCTCTCCTTGATCATAAAAGGTGTTTTCTATCTAGATCAGTCTCGATGGAATGGCAAGTCACCTCATCTCAAAACCCAGTCTGAAGAGAAGAGATGGAAATTCCTCAGGGGTAGACCTCCAAAGACGGACTGGCAGCCATGCGCATATGAGCTGCTGCACAGAGCAGAGAAGGTGCGGTCCAGCCGCCAGACAGCAGCTCCAATCCTTCAAGCACTTAGCGCCAGTGTGAGCTTCAGCCAGCTACTTAGCCTCCCTGAGCCTTAGTTACCAGTTCCATATCGAATGGGGGCAGGGACCATGCGGCCCTGAAACAGGGCACGGAACAGACTGGAAGATGTCTGGCTGCGGCAGAAGAGGGAGCTAGTGAGCCGCTTTCTTCACCCCAGTTACCTGCTTCAGGCAAAGTGGACTAGGCAAAAACTATCCTGCCGGGTCACACTTCCTCTGAGGGCTGTCAGAGGGAGGTCATACCTTCCTCTTCAAAATTCCCCCCTTTCTAGTTCCTCCTCGGAACTGAGCTGTGACTCTCTGCGTTTTCTATTCTCTAGATTTCCTTCCTCCCCCCCACCCCCCATCTTCCCCCCAGAAAGGGGAAGCAGACCTTTGTTCTCTCAAGCTCCTCTTTCTCCATCAGCCTTTTCTGTCTGCTTGGTTTGAGCTTGGGCAGAACAGCCCCTTTCTTGTTCTGTAGTCAGCCTCATGGGTCATGGTCTTCAGCCATGAAAACGCTGGAGTCTGGCAAACTCTTCCTGTTCGGCGACGGCTCAGTCCCCTCTGTCGGGACCTCCTTCATCTTTCCTTAGCAATTTATTGTGTCCTGGACTTGTAGAGCTAGGCCAACCATGCCCTAATTTGGAAAAATGCTTACCCAAGGGTCAAAGTCTTTTATCTCTCAGTAGCGTATTGTACATAATTTGTTGACTTAAAGACTGTGCCTGAATGCTTAGTAATAAAAGGGATCCAGGACAGCTCAGGGCTGGCATGTAGGTTCTGGGGTATATAAGACTTTCTCTGTTTCTCTGTCAAATGAACTTCATAATAGCCAAATACTGCCAACCAGAAGTCTCCAGAAACACCCCCCCTCATGGCAAGAACAGTCTCCTTTGCTGTGAACCATGCCAGCCATGCACCAATGGTGAATACTTAGTCTCCTGAAGCAAGTTGACTTTCCCCTTCTGGTTCTATTGGCCACTAGACGTAATACTTGCTATGGAGTTCCCAGAGTCATGTGTCTTCCTGAGCCCATCAGAGCTTGGTGAACACCCCCAGGGCTGGGAAGGGATGCTGAACTTTATACCATAGATGAATACTCAGGGAACCAGACTATCTGGATTCAAAACGATTCTGCTGCTTATGGGCCCTGGGACCTCTAGAGAGCAGCTAAACTCTTCTAGTCCTCACTTTCTATATCTGTAAAATGGGGTGACAGTGAAACCCACTTCACAAAGCCAGAATGCTCAATGCAGAGCTTGCTTGATCTAGAGTGAGTGCTGAAGACGAATTCGTTCTCATGGTTCCTTCTAAGGCCGTGATCTCTAACCGTGAGAATGAATAGCTACAGCTCTGCACACACCATATGGGCCACCACCTGCCATCTAATTACAGGGCCAAATCACTCCTGCCAAACTTCAAAAGCCAAATCGCTCCGTTGGGTTAGAGGCCACGGCCTTGGCCTTTGTGAACGAAACACCTAGATTGAAGCTATCCCTCTTCTCCCAGGAAGGGAGGTCCTCATCGGGTGCATCTGGGATTCAGGAGGTGACCTTGACTCACCAGTAGACCCAGGGAAACCATGTGAATTTTCAGGGTTTCACAAATAACCAACTTGATTGAAATCTGTGCTAAGGAAAAGCTCATTGGGAAATATAGAATGTCAAGGCCTGGGGTAGAAAGTCAGGTTGCTTCCTGGAAGGTCCAGAGTCAGCCAGGGTTCCTTCTTTTAAGAGCCAACATTATAGCGGCTGTGACAGTCTCTGACTTTTATATTCAGACCCTTTATCTGAAGTTCTAAGAAGCCTGTCAACCATCCACCGTCCACATCTACCTATTGCCCTTTATGTGCCATCCATCATAAATCTATCTGCTTGAAGCACTCATTTTTCTCTCATCTGTGTATCTATCTATCATCTAACATTTAATCTGGATATCTAGCCTTTATTAATCATGCCTACCATCCATCCATCTCTGTGTCTCTCTAGACTCCATTATCAGTCATGGCTTAACACAATGTATACTTAAGCAGGGGACCTCTGGGTTCCGGGAGAAAGGGCAACAGTGACTCTAAGGAGGGTAGGAGGCGAATCAACATGGGAGAGCAGAATGGGGCTGGATGATCAAAGGAAAGCTGAGACTTCTCTTCCAAGCAGGGCCGGCCCGCTGGGTGCAAAAGAGAGAAGGGAGGAAGGGTGTGAAAGCCACTGGAGAGCTGCTGACATAGAACCTTCTCCTTTCTCTACTTCCCAAAGTCAGACAGCACCTTTCAGGACGGTCCTGTGAGTGATAGGAATGGGCAGGGAGAAGGCCTGGGTTCCCGTGTCAGGGCATAAAACATATGGTACTGCCATCTTCTGAGTACCAACAGGAGCTAGAATCCTGCCTCGCCCCTACAGGCAGGTGGGAAGCCGGAGCTGTAGGGCCTGACTAGGAGGTAGTCGCCAGGAGAAGCTGTTCTCAGCAATGGCTGCATACCGGTATCGTCTGAGTAGCTTATGCCTGGACCCCACAGATCAATCAATCAATCAAGCCTGAGGTTGAGGCCAGCCCTCGGCACGTGTATTTTGAAATTTTCCAAGCAATCTTCATGGCAGGCACAGCTGAGAAATCATTCTATAAGGTCCGTGATTCTTGTCAGTTATCTCTGAAGGACAGGCGTTCTCATGGAGAGAAAGCAGGATATAGGCTCTGAAGAGATCAGGGGAGGCACCTAAGTCCACTCTCTGAGCTGAATCCCTGTCTTGCATGGAGGTCAGCAGGGCCGCTGCAGGAGAGGCTCAGGAGGGGTTCCCAACACTATGTCACTCTGGAAGAGTTAGGGCCCGGTGGCCTCTGAAGACTTCATCCTTCTTTCTTCTTTCTTTCTTCCTCCACCTCTGGGTTGAGGAACCCCAGAGATCTTTGTGACGACCAGAGGCGGGAAGCAGGCTTGGGAGTCACAGTCTCCAGGCCATCCCTCTTGGTGCTGTGTAAAGGGGTGCTCTGGACCTCAGGCTTGCATACCCATGCCTACTCCAGTGAGCCAGATGCAAGCCCTTACCTTCTCCAGCACCTACTAGGATGACCTGTCCTCAGTATTAAAAATAGGTGGAAGGCCAGAGGGCAGACATGTACCCTGCTCCTCAGCGCGCCTCTCTTTGAACAGTGACGACTCGTGGACACACAGAAACTATGAATGCCTATTCTTTGAGGCTGTGGGAAGCCAGACCACAGCTGAGAGGATCTGAGGCTCACGTGAGAGTCAGCCTACAACCAGGCCAGGTTGTCTGCAGGCACTGACAGCCTCCCTGGGCTTTATTCCTACGCAGCAGCAAGATTCAACTTTAGACCCTGCTTGGAAGTTGGTAGGGACAAACAATTCTGAGTGGTCTTGTATTTCTTCCCCAGCTCTGTGGCTAGGTGTGGTCCTGTCAGAACTCTAGTCCTTGGTCTCTTATGCTCGTCCCCCCTCCTCTCTTGTGGACCATCGGACCACTGGCCATCCCCTGCAGAAACCCGCTCCCCTGGCTGGAACACAATTCTGCTTCGTCTGTCTCCTTGAGAGCTGAGGACAAACTGGCCATAATTTATGCTCCAGCATGATATAAAGGGGGGGTAAAGGCCCCATTATGCTATAAATTATCCTGTGATGGGTGAAATGCAGGCGGCTGTGCCAGACACCAGTGGAAATCCCATTAGACAACAGGGTTCGGCTGCTGAGAAGTCCCCACAGAACACCGGGCCGTCTGTCGTGCGCTGTGCGCCTGGGAAGGATAATGTACCCGATCAAATGTATAATCAGTTACCTGGAGAGATGACTGTGCACTGCCTGCTCAGCAAAAGGTGACTTCTAGATAAAGCCACCACATGCCCCGTGCTCCCCGCTGGGAGCCCTGATGTGCCTAACTCACAGATGGAAGGTCGAGAAGAGCGGCTGCAAGAGAAGTAGGTGTGGCCTCAATTCTACTCTCCACCCCGCCCCTGAACCTGCCCAGAACCTTAAGGTTTGGATCTGGCCCAATTCAGAACCCCCATTAGGGACTTTTGAGAACACAAGAATGAAGGAACCATTTCTGCTTTGCTCCCCACTTCTACAAGGTAGTAAGAGACCCCACATTCTAGGTCCCCTTTAAATATGTCTCAATCTCTGCCCTTCTGGCCTGAACAGATGCCAAGCAATGAAGGAGACATTAGAAGGCGAGGGAGATTGTCCTCAGTGCATGGCCCAAGTCATAGTGCCTACAACTTAGACTTTCTGTGTGAGTGGGAGAAAAGTTCCTTCCTGTACAGGTCAGGTGGCCTGTGAACTCCAAAACAGAGAGAGTTACATCTTGGGTACTCAGGAGATTTCACAACACGGGCTCTTGGCAGAAGGGCGGACAAGACTCTGATGGGAGTTGGAGCATTGATCAGGAGGCTAACACCGGGGAACTGAGCAGCGGGTAATGAGGGCCCCACCCATTCATCCACTTCTGGGGTCTGAGCTGGAGCCCTGGCCTGCACACAGCAGGGTGGTTATTGGGCATTTGCCAGTTGTCTGGGCAAAGATGGAGGAAGGAGAAAACAGAGAGTGGGGGACTCTTAAGTAGCCCCCATCTTCTACCAAGAACAACAGAAGAAGCCTGTACACTACAGCTCCATTCAGGCTACATGGCGTGAGTCCCGCCTTCTTCAAAGTCTCAGTCAGAGTTCTTGGGATAGGTCCTTACCTTTCGTGTGGCTCAGTTACCTCCTCTGTACACTGTGAATAATGTCTGCCACGACTGTAGAGCGCTTACTTTTTTACATCTGGGTCCTGGTCATGTTGGGTAAATGGAACAGGTTCTGCCAACACAGCAGGATCAGAGCGGGCACACTCAGGGCATTAGGAACCAACCCCATAACATTGCAGGGTAATCCTGCACGCTTTCATCATGTAGAGACATTGAGACCGGGTCGACCCGAGAGTCTCCAGTGAGGCACAGAAAACTAATGGTGCTAAGAATTAGGGACCTGATGGGCACAGGAAAGGGAAATGAGCCGAGTCTGAGGCTTTGTCTGGTTTCTAAGTGTCAAAGGGGAGGCTCGGGGCTCAGTCCCTTGGAGAAGAAGTACTTGGATACCAGTTGATGGAAGGAGAAGGAGAAAGGGGTGTGTATGGTGTGTGTGTGTGTGTGTGTGTGTGTGTGTGTGTGTGTGTAGGGGGAAGCAGAGAGGATGCACACGCATGCAAATCCCAGCAACCCCCACGTCCCATGAGTCCTCCAGAATCCTGTTCCCTCCATCTGTATCCCTTCCTACTCCTCAGGCCCATATGTTCATCTCTATAGAGCAGTGATCCTCAGCCTTCCTAAGACTGCGACCCTTTAATTCAGTTCCTCATGTTGTGGTGACCCCCAGCCATAAAATGATTTCACTGCTACTTCATAACTGTCATGTTGCTGCTGTTATGAATCGAAATGTAAATATCTGTGGTATCTAATGGTCTTAGGCGGAAAGAGTCATTTGACACCCAAAAGTGTCATGATTCACAAGTAGAACAACCTTGCTCTAGACTCTGCTGTCACTGAGGTGGGTGCACACTCACTCCCAGAGGTACACATTTCTTCCTTTCTGAGGGTTTCCTGGGGTCATTACCACATCCCCTCTACCCACACATCCCCCGCCCCAGCTCCAACCCCACCAAGTACTCACTGAGAAGGGGAACTCATTCACTCATGCCAACAGCTGCTCACTGAGTATCTACTACATGCCAGACCTGTTGGTCACTGGCTAATGAGCAGGCCCGGTCATTCATTCATGGAAGAGCAGAGTGGAGCTGGGCTCCGTTTGCCAGAGACAGAAGCTATTATGTGGAACACAGGAAGGACAGGCTCTACCTTGCTTTTAGCCAACACTCTAGCTGCCACTTGGAGAGTAGAGAGCAGGATCTGGAGGTCATATCAGAGAGAAAAGGAAAGTGACGGGTAGTGATGGCTTCTCCATCTAAGGTGAGGAGAGGACCAAGGATAAAACTGGCTAGAGGGATGCAAGAGAAAGGGGGAAGTGAGACTTTCTCTAGCTTCTGTTTCCTCCCACAGCAACATCAAACAACCCAGTCCTGGAGGGAACCAGTCAGATCAAGGTCTGGCACTGCCTTTGCCCATGGGGGCCAGAGGGGTGAGGGTCTTCATTTGCATTCCATTGGGTCTCCATCCCAGCCGCCTTTGATCTGGTTTGATGTCTCCTTCAGCCTCTTCCCAGGCTGTAAGCCTTTCATCCTCAGGAGGCAGTTCCCAGCCCAGCTGCTTGTCAATGTTTCTGGCTCTGTCACAGTGGGGGGGTGTGGTGTGTGGGGGAGGAGAAGTGGAGCAGAGAGGAAGGGAGGCATTATTCTCCTCTCTTGGGTCTCTCCTACAAGGGCTCCTGTGAGGCCTGGCAGTTGCCCCCTGGGACCCAAGTGAAGAGGACAGTCAGCATGACTGTCAACTTCAGAGGGATCCGAAGCTGGCTTTGCTTTCCTCGTGGGTCCCGCGAAACCGAGAACTGGCTGCATCGCCGAAGCCGCCGGCCACCATCCAGGAAGGAGGTTGATCCCGGTCCATGGCTTTCCTGGGTAGAGGACATGTCTGAGGCTGGGTGCTGTCACTGGCTACCACGGGGAATAGGGAAGAAACCACAGGGGCTGCTGGACTTTGGAATGATGTAGTCCGGCAACTGTGGAAACTGCACACATAGATGCAGGTTCACATGAGTTGGTGTGGTCCCTACTTAACCCTTAGGACCCATAGATGCTTGACCGATACGGCCTGCAGGAACGAATGGAAATGTCACATGGAGATGGTCAGTACAGCTAGGGAAGAGCAGGTAGAGGTGTCCCTTGGTTTTTTTTTTTTTTTTTTTTTTTTGCTCCATCCAGATAGGCATCGCAGAGGATGCTGGGGAGACTCTCGGTGGTCCATGAAACACTGACCGACGATCAGGAAGGTTTAAGGAAAATCTGGCTTCTTAGGTTATCCAGACTACCATGGCTGCTCAGGTCAGGGCGCCACACCTTACCTAACAGCCAGCAGTCCTGTGCGTAAGCAGCGGAGATGGCTACTAACACTGACAGCAGCAAGCACTATCGAACACTTGTTCTGTGACAGACCCTGTCCTGAGAGCTTCAGAAAAGTCCAGCTCATTTCATCCTCACTTGGCTCTCCCCAGGGAGAGTGCACGCCTTGTCTAAAGCTACGTAGCCAGAAAGTGCTAGAAGCAGGATTCGAAAGAGGCTCATTTCCTATCGGGGTGCCTACCTCTTCCTGTTCTGTCAACTGTGACTCCCTGTAATCCACTTACGAAAGGTTTTAGCTGATCCATAATTGATATTCATCCCCTAAATTCATGCCTGTGGGGTTTCAGGGATTCACCCAAGGAGGCACCTTTGGTGGGGAGCAATTACTTAGTAAATGGGCACCCAAGGGACTCTGCAGGGCCCAGCACGGGATGCCCCCAGTTTGTAGACATTTGCCTTGTCCACACCTGGGCTAACGCTTTGTGGGTAGGAGAGATGCCTCTAGCTCTATCAATGGGTGTGTGGACTGGCCCACAGTCTTAGTATCCTCTGCCTCCCTCCCTTCCTACTCACCAGCCACATAACCACTGATTCTCACTCTCCTCACGCTTAAACCCAGGGTTCTCCCTAGCTTGTGCTTCTTCAATATGCAAGCCATGCCCCACCAGCACCTGGAGGAAAGGGGGTGAGAAAATTCTGTAGCAGTAAAAAAAAAAAAAGAAAACAATGTTCACTCTCTGCTCAAGGTTCATGGTACCCCAGCAGCCATCTACCCTTAAGCAGGAAGTATCGTTCAGCGCTGAGAGTAATGGGTTAATCAAACTTTGAAAATTTAACTGGAATTTGAGCATTATCATCAAGATCATGGCAAGTTGGCATTCGGCAAGTCAAGTGGTTGTGTTGTCAACCACCCCTTGCCCTTCCGGTGCCAATCGCCCTGTGTGGCCAACAATGTGCTCCCCAGGAGAGGCTGTGCTGGGGTTAGACTGGCTAAACAGAGCCAAAGCCTGAAGCTCCCAATCAAGGGCTGTCCTTATCGAGCCCTTTGTCTGGTAGTACAGCAATGCTCCAAGGAGGACCCTTCCTCCTGCCACACTGATCTGAAGACCAGGTTAGACAAGCGAGTGAGCACAGGAGTCTTCATTTCTGCATAGCCAGAGATTCCTGCAAGCAACCCTGCTGCCTTCTTACACTCTCCACCGGCATCCTGGGAGGCTCAGCCCGGGGCATTTTATAGGTGGGAAAAGCTCAGAGTCCCACTGGGGCCCTGAGACAATCAATCTCTCCCAGGCTGGAAGATGAGGAGGTGTCATGTGCCCGCTTGGCAGGGAGAACACACAGGAGGCAAATGAGAAGCAAGGTCCCAGGGCTCTTCCCCCCCCACCCCCCGCAAGCCCTGACGCCACAAGGAATCTCCACGACATCCTTGACTACACGGCAGAAAAGAATTTCAGGTTAGCCAGAGTGAGACAAAATTGAAAGTGTATTATAATGGAGAACAACATTATGTTTCAGATATAAGCCCTGGCAGGGATTGGGGGTGGGGGGGGTGGGTGGGCAGGGAGATCCAGGACAAGGAGGGAGAGGAACAGGGAGCACCACCTACTCAGGTGTAGCTATGGAATCACATGGGAACAGGTGAGAAGGGCAGCCAAGACTCCCCGACTCCTTGCTGAGACTCTCCAGGTTGTAGGTCTGCAGGGCATAGCTCTAGCTCATCTTCTTGGGAGCTTTCTGGGCATAGCATGTCGTGTCTCTCCAAACCAGCCCCTGCTGGCTTGTAGCCCAGAGCTATTAGATGTGACCATCCACTGGGGATCCAGACATGACTGTTCTCTGGGGTTCCATGGTTGAGATTTGGGGCCCACAATGCTTTGGGCTCTGCCTGGCCCTTCCATTGGTGGCTATAAATTCCCTCACTTGACCCTTACCTAGGGACTCTGACAAGCTCAAGCTTATCTCCCATGGGGATATGACATCCAGATCCAGAGCCAAGCTGCCCATCTCTGGGACTGGCACCTACCTTCCAGGATGCCATTCTCCTGCCCCCAGAACTCCAGGCACTTCTGCACATCCAAAGGTATCAGCACTCCCTGTTTTAAAGAAAAAAAAAAGGGAGAGTGCCAGGGCCCTAGGATCTAGAAGCAGAGGGTAGATGAGACCTTGGCTGGAGTTCGCGACATTCCAGAGCAGAGACGACTGTTTTTGGCCAAATCAGGGCAGAGCAAACCAAGGAGAAACAGCATCCATCTCCTCTCCCTACGACATAAAGGATCCCAAATAATTTTGCTATTACTCTTCACTAGGCACTGCCCCCCCCACCCCAGCAACTCCCAGAACCATAGGCAGGAAGGCCACATTGTTCCCATTTTATAGACCTAGAAAACTGAGGCATGAGGCACTGAGTCATAAAGCTGGGTGGCAAGGAAACTGCATATGACCTGCTAGGCCTGCCCAGAGGTCCACTCCAGACTCAGAATCCTTCCAGCCCTTGATATAAAATACGAGCCTTGGGACGAACTCCAAGGTAACAAAATTCAAATAGAAAGGAAGAGTACAAACCAATGACATTCAGGATCCAGACAGGAACATCTGCATTGTGTAGCCTTCACCAGAGAAGTCTGGAGCCAAGGTCTGTTTTGCTGTCTTGTAGTTTTTGGGAAAAGCTACATTTTTCCTCGGGTCATCAAACTGGTCAGCAAGGAGGCAGCTTGGCACCCTGCATGTTGATAAAGGTCTCCAGAGAACTCCTTAGCAAAGGGAGACTCAGGGGGAGAGGACAACAGATAGGAGGAGAAACACCACTGGCAACGGGAAAGAGGCAGGATAGAAAGGCACTGCGGATGAATTTTAATGCAATCAGAAAGCTGCCACGAAGATAATAAAGGAATACATTCAGAAGTCAGGAGGGCGAGGCAAGAAACTGAGTCCCAGGCATCAACATCACAAAGGAGGCACCACGCCTTTCTGAAGGGAGGAAAGAGAATTTTTAAGGGGGGTGGGGGAAGGTCCAGGGATAAGGAAGCTACAGGATTTTAGTCTTTTGGAAATACTGTCCATGAACTTGGAGCCCTTAAAGGGCACTAGGTTGAGGCAGAGGCAAACTTCAAATGCCCCCCAGAAGTACTGACGATTTGTCTGTTTCAGGCTCCCACCTTCCTCTCTCAAAGGGCTCCCTCTAGTCTTCCTCTCTCCAGGCTTCTTTTCTTTAAAGCAGTGGTTTTCAACCTGTAGATCGTGACCCCTTTGAAGTTGAGCAACCCTCTCACAGGAGTTGTATAACAACTATTCTGCATGCCAGATATTTACATTACAACTCATAACGGTAGCAAAATTAAAGTTCTGAAGTAGCGACAAAAATAATGTTATAGTTGGGGGTCACCACGGACATGAGGAACCATATTAAAGGGTTGCAGCATTAGGAAGGTTCAGAGCCAGTGCACTAAGGTTTCTATCCTTCCTTTTTCTCTTCTTTCTACCCATCCAGTTTCTCCCTAGGCTATCCTTCCGATCCTTTTACTTGCCATTTCCCCACTCTTCTCCACTGAGCCCTTTACACTTTTTCTCTCTCACTCTTCTTGCTCTCTGATGTCGTCCCACCCCGGAGGTTGCAGTTGGTGAGCTAGGGGCACTGTAAGCCTGCAAACGAAGTGAGGTTGGATCGCACAGCCCTACCACAGGCTGGAGCAAACCCAGAGTTTTCCCTGTTCCGATCTGGTAGCCCACCAGGCTGCTGGTCCACGGGCCAGGGGTTCACAACATATCCAGCAGGTTAGGTGAGGAGTGAAAATGTACCCGCCATAAATGAGTACACTAGGCTGATGGGGGGATGGGGGCTGCGATGGCTAGAGAAGGAGTGTTCGGCTCTGCACAGGGCCTGCTGTCACTCCATCCGGTCCATAATCAAATCGAGTGCCTGATATTGAAGGGCTTGTGCTGTAGCACAAAGATCTAGCATTTCTCTCTAGGGAGCCGTCTGGAGATAGGATGGTGGGGAGGAAAGCCAGCCAGCCAGAAACCAATCTCACAGGCAAAGCAGGGAGAGAAGAGACGTACAAGACACATTGGGCCACAGGCTGTCCTAGAAGAGGACTCTGCCCAGGATCCTCTAAGCAGAGCAAATGGTATCAGTCGAGGTTCCGGAAAGACTGCCTATGTCACCTCATTCTTACACTAGAGACGATGGGTTTAGAGGGAAGGAGGGCACACAAGGCAGCCTGGATGACCCATGTGCTCTAGGCCAGAAGTCAGACCCGGGGCCAGGCTCCTCTGAGAGCTGCTTCTAGCAGGAGGAGGCAGAGGGAGTCGTTGCTATCCGTCTTCTCGCTCTTCGCTGACGCCCGACGCCGACTGGCTCTGGATGCTCTGAACCCTACACCTACCACCCTCCCGGCCACCGCCGCCACCCTGTGCATGCTGTAACCCCGCTGCTTCCAGCCAAGCTCCGCCCTCCCGCCCCACCCACCTCTGACTGTGTGCTCCATCCCTTCCTGCGGAGCTTCTACCTCACCCTCCCAGTTACTTTTGCTCTAGCTGAGTTCTTTCACCTCCCGCCGAGATCCTCCCTCTCACTCCCTGTTTGGCTGTGAGCTTCGCCGGCTTCTTCTGCCAAGCTCCTCCCCTACCCCCCGTTGCCCTCCCTCTCTGGCCCCGCCCCTTTACCGGCGGCTCCTCCCCTTGTCCCCTCCCCCCTGCTCCGCCCCTGGCCCCGGTAAGCATCTCCTTATTTTGTTCTAGAAGATAGAAAACTCTTCGTGGGTATGCTCAACAAGCAACAATCTGAGGACGACGTGCGCCGCCTCTTCGAGGCCTTCGGGAACATCGAGGAGTGCACTATCCTGCGCGGGCCTGACGGCAACAGCAAGGGTGTGTGTGTGTGCGCGCGTGTGCGCGCGCAGGCCTAGGAAGGATGCTCGCCGCCCTCAGGTGGTCCTCGAGGAGACCAAGAGGAGAGGAGGCCGTGGATCTCTCTGCTCTGTGCCCCTTTCTGTCACTGTCTTGACCCCTTCACATTTTATGCTTATATGGTGGTGGGGGTTGGAGAGGGGGGGACGTCCTCTCTGCCCGCCCAGTCTCTGTCCTGCATGTTTCTCTTTTTCTCTCCCTGGGTCCTCAGGGCCATGGGCTCAGCCTGTCCTATCTCCACAGGGTGCGCCTTTGTGAAGTACTCCTCCCATGCCGAGGCACAGGCCGCCATCAACGCTCTACATGGCAGTCAGACCATGCCTGTGAGTGTGACCCTCGGGGTGCGTGCAGGGTCTCATCAACCTTACCACTGTTTCTCAAACCAGGGTAGATTTAGGTAACCCAGAAAAGATAGGGTTTAAACTTGGTACCTGTGGGTGACCGTGGTATAGTACCCCACAGAAAGCGCGGGGGGGGGGGTGGATGGTGTCGGGCCTGGGCAGGGACTCTGGGGATGAAGACTGGAGCAAGCATATCTCATGTGCCACCCTGGCTGCAGGGAGCTTCCTCCAGCCTGGTGGTCAAGTTTGCAGACACTGACAAGGAGCGCACAATGCGACGGATGCAGCAGATGGCTGGCCAGATGGGCATGTTCAACCCCATGGCCATCCCCTTCGGAGCCTATGGCGCCTACGCTCAGGCAGTAAGTGGGGGAAAGGGTGGGCAGGGGTTTGTTAGAGAGCTCCCCTCACCCCAGCCCCAGAGGACAGGGATGCCTACCCAAACGTAGTTCTGTCCCCAGAGCAAAGAAAGCCATGCAGAACCTCAGAGAGTGTAGTCTCAGGAGTTAAGAGGAGAATCCCGGTAGGGGTCGTTGCCAGGAGGAGGTGGAAAACTGTCCATATTTTCAAGGAGGAGTTCCCAGAGAAGACTCTTGGTAGGGTAGCCAGATGGTTCACCCCTGTACCCCACCCTCTTCCAAATTGATGTGAAGGCTAGAGAGGACCAGTGCAGTAATAGTCAGGTGTTTGGCTCTAACCCACAAACTCTACTTTACTGAGGTTTTTCTCAGTCACCTCTGGGTGGAACTGTGGGGAGACCCAAAGCCTCAAGTACCCACTCTTCCCCTGCCTCTGGATGCAACAACTTGATTCTTCCACAGCTGTATTTTCCCTAAAATACTTCCCTTTTCTGCCTCCAGACTTGTAACCATTATCCCTGTATGGCGGTGCTGATATCTTCCAGGGTTCTGTCTCTAACCCTCAAAGCAGAGTCTAGCTTTGACCATTTACAGCAGCCTTCCCAGTCCCCACTCAACCTTTGTAATAACATTTGGGGGGGAGGTCTAGTCATGTTTCTCTTGCCTCTTCCATGTGACAATTTGAGCAGAAATTTACCATTGACTGTGTATGGCTCATCCAACAGGTCTGTAAGAATCTGGGTGCCATTCCCCAGAATAACATGCCTTACACAGACTGGGGAGCATACACAGAGTGAGCCCCTTTCCGTCACCCTGCAAAGCTTAGATTTCCAAAGGCCCTACTGTTCCTTTTTAAACCAGCCAGTCAGTTCCCAGGAAAGTGGAGACTAGAGCAGGCAAGGGGAGGTCTCAGGGCTTTCTAGGGGTAGAGACCAAAAGATTGTATCAGTTCCCGGAGGCTCGGATGCTGGTGTCCAGGAGCTGAGCCCCTGGTGGGAGGGCTGCCCCCCCTTGGAAGCCTGTGATATTTTTTCCACTCCCTCTGCCCCAGCTGATGCAGCAGCAAGCAGCCCTCATGGCATCGGTCGCGCAAGGAGGCTACCTGAATCCGATGGCTGCCTTTGCCGCCGCCCAGATGCAGCAGATGGCGGCCCTCAACATGAACGGCCTGGCAGCCGCACCTATGACCCCAACCTCAGGTGAGCCAATCCGTCTCTGACCTGGGGAACGAATATCAGGACCCAGGCTCAGGCATCACTTCACTACAGCTGTTAGTGTTTTATTCTATAGTAAGAACACACAGGGTCTAGGCCCAAGTACATTTTGTCTCAAAAAATGTTCTCATCTGTAGGCGCCCAAGGGGAGACGAGATGTGAGTACCATGAAATCCACAATAAGATTTTAGGGGGAGATAGTTTCTCTCAAGTTGTCCGTCCTTGGTCCTTGCCTAAAAACAACTTATTTTTAATTACAAGATGTCAATATGGTAATTCCAAAGCCAATTAAAAGTGATAAACTCTATTCCAATATTTCTAACCTTATAAAACACAAACATCTGAAGCTTTTTCTGGGTCTCTGACCTGTGACTCCCTCCTGCACACCTATGTGCCCTCTTCTCACAACCACTCGCTCTGCTCCCTTTTTCCTTGTCTTTCCACTGTCCTAACATGATTGGACATGGGAAATACTGTAGCAACCAAAGTCTGGGAATAGACAATGACATGAAAGCATCGCCATCTGAGGTTCAGCGTAGCTCCGCCTGTACGGCTGCTGTGGCCTTTCTCTTTAAGCCAACCTTGATGAGTGGACATTTTCCAAGAAACTACACAACCAGCTAGAGAAAACCATGAGTCATCCATGGATGAGCACTGGAATCAGCCCATCTCACAAAACATGCTTTTGATTGGCTCCTGGCCCTTATCCAGTACAATTCTGCCTCCCACCCCTAGGATATCTGGCAATGTCCACAGACATTTTTGTTTGCCACAGCTCATAATAGCATCTAGTGTGTAGAGGCCAGGGAGGTGTTGCTACACATCTTACAATATATAGATCAGCTCTCTATAAAGAACTATCTGGCTCCAAATGACTAAGGGGTCAACACTAAGAAGCTCTAGCCTGTAAACCTAAGTATGAGCTGACATGGTGGGCTCCCTTTTACCACAGCAGTAACCTTCCTGAGGTCCAGCTATTCCTTTCCAAGATCAAAGCCAAAAAAGATCAAGATATCCCTGGTCTCAACTAGAGCATCCCTATTACATAGTTCTGGTCTGGGAAATGGGTCAGCCTTGGCTACAGTACAGAGACTGTTTCCATCCTATGGGGCCTCAGCACAATAACATTCCTCTATCTTCCTACCCACCACATGGAATATGGAATGCATTGTCTGTCCCTAACACAGTCATCACTACTGTGACCACCACAATTGCTTCTGCCGAAGGCAGCCAAAGAGGGCTGAGATTAGACTCTGAATTCTCACGTCTTTCTCAGTGTAAGGATCTAGAATTCTCCTCAGGTTGAATAGCAAAACTTTTTGAGAGATGCAGATGAGCCTTTCATGGACCCAAAAAGGGCCAGCCAGTTCTGACTTGGCTAGAATGCACAAGAACTACTGAAAAAAGGACAAAGGGCCAAGTGTGGTCAGGGTCAAGGACACTAAGGAGAGTTTGTGTGCTCTAGGTTCAAGGATAACCCTCAGTAGTTAGAGAAACCTTCACGGGGCAGGGGCTCTACCTTGAACAATGGATAGCCTGGGATGAATGAAAACATTAAAATCAAGTAGTTAAGCCAAGCCACAGTTTACCAACAAGATAGGATGACTGTGTGAGGGCCAAGACTGTCCTGTGAAGTAGCAAAGTAGAACTCCGTGCTCAGCTTTCCTCACCTTCACTGTCCTTGCCTTCTCTCTTCCCCACTCCCTCTGCCTCCCCCAAAACAGGTGGCAGCACCCCTCCAGGCATCACTGCACCAGCTGTGCCTAGCATCCCATCCCCCATTGGGGTGAACGGCTTCACCGGCCTCCCCCCACAGGCCAATGGGCAGCCTGCTGCGGAAGCTGTGTTTGCCAACGGCATTCACCCCTACCCAGGTAAGTTCTTCCTTCCCCGAACAGCAGACATCTTGTCTATTCTTCCTTGACTCACTGTTAGAAGAAGGAATACACAAATTTCAGACTTCTGCTCGTGCCCCGGTGGAACCACAAATGTGACAGAAGGGGGCCAGCCACCTTCCTGTTTCAGGGAGCCTGTAATCCTCGTCTAACCAAAGTCCTAACAGAAGTCCTAACATGGGGAGTGTCTTCTTATCAATAATAAAGAAAATTCTATTCCAGGGACTATGTGCAGGAAGAAAAGACACAGGAAGCAGCTGTACAACCCAGGTAGAAAGAAGAGGCCAGAAACTACAAATTGATTGAGTGAACTGTAATAACTAGGAGGGCAGGAACTAAAACAATAACCGCATTTAGTGATAAGTAACAAAGGACTCATTAGGGAAGGAACTGAGGTTTTTTTATTTTATTTTTTATTTCTTTTTTTTTTTTTATGATATCTAGACATATATATTCCAGTCGTCTTTTGGTACACTCAAAAAAAAAAAAAAGTCAGCACTTCGGACAGCTCCCGTTGGACAGCTCCTAGGTCTGCGTTCAGGAGCAGGTGAACTGTTGAAAACGAAGCCCGTTTCTGATTGCAGATTGATTTTGCTCCTGCCAAATTAAGTAGAACTCACATGGCAAGAGCATGCAACTGTCCTGAAGCACTTCTTCTTTCTTATACAAAGGATGACAGATATCAGGGCAGGAAAGCAGAGACCAGGGCCCTAGCCTAGCATAATAGAGATGTGGCTGTCCTCCTTTCTGGAGATCAGAGGAAGGGAGTCATAAAAGCCAAATCTTCCCTAGATTCTAGGACTTCAAGACATTGGGTTGACCCCCTAGGAGGTCAAAGTTGTGTTGAGAGTACAATATCCACTTTCCTACTCCATCCTTAAACAGCAACCCCTGAATCTGATCAAGAGGGATTGTTCTCTATTGAAGATGACTAGAGAATCAAGTGAAGTGAGAGTCCTGCAGCCCTAGGATGAGCTGTGCTGGAGACCAAGAGGCAGAAAAAGGCCTGCTGGGAAGGGGCAGGGTTGTTAGGAGGTAGGCCCAATAAGCACAAAAGGCCAATCTTGTTAGAACCTAGGGGATTTGGTGTGCTGTTTAAGGATTGGGACTCCTGCCTGGCACAGGTGGTTGAGGAGGGGCTTGGCCTGCTGGAGACAGAAGTGACCCTGCTAATCTTAGGCCTGTGGGCTGGGAGACATTACTGCTGGCACATCTGGGGGCCTTCTTCCTCCACTCTTCCCTACCTCTAAGTCCATCTGGATCTCCAATTCCATCCCCACCCTCACTGACATCTGTGAGCCATTTTTCTGATGGAACTGGGAGATGCTTCTTTCCCCCATTTGTAACAATCTGCCGCATCCCATAAACAATTCCCTGACAGAACCAGAGGAGGGATGAAGGGAAGGAAAGGAGAAATGTAGTACATTAAAAAAATTAATTTACCATCTTTAAATGCGTAGTTTGGAGCCACCGTAATGAGCGAGATCCTTCAAAATGCTCACTTTTTGGCAGTTACTAATGAGGTCGTTAGGCAGAGAAGCAGAGAGGGGTCTCTGCGTGTTTCTCTCCAGTTGTTAGCCCCACTCGCTTCTCCGTTCTCCCATTTTGCTCACAACCATGTTGGAAGTACATAATGTGTGTGGTTTTAACGGCTATGCACAACCCTCAAAGAACAGGCTCTGACAAGCACCAAGAACTACTTATACTTTCTTCTCAGTACACTGTTTACTGAGCTCCTAGGAATATGCTGGGCACTGCCTCTAAGTTGTGCAGATTCTTTTGCACATTGGCTTCAAACTTCGTGCAGTAAGAAAAGGGCAGCATTTCTTACATGCAGAAAGGTGTTGCATGGGTGAGCATCTGGGTAGACCGACACAACAAAACAGATATGAGCTTCCACTCTAGAGAGTTCAGAAGAAAGCAAAGGGGACAGGTGAGAGGGAGCAGAAATTAGCTCTGCCGAATATCACAGCTTGGAATTCTTGGCTCTAGCCTCCAGCATGGGAAAACGTAGGGATCGGACTTTGGGTTGGGACAGTGTCAGGCAGGAAATAGTTCACAGGATCCCTGTTCAGCTTCCTCCTGCTAAACAGAGCTCCACCTTCTGTACACACACACACACACACACACACACACAATTCCTAGGAGGCATTATATCTGTCATGTTCCTGTCTCTAAAGACTTTTGTTCCAGGCTGTTCTTAAGGTTCCTCTGAACCCCAGGTGCTGTGTTCTGGAGAAAATTTAGCCAAAGGCTCGTGGACAAGAGCTCAGAAGGAAGTGGGAGTCCTCCCTCCTAAAGGCATTGAAGCGTGACAAGCAGTTAGCCTGCCTGGTGTGGATCAACGGGGACTTGATCCCAGTAGGCTTTTTCTGTCACCTAGGGTTTTTTCTGTTTCCTTCAAACATAATGGGGTTGGATCCTTCCAGTGTGTGGACATCTATCTCCACACACCTTCCTGGGACAGCCCTTCTCTCCAGTCAACATCACTGTCCTTGGTAACCAAGGGCTGCACACACTGCTGGTCCATACCTCATTCTTCTTCTACTGAGATCTTAGCTACAACAAAGACCAGAGATAAAGCAAAACTTTCCCCAGTCCAGTTTCCCCGAAGGTCTTGCTAAAATTTTGATACAAGGCTCTTCTTTTTCTGGCTCCTTGATATCTCTGGGAGGTATCTTTCTCCAAGTCATGTTTGCAGGCCCAAGAGGAGTGATTTATTTTGCCTTCTAGTGCTGTGGTAATAGTCATGATAAAAAGCAACTTGGGAAGAAAGAGTTTATTTGGCTAAAGTATCAAAGGCTACAGTCCAGTGAGGGACACCAAGGCAGGAACCTGAAACCTGGAATGGAAGCAGAAGCCATGGAGGAGTGCTACTTAGTGGATTGCTCCCCATGGTTTGCTCAGCCCACTTTCTTATACAGCCCAGGACTACTTGTCCAAGGATGGCACTATCCACCACAAGCTGGGCCCTCCTACATCCACCTTAAACAAGAAAATGTCCTACAGACTTGCCTAAAGCTGGTCTGATGGAGGCATTTTCTCGTTTGGAGCTCTTCTTCCCAGATAATTCTAGCTTTGTCACCTTAACAAAAAAACTACCCAGCACAGGGACAGAGCGTCAGGGTGAGTCCTCCCAGGTCCTACGGAATCTGCAAGCTGGTGGTGTTTGTTTGTTTAATTTACTGCCCCTACATTCTTATGGGAATCTGTGAACAAAAGGCCCCCAGCCTGAGCATTCCTGGCTCCTCAATCCCTCTTCAAGCCAGGGCCATCATGTCTCTCCACCACGGCCCTCATGGCCTGGCATCTCTTCCCAGTCAGCATAAACTTCTGCATGATCTCAGCCCCACCCCAGGCCAGCGTCACTATGCACTTCCCAGTTGGATGAACAGCTGTGCAGCTGCTAAAGGTTCTGGGTGCAGAAGAGAGAACTCCAACCCCACCCAGCTCTCAAGGTGCCCATCTCAACTGTCTTGTCTCAGGGACAGCCTGTGGTGAGGGTGACTAGAGAAGGCAGCACCACCACGGTGGTATCCCTTTGGGCACTGTGGGGCCAGGGGCTAGTTTGGATGGGCATCACTGACCTCTGCCCTCTTGCCTTCTTGCAGCACAGAGCCCCACCGCAGCGGACCCCCTGCAGCAGGCCTACGCTGGAGTGCAGCAGTATGCAGGACGTTAGTATCCATGCAGCCTCTTGGCTCTTTCCCTTGCTGTACTTAGGTCTCTACTTACCTGCACCAGGGACGCCTTCCTCTCCAGATCTGGTCCCAGCTCTGCATAAAGAAGGGAGGGAGGGAGTAGTAGAGACTCTAGATGGAATGGGGTGGGGGTGCTGGCAGAGATACTCTCTTCCATCTCCACTGGGCTGTCTTTTACCTCAGGTGTGGTGCTGTGGCATGGGAGTGGCGGGAGTTAGTGAGCTAGAGTAAATCAGTGACACATTTGATTTTCTGTCTGAATCACACTGATTGCCAGGACCAATGTGCCTGGTGGTCTCGTGCTGCACAGCCGCGACACGGCTAGGTCGGTTGATGCTCTGTACAGTTCATGGTCTCTGACCCAGGAAGCAGAGGCCTGGGTTTGAGAGGAGGAGGGACTCTGGAAGGGAAGCAGCTTCTCCTCTCCAGGCAAGCAAGATGGAGTCCAGAAAAGAGGCAGCAAAACAGACAGGCAGGCAGAAAGAGATGGCCTGGGGCCAGCAAGCCAGGTGTCACAGAACCCAGCCAAATTGTCAGCCAAACCTCTTCCTTTGTCCCGCCACTTGGCCACATACTCTTTTCATCCCTTCTCAGACTGTGCCCACTGTCTGACCTGGCTAAGGCATTTCTTCTATGGCTTTGGAGATCTAGTGATGCCCCCTGTGGATGATGGGGCTACTTCACAAGGTCAGAGCTCAGGAGAAGCTGTCCTCGCTCAACCGGAGCCAAGGCAAAGCTCCTTTGTTGTGGGTCTTATCCCAGCTCTGACCTCGGGCTCTGCAGCTGTGCATCTGGGCTGGGCTGCCAAGAGAGACGGTCCTCCCGCCCTCCCTCTGACCTTTTCCAACCAGACAGAACATCAGGTACACTCCTGGGGAGCACACATCTGTACTCCATCAGACAGCGCTTTACTTCCCACCAGGTATTATCTTGAGCAAGTGAGGTCAGCTATGGCTGTTTCAGATTAGAGTTGCCTGTGTGCGCATGCGCGGATCCCAAACTGGAAGTTGCTTTCTGTGAACTGCCTGAGCTTCTGTCCCACCTTGTGGTTGGTGGCTCTCGCTGACACTGAGCTTTTCTCTCTTTATTCTGGCTTCCCACCCTGTCTGTGTCTCTCTGCACCCTGTGGCTGTCTCTTGGCTTTCTCTACGGCTCTTCACCAGCTGCCTACCCTGCTGCCTATGGTCAGATAAGCCAGGCCTTTCCTCAGCCACCGCCAATGATTCCCCAGCAACAGAGAGAAGGTGAGTCTCAGCCCCTCCCTTCCCCACTCCCTGAAGAGGCCGCTTTACCTGGGCTTATGGCCTCTCCAGGCCTCTCACAGGACCTTGATTAGATGTGTGCATGAAAGTGGGTGGGAGAGCTATAGAGACAGAAGAAGAGGTCCTCATCTATTCATGTGCATCCTGTGGGCAGCTCTGAAAACCAAAACGGTAGCCTGGACCAGGGGCAGATGACCAGAGGCCATGCCCCAAGGGGCAGCAAGCCATCCAAGAGGCACCTTCCCCATGTCCCACCATCATTTGCCAATCGTCTGACACAACTCACATACAAGTACTGTGCTCTTTACAAACCAGCCCTTGAGAACGGGAAGGTGGTTTTCCTTCTGCAGCAAGCCCTTTCAGTCACTCTTAAACAAGACCTAGAAGAGGTTAAGGGTGTATTTGGGGAGTTCTCAGCTTTATGGAGATGGAGAATACACAGGCTCTTTCCCTGGGGTGCTCATCCGAGGTCCATCTGCTGTGTTCCCAGTAAGTGAGAGCAGAGCCGGGAGGTGAGGCTCCAGTCGTGGGGCAGCCTTTGCAACCCTAAGCACCGGGAAGGAAAGGGTGACTAGCCTGAGGCGGTCAGGGAAGCGAGGTGCTGTAGGAAGAAGTGGAGGACACCTGCCTTCCCTGATGGGTAGGATTTGGTCAGTGTGTCGGGCAGGGAGAAATAAATGCTCATGGCTAGAAGGGCTAAGCAATGGAGGCAGGTTTGTCCTGTACAGGATACACATACCCTCCCATGATCAGGACAGAATGGCGGTACCCCTGGATAGGCTCCACGGGCAGCATGAGGTGTCTGTGGCTACAGTGCAGGCCTAATGAAGAGGGATGCCCTGGAAGGTTGTGTGTAGTCGTCAGAGTGTTGGTAGAGCAGGACAGGCAAGACCAGAACCTTGGTAGAGACTACATGATGTCACTCACTGGGTTTCCTTCCAGTAACCAGAGAGCCACAGAAATAGCAAGAGGGGAAACTGTATGAGCAATGGTCTCAGAAGACTTGCCACAGGAAGCCGGGCTTGAGAAGCAGGGACACCAAGACCCTGTCTTCTTCACCTAGTAATAGCGACCCATAACAAAACCTGTCCCAGAAGTCCGCAAGGCCGGTTCCATTGGTTTCAGAATGTCAGATGTGTGGCCACTGCAGCAGATTACACCAGTGATCCGGGGTTTAGGTTACTCCGAAAGGACTTTGGGAACCCACTGATCCAAATCCCACTGGTGAAAGAGACCCTCGACAGACTTGTAGCCCCTGAATGATTGCAAGTATGTATTTCAAACTACACCCCCTCTGGGTCTGACCTCTGGATTGGTCACCTCCTGCTTAGGTGGCTCGGCATGAGCCACTCCATTCCATCACTTACACAATAAAGAGCGCGAGGACATTTCCTTAGAGAAATGTGTGTATCAACTCACTTAGCTCTGCTCTCCTGTACTCCATGCAGCAAACGTCTACACACAGCCCTTCTCCAACCAGTTATCACCTCCAAAGCCTCACAGGGGATGTCCCCATGCATCAGGCAGACAGCTCTGAGGGTCACACCATCACATTTCCCTACACCCAGGACCCGAGGTCTGTGGTGGGCTTTTCCCTTTCCTTATTCCCATGCGCTGCAGTAGCTGAGAAGCAACTTCCACTGTTGAGCTGGGTGAGGGGAGCAGTCCCTCAAGGCCTGCTTCACCTGAAGAGCCTTCCCTGGATTGCGGTCTTGGGGCCTGCCTTCCTTCAGCCCATACCCTCCTCAGTTAGGTCAGAGTCACACGGGATAGACCAGATACTGCTGATCCAGCCCCAGAGCAGAGAGCTGTGCCCAAGGGCCACATGGATTTTGTGACTTGCTTATCTCTCACTGCACTCAGATCCCTTAATGAATGTGTCTTAAAAACCTATGAATCCCCCAAAGTCTGTTGCACGTGCTCGCACCTGCAAACACACACTGTGTCTTAGTGCCATACTAACCCATCACACATGAGAGCCCTCACTACCGTCTTTAAACTCAAGTCTCCTGCTTCCTGCCCCCTGGCTCCCAATACCCATTCTGTGCTACCCTGTGGATCTAGCTGTAACCTTCTCATAACTTTCCAATTCTGTGCAACCTTAGCCACACCCTGCTCCCCATACGAGGCCCTGTGCCACAGTCCTCTTGGAGTCCACGAGTCCTTTCCTTGGAGCTGAAATATTCCATAGACCCAACCCTTTCCCCTGACCATGATATACGGGCTCCCTAGGGAAGCAGAAGGCAGGAAGGAGTGGGCCCAACTGCAGAAATTGACAGAACCATGGTGCATGCACCGTTGGATTAGGACATTGTGAGCAGGTTTTGGGCTAGGAAGGAGCAAGACTGTAGCACACAGGGCTGTATTCGCTCAGCTCCATTGCAGTTGATCTCTTACAACATGCTAACCTCTCCCAGAACACAGTGGCAGCTGGGTAGGCCCTTCCTGCCAGCACCTAGTATTTGAGCTGAGCTTGAAAACCGAACACAGATGGCACAGGATCTCTGGGATGACTATGGCTGTTGCTTGGCCTGCGTCTCCGTGTGGTCAGGGAGAGCCACTTTCTGTCTCTGAAGTTACATGTCACCATTGCTCTGGGCTGGACTGGATTCTGTGAATGAAGCAAAGAAGAAAGAGTTGGGGTTGACAAGATCATTGTCAATTATGGGGACAATAGCGGCTCCTGACATCCCAGCTAGGGTAATAGAGGAGGGCAGGAGGGCGTTCAGCCACATCTTGCAGACAGCACCGCCAAGCTGATGTCTCTGAAGGGCCATAGAGGAATATAAATTTGGAGTCGGGGTCCCAATTCCAAGACTGTTTTCAGCATGGGATAGAGTAGAGCCATCAAGGAAGACCTGAAGAGTATGAATGAGAATGAGAGGGAAGGCATATGCTGGACCACAGGGAGAGACACGGATGGGAGAAGGCAGATGGCCACAGTGAGTGACCTTATTGTTGGAGAGAAAACATCTCAAATGTGGAGAAGAAAAAAAAAAAAACAACAGCCAAATACAGACTTGGGCCACCAGAAGGGAAAGGCCAGAAGGAGCCTCAGGGAGCAGATCTGGAGGAGTTCTGGAGTTCTGTGACTTAGATTGGTCTTCAATGGTGGTTTCTTCCTCTAAGGTGGCCCAATCAAGGGACCATCAAGACGCACATTCAGCTGGCACGCAGTAGCAAGAACGTGGCATGGTTGGAGCAGACAGGCTAAGGGAAGGGCCACCAAAGTTTGGGTGGTGGGAAGGAAGCACATCTATGCCTGGTTCTGAATGTACCATGCACTGACAGAGGTTCTAGGAGAAGGGGCCACCAGGGACAGGGAAGGTCAGTGGCTTAGCAGGTGGCTTTAATGGGCAAGGGAATCTCCTTCCAGTTCTGGGCCTGGAAGTGGTGGCGTAGTCAGAAAGAGGAAGATAGTGGGAGAGCAGAAGAGCATCCAGAGCTAGTTACGTGTCCCTGTGGTGGATTATCGGGCAGCCCTACTGGTCCTAAGTGAGTAGGACAATAGACTCTGGCTGCCTAAGCCATGTAGCTGGTGGCAAGCCATGTTGGTATCCTGTGGCCTTCACCGGAGTTCTTGCTTAGACATCCTCACTAAAGCGATCTCAAGGGACCTAAAAGTCTAAAGGACACGTACAGGACACAGGCTAGGGAAGATTTCCACTTAAATAGTTAAAATTGATCCTTTGATCATTGTAAAAGAAACAGCTTTATCTGCAAGTTCCAGGAACACAAATCCCAAAGAAGCCTGGAAGGTTAGGGTTTAGGACAGATAGGCAGAAAGTACAGCTCACATTATGAAGGCCACACCCTGAAGGTTCATATCCTGGCTTCATCCTCCTCTTCCTCCTCCTCCACCACCGCCACCACTACCACCACCACCCAGATGTCTTTTGGCAGATGACTTAATCTCTTTGGAACTCAGTCTCTTCAGCTGCAAAGTAGTGACAGTGTAGCTAAGCCAGAGGATGCTGTAAGGGTGGGGTGAGTCCCATACAAAGTGCTTAGGGCAGCCCCAGGGTGTTCCCTTGCTTTTCACGTGACAGGAGGCAGCTCAGGGGTATCCTGACAACCGTGTAGCCTGAAGCTGTTTCTGTGACACGTGCTCGATCAGGAGAGGGAAAATCTTGTTTTCTGACATCAAGACTAGGAGGGAATGTAAGGTATGGACCAGGGTAGCCAGGCCTTTGGAAGGAATCTATGTGAAGACTTCAGGCCAGACAAAGAACAGGGTCTACGTACTGTCTCTTATGTTCTCTGGCAGGTCGGAGCAGAGCCTGAATGGTAGAGAAAGTGAAGTGTCACTAACATAGGATTAGGACCATTTTCTCAGTCCTCCCCAGAGCATGGGCTGGGCAGGAGGGAATACCCGCAAACTCTGTGGTCTTTTCTCAGCACCTCATTTCTGGGGACACAGCTGATCTGGTCTTGGCATAGTCACCCCATTGTCTATTTGATTCTTCCCGCCATTCCAGCCCTAAAGCTGCTAGGGTACCCACTATTGATGCTTGATAAAAGACCACCTAGGCACAGAAAGATCCAGTGACTTGCCCACAGCCAGGAGGAGATTACAGCTAATAATTAGGGCTTAGGGCTTAGTAAAACATCCCCCATTCTTTGGGGGTTGTTTCTTTAAAGCACCCCCACGCCCTAGCCCCGCCCTTCCCTCCCAGCTGCACTGCCTAACTCGCTCACCTTTCCTCTGTCTCTTTTTTCCCCCCACCCCTGTCATCCCTCTTCCCTGCCCACCCCCTCCCCTCACCGCAGGGCCCGAGGGCTGTAACCTGCTCATCTACCATCTGCCCCAGGAGTTTGGGGACGCTGAGCTGATGCAGATGTTCCTCCCTTTCGGTAATGTCATCTCCTCGAAAGTGTTTGTGGATCGGGCGACTAACCAAAGTAAATGCTTTGGTGGGTAAAGATAACAAACCATTCAGCTTCATCTAGGATGGGGGCTGCTCCCACCGACTCCTCCTGCTCCTTCACACTGCCCCAGGTGCTTCTGGGCCCAGCCTCCATCTCTCAGTCCTTTTCTTCTGCTCTGCTCTTCCTTCGGCTTCTCAGCTTTCTCTACCCACACTCGGCTCCCATCTCCCAGCTCAAGAAATCCCTGTCTAGCCCCAAAGCCCAGTTCGAGCCTCCGAGAAAGGGAAGGGGTCACTGTGGTTGGGGGTGGGGGGATAGCATGCAGAGCCGGAGAGCGAGACTCATCTTCCCGATAGCTTCTCATGCTCAGAGTCTGGTTTGAGCTCCAGGATAAAAGTCGGTGGTCCAGGGGCAGTCAGCTCAAGGAGGCCCTAGCTACCTGCCTTTCAGCCATCTCTCCACCTCTCTGTCCTGCCACCTTTCCTATGCCTGCCCCGTTCCTTGCTCCCTTCATGCCACGCAGTGACCCGACCCTTACACCCACCCCAGGCCATCAAAGTGGGCATTGTTGAGGAGCCAGGAGGAAGCTCTGAGCCCAATAGAAACCACATCTACTTAGCAGCAGCAAGATACCGAGCGAAACAGTAAGGAAGTCAGAAAAGGCTAGAAGGGGCGTGTGGCTGGAATGAGAAGAGAGACAGGACAGGAAATGAGGCTCTGGGAGACAAGAGGCTCACACTATTAGCTAGGGAGGTCTGCACTAGACATTGCCCTTCTGTGCGGAGTCTTTGATCGGGCATATTATGTTTTGCTTTATAAGTTTGGTATCCTTATCCAGAAAGGTCCAGATGTCATGGGATCCTCTCTCATGCTCACACTTCTTCTTTTAACTCCTTCTTGGTCCATCTCCCTCATTTCCATTTACCTCCATCAGAGCATTCTTCTAGGGTAATATCTACTCATGAGTCCCCAAGAGTATGGAACCTACGGAGTGCCTTGCACGGAACCAGAGATGAGTCTGCCAGAATGTCATGTTGACTCTCAGACTCGGGGAGGATGAGAATAGCTGGGGCACATAGGGAGGGTGGAGGGAAGCACAGAGTGGAGAAGCACCAGGAAGCATTAAGTAGAAGGACTTTCCAGTATGGAATCATGAGAATCTTGGGGATTCGGGGTGTGTTCCCTAGGAGAGCCGAGATCTTGGCCCCATCGTACGCACTCATCTGGCTGCTGTCCCAGGCACTCATGCTTCTTCAGTCACACAGAGCTGCCCCAGTGTCTCATTTTTCTTTGGCTATGGAAAGACAAAGAGAAAAAGACATATAGCTGTGCTTCTCGATACTTGGCCGGCATGCTATCTTTCTTTAGGGATTAAGGTGATGTATATGAAGCCCAACTGGAAATCACTTCCACTTGTGCTTTATTTCACAAGTGTCATTTACATCACAGACATCACAGAAAGAACACCTCTAGGAGCCTCTAGCCAGATCGCATCTACCTTACTGGCTGTCCCTCTGGACACAAGCCAGTTTTCAAAGTTATTTCCCAAACAACTTAGTCCCTAAGACTATTTAAGCACTCCAGGACCAAGGTTTCCTTTCTCTCTATTGGAAACCCTCCTCTGTCCACCTCTTTTCAATTTCTTTTTTCTTAGGCTTCTGTCATGCTGGTCTAGCCTCTGCTCCCCCTTAAGTCACTTGGGCCTCCTGAATCAGAGCCCTCTGCCCTTCCCCTAGAGACCTGTAGCGCCAGATCTCCAGTGCTCACTCAGGGGCAAGTTGTTGAACACTTTGAACCTCAGTGCCCTTGTTTAGGAAGCAGGGATGCTGCAGTTATCCCTAAGGGACCCTGTAAGGGTCTGTGAGACTGTCAAGGACAAAAGCTTGGCCCGAGCAGACCTTCTATAGGTGCCACTGCCCCTTTTCTTATGAAGAGTGTGTGGCCAAGGTCCTGGTCCTGTGGTAACCTCCACCTCTCAGGGGCTGCATAACTATTACCCAAACCTTCTGGGACTTCATGACAGAATGCATAGCACAAATGTCCCCACTTTGAAAGGAGAACATCCTGTCTCTGAGGCTTTTCAGTTTGGGGGAGGCAGGGACTTCTTGAGGGTGCCCAGGCTGCAGGCAGACTTAGCCCTGCCTACAGTCACTTGATGAAGCTAAATGAGGAGGGTCTGTTCCCTTTGGCTCAGAAACACTCTGTGGAGAAGCACTAGCTTCTCCAGGAAGCCGCTGCGGCAAACTTCCATCAAGTAGGTGGCTCTCTCACCTTTTGGCTTCATCGCAGACAACTCTGAGTTTCTTCTCTAAGCTTTGCCCTTCTTTCCATCAGAAAGAGCCACCAAACCTGAGTGTCCAAGTAGCGTCAGTACCAAAGGTGTCCATGTGGGGGTGGAGAATGGGCTCACTCAGGCTGGGACAGACGCTCGGCTGTCTTCCTTAGTCTGGGGACAGCAGTGAAGACAGACTTACGCTCACACTAAAGACTGTTCTCCGGTCTGCTTAGCACCTGACTTTAGTCATCAGACACCCAGGTCAGTGGAGGGAGACGGCCGGAGGGGATGTGTAACTGGTGGCTGATTAATTAGTCGGCTGATTTGGTGTACACATCGATGGTCTGTTTGCTTGTTTGTTTGTGCTCTGACTCTGACTTTCATCACTTCTGCATGCAATGTGTCCACATACGCACAAGTGAGACACACACACCCTCTTCCTCCATCTTTCATGATCCACGGCTGCGTAAATAAATTGAGCAATGCAGGCAGGAAACAAGAGGGAGAGAGAAGAGCCAGATGTAGGTGGTGTCTGGGGAGAGAGGGAGAGGGGAAAGGAGGGGGCAGGAGAGCGAGATGAAAAGGTCAGGAGAGAGGGTGTAGCTACGTTAGCGTGAAGTCAGGAGCAGGCCCGAGGTACATAGCAAACAGCCAGGAAAGCAGCTACTTCCGCATGGGGTCTGGCCACACAGTGATCTCTTATCTATCTCACAGCCGTCTGGAGACGAGCATGCTCTTTGTATAGCCTGAGTGTGTCAGCCAAGCTGGATTTCAAATGTTAGGACCTAGGTCCATTCTTACAGAAGAAATGGAAGGAATTAAACAAAGCTTTGAAGGTTTATTTCCTGGAGAGTTTGTGCCAAGAGGGCATGCTTTTACTTGATGCTCTCCTGGTCCGGTAGAGGCCTGACTATAAGCCCGCTGGACCACAGAAACTCTTTTCTCAAGGGCCCGGTGGTGTCTGTATGAGGAAATGCAACTGCCCAGTCTAAGCCACAATCCGGTCTATCGGCCGGTGTTGGTTAGCAGTGAAGCGCAGAGCAGACCGGTAGTGGAAGGTGCTCGACATCCCTAGGAAGGCTGGTACAGAACACAGCGCGTGGCGTGTGCTTAGTTAGGCAGCTTCCCGCAGTGGCGAGGGCTGGGCTGTGCACAGCCCCAGGGGTGAGGCGGGTTTGGTGGGGGTGACCGGGCGGTGGAGTGGCTTCCCCGACGTTCCTCCCTCCCGGCCCTCGCACTCCTCTCTCTCCCCAGGCCGGCACCCCGTGCCCTCCCGCTGCCAGGCCCCCTCCTGTCAGGGAGGACAGTGTGCAATAAGCTCCTCCGCCCGCAGGTGTGTCCGCCCTCTCCCGCGGGAGGAGAGGGCCGAGGTGGCGGGCCGGCCGGGGTGGGGGGTGGGCGGGCGCCGGCGCCACCGGGAGCCGAGGAGCAGCCGAGCCCGGGCCCGGGCGCCAGGCCCGGAGGGGCCTGCGGGCGGAGGGGCGGGGCTGAGGCCGGGCCGGGCCGGGCCGGGGGCGGAGCCTCGAGCCCCGCCCCTCCCCTCCCCTCCCGCCTGCAGCGGCCCCGGGCGGCCCCGTGGAAACCCAGGCCCTGGTCCCTCGTGTCTCGCCAGGCTTCGTGAGCTTCGACAACCCGGCCAGCGCACAGACCGCCATCCAGGCCATGAACGGCTTCCAGATAGGCATGAAGAGGCTCAAGGTGCAGCTGAAGCGGCCCAAAGACGCCAATCGCCCGTACTGAGCGCCGGCGGGAGCGTCCCCCGAGGGAGACCAGGACTCGCACAGGTAACCACGGGCAGCTGGGCGTAGGGACGGGAGGTTTGGATGGACCCGTCGCCTTCTCAGGCCTTCCTGGGCCCGGCCCTCACCCGTGCCTTGGACCCGATGCGTCCTGATCAGCCTACTCTTGGCTCAAGGTCCACATCACAGGCATAGAACTAAGGCCATCCTGGCAGAACCAGGCTTGGCTGTCTGTCCCCTCCGCCTCCAGGCCAAAAGGGGTAGACGTGAGGAACCTCTGAGAAAGTGAGCAGAGCCTTGGGCCACATTGTGGTCCTGTTGGTCAAGGACCCTAGGTGGGCAGATGGCCCTGCAGTGAGGAAGAGCGTCAGGTTGAGCCTCCTCCCAGTCTCCCTGTTCTTGCATGCCCAGGTCTGTCGGAAGTGAGCTGTCGGTTTCCTCCTGGACTTCTTCCCCAGTAGCTTAGCCAGGACAGGAGGGGCAGGGATTTTCAAAGGAACTTTAGCAAGAGGAATTCCAGCTGGAGGACACGCGGCTGAGGAAGGGAGGTGCAGTGTCGGAAGTTTGGGAACCCTACCTGCCCAACTTGCCTCTCTTTGGCCTTGCCTGTCAGTGTGAGGCCCTTAACAACTCCTTTGTGGGTCAAGTGTTCTCCCAGGCAGAGCAGATTACTGGGAAAGGAACTGAGGGAATGCCCCGGGCAATCAAGTCCACCTCTTCCGGTTCCCCTGAGGTTGCTCACACCAGCAATCCTTAGCTTCGTCAGGACCCGAGAGATGAAGGCCACATTCGGCCTCTTCTTACTCAGGCTGCTCCACCCACCCCTCCTTTGATTTAGCAGCGCGGTGCCTCCGGCACTGTGTTGGCTACGCATGGAGAGTTGGATATAGATAGATTTCCTGGTAAGTAGGTAGGTATGGGAAGGGTAGCTGAATTGAAGAGTTCGAGGCCAGCCTGAGTTGATGTTAGAGATGAGTGGCCTCCCTCTGGGGTAAGGTCAGCGGCAGCATGTGTAGGGAGCAGGCAGGGGACTAAGAGTGGTGCAGGGAGGACTGAGAAGTGGGAGTGACCCAGGGGAGGGGACGGCCACTGCCTGGAGCCTGCAGGACTTTGCCCTCCTCTGAAATGGGAAGGGGTATTGGAGAGTTGTCCAGGGGAGCTGGGGTAGTCTGTCGTTAGGCTGCAAGGGCTGCCACAGAGATCTGTTGTACTGACCTCAGTACGGGGCAGATCAGGCAGTGTGAACATTTAGACACATTTGGAAGGTAGAGCCAAAGATGCTTCCTGACACCTTAGAAGGTATGAAAGGGAGAGAAGATTCTGAGGTGACACCCACCCACGATTCAGCCCTAGTGACAGGAGAGCAGAGAGTCTGTAAGAAAGATTGGGCATGTGAGAGTTAAGGCATGCAGGTAGAAGTTCCAGAGCAGGAGTAGAGGAGTCTCCAGGTTCTGGGCTCTCCTGTCATTGCACCCCTACAGAGGCCGAAGACCCTCTGTAGCAGCTGGAGCAGGGCTCTTTTCCCTCTGGGCGAACAGCCCAGCACTCTGTAATCCTGAAAGCGTAAAGCTGACTCTAGCCTCCTCACTGCCTAGCCCTGCCTATTTCTGCCTTATGTGTAGATTGGGGCACAGTGGTTCATAGAGTCTGAGCACCATTGCGCTCAGCATTACACCAGGACTGGGGATTCAGAGATGAGTGGTTACATCTCAGAGGAATGCACACATAGGCACCAAGATGCAGCCACCAAATGGATGTGCTCCCAGAGAGGACTGACTCAGTCAGGAAGCTCCAAGGTGCATGCCAGGCTTCTACTTCCTCACTAAGGAAACCATGATTTTGTAGGTGATCAGATGATTTGGAGGAGCATGTAGGTATTTTGGCTAGCGGCTCCTATCCTACCCTTATGGCCCAAGCAAGGGTAATACCTCTAAGTCAGAAATCCCTAGAGTAAGGGTGGAAGAAGGCATGAAGTAAGAGGGCTACAAGGCAGATCCAGCTGGCACTCAGACCACCACAGACTTTCATAAACCAGCCATTGTTCTGACAGGTAATGTTGGTTACATGTAGCCTATCATGGGGAGTGTCAGAATTCCTACCTCACAGATGAGCAGCGTGAGCAATGGAGACAAAACTTGAAGCCAGGAGCCTAGATTCCTTTCAAGTAAGGCGAGTGGGAGACTAATGCCTTCATTAGTCTCATAGAGTCACAGCCCTGCTCACCCACAGTATCCTGAACTTTGGAACCAGCTCTCTGGTCACCTCTTCCCTAGGATAGGCTGTCTTAAGCTGTGATAGGACATAACTCCTATGGTCAAGTTTCCATTCAGATAGTATTTAATGACACTGCCTCTGCAACCCAAGAGTGCAGAAGCTGTGGTAGGAGGGTCCTAAGAGAAGATGGAGCTATTCAAGGCAGCTGAGGAGCTGCCAATAAGAGGAAACAACATGCAAACACATGCACACATGCACGTATGCATGCATGCATGCACGCACGCACGCACACACACACACACACACACACACACACACACAATTCAAAAGAATGTGGTATATCATAGGTCAATGGGAGGTGTTGGTAAGTGATGAAGTATGATCTGGAGCTCTTCATCGTTAGGAAGAGGGACGTCTGAGTAGAGGCTTGAGAGGCCAGGTGCAGCTAGGAGCTGCCAGGTGGTGAGGAGGGGACTTGGACTAGTAGGTGGGATGTGCAAGCAGGCTTGATGGCCCAAGGCCAAGTCAGAGCCACTTTGAGACATATCTGGGGAAGAGAGATTCAGGCAGAGTAGCTGGGTAACATGGCTGGGATTGGTTCCACAGACTGAGGCCCCAGTAGGGTAGGGTTGAGGTTGGGGACAACAAGGCTCTCCTTCCTTGATGGTCTCCTGTCTCACTGGCTAGCTCAGCCTTGTGTGTGCCCAACCTATGCAAGGCTAGACTATAGCTTGGGGTCTGGGTCATCTATAGCTAGAGTCAAGCTATTTTAGATGGTATATATGAAATGGTCCTGCCTGGTTCAGGTTAGTGGGCCAGAATGTTCCAGACTTGATCTCAGCTTGCTGGTCAGGACTCTATTATCACCTCCAGGGTTCTGTGCTCTGTGAGGTACCCCTCCTAGGGGGATGGATACCTGGGAAACCGTACTTTGTGTCTGGTGTAGTATAGCAGAAATGAGGGATGTATGAGAGTTCCCTGATGGAGTTTTGAGAAGAGAAGCTGTATGCATTCAGGTCTGGGACACATGCCAGGGACAATGTCTGGCACCAAGGAACAGCAGGACTGAAGCTAGGGAGACAGGAAGAACAGAGTGGGGGTAGCAACTTCTGGCTCTATAGCCAATGTGTCTTCTCACTGTAGTTGTCAGAGCTGACCTCCGATGGCAATATACTCCTTACTTCTTAGGCCTCTCCTCATGCCAAAAGGACCCGGTAGCCAAGCAGCCTAGCGGTGAGGGGACGCTGAAGGAGCTTCTCTGAGGGACTGGAAATGCAGAGGAGGGTGACGATCAGGACATAGTGGTATATGAAAGTAAGATCTGATGCTGGAATAGTAAAGAACCCAATGTAAGCTGACAGACAGGGGGTTGGGTGGTGCCTCTGTGAGGGCCCAGCTGGAGGCCATGCGTGGTCCCAGTTGCTTGGACAGCTTATCTACAGTAACATTGCGAGATGCTAGGCTTCCCTTCCAACTTTAAGGAAACCAAGACAGAGATTGGAAGTGGATTACGTGGGGCTAGTGGGTTGGAGACCCTAGAGACAAAACTGAGATGTGCAGGTCTTGAGTGTTGCAGAGAAACAGGGAGCAGGGAGCAAACTCACAGACAACAGATGGGAGTTGGAGTGGGATAGATACAAGAGAATCCATCACGGTGGTACCTACAGAAGGAAGCCATTATTCTTAGCCCTGCGGGTTCCTGCTAGGGAGCTGGGACAGCTGGTGAGAGTGTGGAGAAGGGTTAGTGGGGGAACTGGAGGAGAGGTCCTCAGAGCAAAGGAAAGAGCAGCGGGGGAGGGGGTAGGCCAGTACACTGCCTTCTGCAGCCCCACCCTGCAGCTCTCTGCATGGCGCTTTCTTAGGACCTCACAGCATAGGGGCAACCTCGGCTTGGCCAACTGGTGGGCGAGTCACAGTCTGAGGTAATCAGGACAGAAAACCGGCAGTGCTCAGGCCATTACAGGATGTCAGGGACTTTGGTAAAATGTACTCTTAAACCAAAGACACTGGTTTGCCAGAGCAAAGAGGTGTGAACATAGAGGTCCCCCTGCCACCCAGAAACACCCTTTCTGAGGTAGGATCTACAGATGGGAGGGTACTGTGCAGGCAGAGTCCGCTATGGTGGCCAAGCACCTTAGGAGACTCGCCTTTCCCACCTGCACAGTCCACCAGGGCACAGTGGCTCCCCTGCAGGCCCTCAGGTGAGGAGGGCTGTACATGTGGGGGAGAAAGAACTGGAAGCTGTTAATGGAGCTTGCTTCCCGAGATCTGCTTGCTGGCTATGGTGGTGTGAGGTGCTGGTAGATTTTTTTTTTCTGGCCCCCTTCACCAAAATGCCTGTACCCCTTCCTCTTCCCAACGCATGATGGGCGCCCTTAGGGGCCCCGTGTGAGGTTCTGCTCCTGTTCATGGTGTGCCATGTGTCTGCATAAATAGCCGTATGTGTATGTGTGCGTTTCTGTGCTCACGTCCCGTGTCCGCTGGCTTCCTCCCGCCCTTTGAGTTCCTTTTGGTTCCCTTATGATTTGACTGCTGTTTTCTCATCAGCTTTAGACTGATGCTGTGGTCTGGTGCTGTATAAATATTTTTTTCCTTTTGATTTTGTTTTTAATTCTTCCTTCCCCTTCTTTACCCTTCAACCCTTCCCTGGTCCCTCCTCCCCCTCTGCTTCCACTTGCCCTATCCCCCCATCCCTCCCTTCTCCTCACACTCTCTTGTTCCCCTCTTTCTCTCTCTCTCTCTCCATATATAAATATATATATATAAATCTTTTCTTCTTTTGTCATTCAACCAAATTCCAACAACCCAACCAGGGCCAGTCAAATCCACCACAGTCTCGCGCTGAGCTAGGAATAAAGTTCACGTAATCACATGAGAGTGGAGAAAAGTCCCCCATCCGTAAGTTCAAATCAACTCAAAGTTCACAGTGTGACATGATGGCGTCATGTAACAAGGCTAAGAATCGGTTGCATGACACTTGCCGTCAAGTTTCGTGGAGGTGCTGTGATTGGAGCGTTTTCCTTGGATGTCGTACCCGTGGATGATTGGCCAGTCATGATCACACGTGCATTTTCTTAACCCTTGTGCTCCCACGGTCTCTTTGCTGTGCTCATTTTTGTTTTGTTCTTGGTGCCTGCAGTGGTTTTAGTTTCTGTTGTTTGGTTTTTCTTGTTCAGCATTTTTATTTTTATTTTTTTTAAATGCTTCTCTAGATGTCACATAGAGAAAGAAAGAAAAAAAAAACCAAAAACAAAAGAAAAAAAACAATTAGTAAAACTAAAAGACAAATTCCTCAATTATCAAACATGGGATCATTTAACTGTATAAACCATTCTTTTTTTTTTTCTTAAAAATAAGGAAAACATCTTAAAATATTTCTGCGTGGTTGATTTACTTGCACTTGAAAATATTGTGATTTTATTTTTTTCTAGAAATTTGGGGGCCTTTTTCAATTGACACTTTCCTAGGTTTGGTCTTTTTTCCAGTTAGTCTATTTTTAAAAATCTCACCTAAAAGGCAATATGAAAACCAAAATATCTATAGTAAAAAAAAAAAAGATAAAGAAAAAATTCTAAGCCAAAAAGTTAGAGTCCAAAGCCAGAGGTCTCTGAGAGAGAACCTGGTAAAAAATTGTAAGGTTTGTATTGTAGCCATTTCTGCTAAATTCAATGTGGGGAGGGAAGGGTGACTGGGGATATGGGAGGGTATTTTTGGTTGGTCTGGAAGAAACAGTAGCAACAAAGCAAAATGCATCTTTTTATTTACAACTGAAAAAGGGTCCTTGACAAGTGTTTTTTTTAATTTTATCATTATTTTCTTTGGTGTTGTAATCGTTTAGACTGCTGTGTACGGTTTGCTGTTTGTTGAATCAACAGTGTGAAAACCTGCCAGCATGGATTGATACACGCATGACGTTGTCCCCTCTCGTAGGGGCTTTGCAGTTATAATTTTCTTGGTGTAACCAGTCACCCCCATGTATAAGTGGAAGCTGCTTGCTAGAGTGGAGATGAGTCTCATTTGTTAATTCACAATGATGAAACATCCACCTTCTGATTCTAGTCAGATCATGATTTCATTTTCCTTAAAAGCAAAACTAAACAAAAACCACCATTGGAAACAAAAATCCAAGAACTATTTCAGTTGATATAGTTAAGCTTGATAATTAAATCTATTTTGACTTTTTTTTTTTTAGCTTCTCCCATCCAGTCCCTGGAAGTTCTGAATTTCCTCTAAATTCCCTGGCATGTATGAGAAAAATATTATGTATGTGCATATGTGTATGCATAGATGCGTACACATACACACATATCCATGTATATACACATATGTGCAGGTGAATATGTTCTACACATATATCCAGATATACATATATATACACCCACAGCCTCGCAAATAGTACTAACATTGGGGAAGAAGTGGCTGGCTAGAAACTAGGCAAGAATTTGGCAAAAATTGAGAGGCAGTGAACCTCTTCCTAGTTTGTCTAAAGCTGAGGGGTGGGGGGGAGGGCTGGCCTGCCACATTCCTGCTATCTTGTTTGCAAGGCTTCTGTATACATATGGTATCTGGGATAGGTCCCTAGGGACGAGTTTAATTACAAATTTATATTCCACAGTCCCAAATTCTCCTCTTAGATCTAGCAGTCCCTTGATCCAGAACCCTTCTTAAGGAAGCCAAATCAAGAATTCTTTTCCAATAACTAAACCCCAGCTATAATCATCGCTACTAGATTGTCCAGTGGTTTTTCAGTCTGAACAGAAGAACAAATTTCTTTTGGCTGTATCATGATCATGACTAATTCTCATACTGGTCTCTCTTCCTTACCACCTACCATCCCGCAGAAATCCCATCTTCCCCAGAGGCAGGGTCCTATTGGTGTTTGGATGTATTCTGTGTTTTCACACTTGGCTTAATCATCACTGATCTTCTTCATTTTAGGGCAGGATGCTGAACGGGCTACATTAAAAACAAACCTCTTTCTCTCTCTATTTATAAATGAGAACTGTTGGACGACACCTTTGACATATCAGCCAATACCAATCAAGCTGAAGACCTCAGACACTCCGTGTGACTGTCACATTTCTTCAAGGAAAGTATAGCATCTATGGAGTGCAGAGGGCACGTGTTTGGGGAAAAATATACAAGACATAAAGATGACGACGAAGAAGAAAAATGATATAAAAAAAACAAAAAACAAAAACCCTGCGACTTTAAAACGAAATAACGTGAGCCCAGACGGGGAAGGTGAAGGGCTGGGCACTAGGAGGAGATGCTGCTGCCAACCGTTCCTGGGGCTTTTCCTGCCCGATCCTGGGGCTTTTCCTGCCCGTAGGCGCCTGAGGCAGGCAGGGGCAAGTGTACAATGGGGCCTAGTCCCCAGCAGGCGGCTGAGAGGCCGCCACCACTAAGCATCTCTATTTGTCATTCCTTTAGCTATTTAGGGACCAAAGGACCAAACTTTTTATTGCAGATGTGTAGCTCTGTCAATTCGAGGGGGAATGGAGTCCAACCTCCTTCCTGCCTCCTGGCTGTTCTTGAAACAGCTTAGAGCGATTCTATGAAAATGTAATAAAAAAAATAAATAAAAAAAATAAAAAAGAACAAAAAAAACAAGGAAAAAAAATAATGCTTCAACGCTTTTAAAACAGCAAGATACTAGTTCTCTGATACTCTGAGAGGCGCTTTGATTACCCCGACTGAAGTCTCTGAAACTTTCCTATGGTTTTCTGTATTATATGTCTGGATGGAGCTGTTTAGATAAATTAATTGGTGGATATTTGGGGAAAGCTACAAAGATATTAAGTCATTAACCATGAAGAGAACACGAGGGGAACCAGGGGACTTCGAAGGCAAGGTAATTGTTGTGAAAAGTCTGTAAATGCTTCTAATTCTTCCCCCCTCTTAAAATCATAATAGTTGTACAGAATTTTAAAAGGAAAAGTTTAAAATACCTATATCATAGAAGAAAAAAAATTAGAGGAAAGCAAAAAAAAAAAAAAAAAAGGAAAAAAAACCTTATAGAAGTTAGCGTTATGCTAAAATCCCAGATGTTGTAGGACTGTACTTCTGTAGAGTTTAGACTGAGCATCGATCCCGTCTCCCCGCGAGTGCTGTCGGACTCGGTCCCCAAGGGCCAGGCCGGACTGTCCAGACCTGCAGGCTCCGGCTGGAAGCGCCACTCCGGAAGCGTCCTGCCGCCTCTTGCTTCGCCCGGGAGCCGCGCGCATGCGCGCTCTCTCTGCCCTCCACCTCTGCTTCACTCGCCTTCTGTGCTTGTTCCGGAGACTTTTCCAGGCCAGGGAGAACTGGGAACTTTTCATCTTCAAACAACTAGACAACACACACACACACACACACACACACACACACACACACACACCTTAAACAAGAGAGAGAAAACAAACAATCTTTGAAGAATTTCTGAAACTGTTTACAAGGAATTTTGAAAAACAGGGATGTTTAAATGATGCCGGCTCTGTTTTTCTGTAAATAAATTTGCATATTTTGTAGGACTTTTAATTGTAATGATAGAGAAAAAACAAGGAAAACTATTTAATGAAAGCACGATATTTATCTTTGGTAAATGACTTTAGAGCAGTTAAAGACATTGCTTAAAAACTCAGAATCAGAAAAACACTGAATTATTTAAGAACACATATATTTTAAAGTATAACATATTTATTATAATTTATTTGCACCCTTGGGAAGACTGCTTTGCATTCTGCCTCAAGAGCTTCTCATTGATGTCCATCTGGAGGCCAGGGGGGTCTTGGAACTACCTTTTTTTTTTCCTTTAGATCAACAAAATTCTGGTTGCTCTCAGGCCTCCTACCTTTTCTTTTGATCTATTTTGTTGTTTTACTTCATTTAGTTTTCTTTTGCTTTCTCTTGACTCCTCCTTTTAGGATGTCCAGATGTTGTAAAAAAAAAACTAAAACAGCTGCAGTTCAATACACCTGCTCTTTTCACACCGACTCCCTAAGACTCCTTGTAACCTTCTGTAACTATTGGATGACGCTTTCTCCAGCTTAGCCCTAAATAAAGCACAGTTTAAAAAAAACAACACTTCAAAGAGTCTTTATTTCTCTTTGCTACTCTGGTTCTTTTCAGTTATGCTTCAAGGCTTCAAAGTCTGTCCAGGGCCTTTCTCTTCCTAGGACCTGTCATACTGTGACATCAGCAGTGTATGGGGACAATAAAAGCCAGGCCTGATCACCCTAAGAAAACCCAACTGGCATATCTCAGTCTCCACTGCAAATCCACTTTGGTTTGGGCTTCCTGAGAACTGGTCACAGGGCCTAGGCATACATCTCAGAGTCCCCCTTTTTTCCTTTCTGACAAAAGGAAAGGAAGGCTGGCTGACCTGAAGTTGGACCTAGCGATGGTTGATGGTGATGATGATGATGATGGTTGATGATGGTTGACGCCTTGGGGAGGAGACAGTGGAGGGAGGGGGCACAATCCCAGCTTTGCCACTGAGCCTTTTGCTCTTGGCCCTGCACTCACCAGGACAATTTGCCTAGACGGAGAAGACAGGAGTGTGGCCCTTGGAATCCCTGTCTCAGGAGGAGTGTGGAGGAAGAGGAGCTGGAATCTTGCTCTGGGAAGCCTCGTACAAGTGCTTTCTGTTGCAGTAAATCCTCACTTAAGCCCATGCAAAAGCATACAACTCAGTTATAATATTTATAAGCTGCATGTCTAGATCGGGCAGATCTCCCACTACACTACTCTATCATTCACTAGCTATGAGATCTCTGGCTATTTGAGGCTTCTCCAGGCCATGTGGTTCTGCTCCATCTTCCTTCTACCTCCTCTTCCTCCATCTTTCCTGTCTTCCTCCTCTCCTTCCTCTCTTCCCTCTTTCTCTAAAACCTCCAGCCCCACCTTTCCCTGCAACCGCCCAATCACAGGCTCTAGTCTTTATTTGACCAGTTAAAATGGGGAGAAGGTTCACATGAAATCACCGGAGTATGAGATGTACTTCTCTTCAGGGCAGCCCCACTTGAGGAAGCAGAATTAACATCAGAATACCAACGGCACCAGGACAACCCACAACAGCTTTCTACCCACACTTAGACATATAAGCTCTAAATACCTTAGATGTCTTGGGAACAGATGAATGATGTCCTAAACGGGAAAGGACAAAAAGCAGGGTTTGCTGGAGATCGGGGAGTGGGGTGGGGTGGGGGGTGGGATGATGTGGGGTGTTGGGAGGGAGGTGGGGGGGGTGTGGGGCGCAGGACTCTTGGGTGACATGTTTGATAGAGGACTCCCAGCCATGTGTTTCTCAGGCCCTTCCTGAGAGAAGCCTTCTCCATGCTCTCTACCCTGTCCTGGTTCTTGGCGTGCAATCCTGAAATGTAGTCTAGGGATGGACAGGATCTAATAGTTCATCACTGTCTGTAGCTGGGGGGAGGGAAGTTGTATAGTTTAAAGTGTCTGAGGAGGGATGGGCGGCAGGAGGCCATTCATCTTTTTGGAGTCTGGCTTGGCTTCTCCAAAGGGGTGGTGAGCGCAACTGTAAGAATAGTTGCGGAGTAATCCCTGGCCTGTGGACTGATCCTCTTCCCACTCTTCCTGCTGGTGCCAAGCACCCATCCCATGTGTCTCACTCAGGCCCTGGAAGTGTCAGTTAGAAAGAAAAAGTCCTCCATGTATCCGCAAGTATGGACAGAGCTTCAAAGCTGTGACTTCACTGTGGGGTAGTTCTATGAGAGTAGACTACTGTCCCTAAATTAAGCCATGCACCCAGGTCTATCCCAACAGGATGTGAACCTAGGGTATTTTGAACCTATAGGTTTTGAGGCTTGTACCGTGCTAAAACTGTGGTTTCTGTAGGATACTAAGAGCTGAAATACAGCAGCTAGAGAAAGCCTTATTAGCTGACAGTTACTCTCAGGCCTCAGGGTCCTTACCACACTGTCTAATCCTTTGTATTCACCTCCCGCTGTCACCCTTCTGTCCGGGATACTGGGCTGCCTTGTGGCCACAGAGGTACTCTGGTTTAGGGTTGCAGGGCACCTGGGAGTTGCCACCAGAGAAGGACTGAGATGCTCGTGAGCTACTTCTGTCTCTTCAACACGTGCCCATCACCACAGCCACCGTGCCAATGTGCCAGTTGTATAAAATAAACCCTGGAGGGCAAGACTACACATCGGGCAACTGCTGTGTGCGCCGTATATTGGGCACAGAATGCAATCGGTTAACATCTAAGGCAAGGTGTAGAGTCCTTGAAAGCTTGCTCTACATTTCCACATTCTGTTCCATAGGGTTACAGAGAGCTATGGCTCACGAATTTCTTCCCAGGGAAGTACCTGTGATCTAGAGAGTCAAGACAGTCCAAGTGAAGCCTACACCAACTTCTGGGTTGATTTTGTCCTTTAGCTTATAGCCCTCCACTGATATCCCTCCTACTGTGTGGGTTATCACTTAATAGAGCCCCTATTTGTAAGAGTCAATCTACCCATTACTGTAAACCTTTTATTTCTAGCCTAACTCCAAAGATAGTTGAATCCTGCTCCTTGCATGCCCACCCCCTAACTTCCTCTCCTGTCAGTCTTTGAGTCCATTTGATGCATGTAGCAGACACAATGAACTTCGTTGGTTCAAGCTTCGCTTCTCCCGTTTCACACTTCGTTGAGGTCTCTGCAAGGCCATCCTGCAGAGTGGGCTTGCCTTCAGGTATGACCCTGAGTCCCTCTCCAGTACTTTTTCAGTGACTGGGCATGCCCAAGGTCTTGCAAAGTCCTTTCGGAAACTCTTCTACCCCTGTGACATCTCAGTTTTTTCCTCCTTCCCACCCCTGCCCTCATCTTCTCACCTTCCTTCGCAATGCTGCCAATATAAAATTAATATTGAGACCTTTTCCCGACTTCCTTCCTGTCACCTAGCCTTTCTAAAGCTCTGGCTCTTGTCCCATTTTTCTTCAGCCTTTCCACATTCAGAGCACAGGTACAGTGGGACACAACATGACAGAGCCTCTCTCTGACCAGTGTTCCACTGTCTCCATATCCCACTGAATGCTAGTATTATCTGGAGGAATGTGGCAGCTCCTCTGCACAGACTTCTGGTGTAGGGGCTGTAGTGAATCAGCTTGAATCTACAATCTACCTGCCTGCCTGTCTGCCTGGTAAGGTGGATAAAGGGATACGTGGGAATTGAGCTCAGCTCAGCCCAAGGCAACAGCATCAGACTTGACCGTGAATGCAACTTGGCTATTTCCCAGAATAGAATCTCTCCTCAAACACAAATTATTAGCTGCCATTGATATATCACCTTCAATAGACTATTAACTTCTGGCAGTTAGATTTGTCATCACTCCTGAGTCACTCTGCCTGCAAGGACAAATTATAGATCACTGGGGCTTGTTCCAAAGAGGTGCATGTTTGAAAATGTCTCCTAAGTAGTGCTAATGACATGTGTGGAGTAAGTTGCATAGCTAACATACCCCTCCCACTGGGTTTTGGGCTTCTGTTCTTTGCTTTAAACTCCCATCCGTCATCATAAGCCACCTACCCTCCTCCCTTCAAATTCTCACTGCTCTGGGCCCTGCCTCTGGTCCCCAACACTCCCAGCTGCCCTAGACCCCCCTAAGCTAGCTCCTGCTCTCCAGACCCCTCATCTAACCCCAGATCTTTTCTCCTGGTGGCCTTTCTATGGATCTCTTTAGGGGATTCAGCCTGACCTCACCCCTGCTGATGGTGATGGTGTTCTAACCAGGAGTTGCAGCATTGGGGGGTGGGGGTGGGGGTGGGGGTGGGGGGTGGAAAGGCCTTTGTCTAAGAGCTGAGAGTGTGACAGAGCCGCCCTCTCTGTGAGGCTTGGGCTGTGACTCAAAGCAGGATTGTACTCCCAGTTCTCTCCAGTGCCTTCTGAGTCACTTTGAAAAGTTGGCTAATGTTTGTAAGTCTTGATTTCTTTAAATAGGGATAATACCACCCCAAAAGTGCTGAGAAGTAAAATACACACACACACACACACACACACACACACACACACACACACACACACTCCCTACCTCATTTCCTGCAAATAGGAATTGTTGAATACATGTGCAGAATGAATATACAATCCTCTCCTTCCCTGTTCCTAATTATACTCTACTGACTGCTGGAATCCCACCTAAAGCTTGAAGTTAACACTATGCCACTTAGGTCATGCTTTGTAAAGCTCAGTCAGCACACACCACCCTGGGATAATCCTTATCATACTGGGTGCACATAAATCTGGCTCTTGTTATCCACGGTTCCCAGTTAGCTGACCTCTGATGCACCCTGTCCCAGCACCCTCTGCTCTCCCTCTCTCTCTCTCTGTCTCTGTCTCTCTCTCTCTCTCTGTATCTCTGTCTCTCTCTCTCTGTCTCTCTCTGTCTCTGTCTCTGTCTCTGTCTCTGTCTGTCTCTGTCTCTCTCTCTCTCTCTCTCTCTCTCTCTCTCTCTCTCTCTCTCTCTCTCTCTCTCTCTCTCTCTCCTTATGCCATGAGCATCCTCAAGACTCCTATACTCCTATAACTCCTTCTGCTTGTAGCCATCCTCCTGCCTCAGATGGCCTCAAGCTGCAAACTAACACCGGAAGTCTTTGAGCCTGACTCTGGTTCTTCTTCCCTCCAGCATTAATGGTTTTTCCAGTTTATATTGGCCCTTCAGTTAGATGTTTGGCTTCTTGGTGGCAGTAACTCAGCCCCACCCTTACCCATCTTACTAAGTAGTTCCGGCTGGCCTTGAACTTGCCTCAACCTTCTAGGATTAAGGCATATGCTGTCACACCATGCTGCAGTTTCTATCTTGTGTCTAGAGGGGATAGACAGAAGCAGGGGTGAATTGCCTTGACTGGGCACACACTTTTGCTGTGGAAAAAAACACCAATGTCTGAGGTATGGGTGTAGCTATCACTTATGGGGTGCTTGCTTTTTCCTGGATGCTGTGAAGAGAGCTATTTAATTAGATTTTTGTCTCCATAATAAATCTATGATGATTGTGTCATTATCCCTGAGGGAGAAAAATGTGGCTAAAAAAAGGTAAGTCCCTTGATAAGGTTGCCTGTGCCAAAGGGCTGTTTTTCCACCCCTTGCGTCTCTCCGGCTGTTACTCTTCCTTGGTGGCATATTCTTTGTACCCTCCCCGTTGCTCTGTGTCTCCCATCCCTCCCTTCTTACCACTACTGCCTTCAGATCCCCACTTGGCTTGTAAAATGGCTGGATCCATACTGAGTTGGCAACCACTGTGCTTCTCCCTTCTCATGATGAATTCACGCTGTAGCTGGAGTTCTTGAGGGAAGGAAGGGACACTCCACATGGCTAGTGTGTGCCTAGTTTCTTCTCCCTAGAAGCAACTGATGGTGAAAGGGACAGAAAAGACAGTTTGGAAGGGGGTGGGGGGAATCCCAAAATCCAAGTTAGCTTCCTTTTTAACAAGAGGAAATGATAATAGATATTCTATTTACTAACATTTTCTGCAACTACTGGGAATGTAAAAGTCTTTTATGCACTGTCAGCATTTACCTGGGATGCTGAACTCAGGGGTTGGGGAGGAACCCTACGATGATTAAGATTGACTATAGACTCATTCTCCATCACTAACCCCTTCTGAAGGTCCTTGCTTCTCCAGCTAAGGCATGAAGGTGCTTTTTGTCTTCAGGGCCTCCATGGCAACTCATTTTTGCCATGACTGACTACTACTTCTTCCTGAGAACTCCTTCTGGGGGCCATGAACTTTGACATGAGATCAAGGGGAGCAGGAACTAGCTGCCATCTTGGTTTTCTGCTCCCTGCTTTCCTCTTGGATATCAGAGAAAGCCCTCAGGAATGAGATCACTGTGGGTCATTTTTATCCATGTGGGCAGAATGTGTAGCCTTATAAATGAACATGAGGTTCTGCTGGGTAGGCCCCACAAACTTGGACTAAGCCTTACCACACCCAACCCTGCTCAGGGTCTCCACTCCAATCATTAGACTTGAGCTCTACAGTTCTACTTTTAAATGAAAGTTACTGGGACACAGCATTTTTTTTCCCTGTGTTCAGCCATTCAGAGTGCACATACCATTGGGCTAAGGATTAGGGTGGAGAGATTAAGGCCAGGAACACATAGCTACCTTCCAGGTACCTTGTAGAAGTGTTTTAATCTAATCCTGGAGGTCATCCTGTAAGAGGTGTTTTAATCTGTAATCCTGGAGGTCATCCTGTAAACTGATATCACTTTCCTTGATGGAAACTACCGGCAACTTGGGCAAGGTAGGTAACTTGCTCCAAATCACACTGCAAGAAAGCAGTGGGGGCCTTGATTATAAATCAGCTGCCTTTGTTCCCTCATTCCTAGACAACCACAAGACAATTAGAGGTGAAACCATGAGGGGCCAGATAACTAGAGGAGAGAAGGCAAGAAGTAGCCTAGACTGGAGAGGAGGCACCTGAGCCAAGTGTCAGGATGAGTGGGGGCTGTGTAGACAAAAACCTGGAAGGCATAGAAGAACAGAGGACCCCAGGCCTGAAGAACAACAAGATACCAAGGGAGAGGTAGGGACTATGCTGAGAAAGCACGGGCCCTTGTCTAAAGCAGTGTATCAATCGTCGTGACACCACCCTAGTTATTCCCAACACCCCTGAGCCGAAGGATACAGGTAAGGTTCGGTGGACTGTGGAGGTCTCAGAGTATATAGCTAAGCTGGGGCTGAATCCAGGTCTTGCCCACAGCAGATCTCTGTCTTAACATTGCCATTATGCTGGATAGATCTTCCTATTCAGAGTACTTGTGTGACTCAAGACTCAAGCCTCTTGGCTGGATTTTCAAACCCAAAATGCACACAGTCTAACCACGGGCCCGAAGAGTGGAATCAGGCACAAATCAATCTGCTTCACTTTCTTTCTCTGAAGAGTGTGCAGGTCTCATGGGTCTCAAGGTTTGTTCCAACTCTCTGTCCAGTGCTAGAAGGGGCAGTAGACAGGAGCGAGAACAGAGGTGGAACATCACATGAATGCTCACAGCCCATCTCTTTATAGATGTGCTCCCAGACAGAGAAGCTCACATGGAATTCTTTCCACACCTTTATTAGCTCTGGGCAGAAGACAGCTTGCTGGGCTGGAGACATCCACCCATTCAATTAAGAGCTACTATAGCATTAAATCCAGCCCAGCACAGAGCAGGCACCTAGCTGCATTTACTGATGGTACAAAATGTGTCAGGGGTGGAGGAGATCTTCCATGGTCCATGCCCCATACATTCTCAGCAATATCTCCCCCCCCACCCTGTTTACCTAGCCTCATCCTGAATAGAGACCGTAAGTAATCTCCCTTGGGGCTATCGGAGCTCCTGGGGTGATGTTTACTATCCTAGCATTCCACTGGGACCTTGAAGATTGGTTTATGGATACAGATCCTCATGCCTCTCCAGATTTCTGACTAATCGAATTCTTCTTGTCCCTTAATTCAGAGTCCAGGGCCCATTTGTTTTAGAGGACCTCCTGTTTCCCTCTGAGGGGGACCCCTTGGCTGGGCTGCCTGCTGTGTACCCTATTCTGCAGCTCTCACCTCAATGAACACTTTGAGGACAAGAAGCAACTCCTCTACTTTCAGTTTCCTAGCACGGGGCTGGCGGGGCGGGGAGTGGGGTGGTGGTGGTGGTGGTGGTGGTGGTGTAGGTAAGGCAGGGGTCCAAGGCAAGAGACAGCATCTCCATACTGGGAGGTGTGGAAACGTGCTGGATTATGAGATGAGTTGGTTGACACACAGCATGCATGTGGTCTCAAAGGCTCCTCCTCCACTAAGAGAGTGCTGAAAGGAGTTCCTTTACGGTGGAGAAAGCTGCCCAACATCACCTTACCCAGATGATCCAGGCTTGTATCTCCTGGAGCCTCCCATTCGATATCCTGAGGACATAGCACCACTTTTTATTTTTAATAACTCAAAAATGCAAAACCTGAATCAAACCATCAGGAAACATGAGATGAGCCCAAAATGGGGAACATTCAATTAAATAAATGGCTCACTCCACTCTAAAGAAACATGACAACTAAACACAATTCATGATTCTGAATTAAAAACTTCTCCAGAATGTGTCCGCTGGTTTGGATTTTGTAAGGAATATTAGTGCAGCAACTGATGAGAATCAAATGAGGTCTGTGCATTATGTCAGATGATGGTACACTTCAGTTCATTTCCTGATTTTGATCACCATGTCATATAATAAGCTGCCCTTGCTTTTAGGAAGTACATGCAAAACTATTTGAAAGACAGAGGACAGAGGGTATTGGGTCTTCGCTTACCCCCAAGTATTTTCGAAAAACAAGTAATGGTACAGTTGCTTATATGTCTGTGAAAAACAGTGAGTGACCAAGCAAATGAGCAACAGCGGGAACTCTAGAGACTGTTGGCTAAGGCTATACAGGAGTTCTTTAAATAATCTCTGCAACCTTTCTATATTCTAAGCTCAATATGAAATAGGTGGGTGGTTCCTATTTAATCTTCGTACATTAAGCTCACATGGGGCTGCATATGGACACCAGGCCATTAAAAAATAAAAGCCCACACCAACTATGGCCAATGTGAGCAATAGCTGTCCACTGCCCATTCTGCCTTCCTTTCCTGGAACAGCCTGTGTCCAGACAGAAAGCTGTATTACACATTCCCCCCCACACACACACACACCCCTTGTGTGTGTGGGGGGGGACTGAGGAAGGGGAAAAGAGAAAGACCACCAGTCTTTAACAACACCCAGGAGACGTCTCCACAGCTCACAAGTCCTAGCCCTGAATCAGCCCTCTGCTTTGCCTGCTGCTGACACGCAACTAGGCTGAGGTCTGTAAAGCCAGGTGTACTAGGAAGCCAGGATAATAAAGCTCCAGTCTGAAGGGGAAGACCGGTAAGCAGCACTCTGAAATTAGGGTGGTGGTTTACCCTACTGGGGTTAAGAAGGAGCTGGAGTCCCTGCCTAAGGTTGGGCACACAGTAGGAGGCAGCAATGATCAGGAGTTGGTAGGTTCACTTCTTGCTGGCAGTCATGGAGTCCCAGCTCTCAGTGCATCAGAGGTGCTTGCTGCCATCTGCTAGCCTTCAGATAACCTGTGAAAATGCCCGATGTGCATCCCAGTAGGTATGTGAGCAAACTTTTATCGGATCCCTAGTTTCAGCATGGAAAGGACAAAGGCAGGTGTGAATGTGTACAGTCTGTGCTATGTAGGCTGAAACACTCAATTTGGACTGGCGAAGGGATTTGTACAGCCCCACACACATAGGGCTTGAGGCTGGGCTGCTAATGAAGCACGAGGGATTAGTACACTGTCAAGGAGGGTCAGACCCTCACAATCTTCCCATGGCCTTGCTTAGCACAGACTTAGCACCTCAGGCTGTGTGTGAGCTTGCTCACTAACTTGCTATTTCTTCTGGTGCTATGCTAAAATACTCTGATGAAAGCAACTCAAGGAAAAAGAGTTTACTTCCACTTACAGTCCAAGGCTGTAAGAAGCTTGAAGCAGCTGGGAAGTAGATACAGATGTGCACTGGTGCTCAGTTCCTATTGCACATCCCAGTATCCCTGTCAGGGAATGGTGCCACCCACAGTGGATGAGTCTTCCTGAGAGCATTAATATTCCCAGCATTCTCAGCTGCTAACCTAACTAGATAATTCTTTAACATGTACCTGGAGGGCTGTTTCCTAGATGATTCTTGATCTGGCCAAGTTGGCAACACTAGACATCACATTCACCTTAGATCTCCAGCCTCCACAACTTTAAACACCTCAGTCCTTTGCCTAGGACAGGGCTGCCAATCAGATTTTTCTCTGCAGTGACCTCAGAGAAACAGCACTGCATTTCACCTTGACCTTCTTTCTGCCCACTGTTCTGTATGCTGCTGAGAATTCAGAGTGACCTTCCCAAGGCAGTCAAAGTGACTCAGAGTTCACTCAAGACTGGTGATTCCTGAATTTTTCTCACATTCCTTGAGAATTTGAGGAAAGCCATGAATCCAGACATGAGGAGGAAAGAGGAGGGTGGAAGAAGGTTCTAGAAAGATGGCTACCAATCTTTTGCTTCGGACCACAATCTGTCACTGTGGGGAGATGTGTTTTTCTACCCTAGCCTCACTCTGATATCTGTCCCTGAACATAACAGGATGCAAGGCTCCTGGCATCTCTGATCCCACTTCTATGCTCAGTGGCCATTGCCAAGCTCGGGAGGGAAGCTGTAGTGCCCGGCAGACCCGCCCTGGCACGGCTGATGCTTGCACACAGGAAGAAGCCTGAAAAGACCAGAGTTCTGTTTGCTGTCTCAGCTTCAAGTGGGTCCTCTCAGACTCAGCCTCATTCAACTTTTTCCACCCATGGCCCAGTAAATCTCCTTGTGCTATTCTCCAGCTTGATGAAGTAAACTGTGTCACACACATCATGGTATGTTAAAGAAATCATGGATCTCTTCAGTCATACTCAGAGAGAAATTATTACGCTGTAAGAAAGTCTCAATAGCATGAATTTATTATGATGATTTAACATTTCTAGCACTTGAGTTAAAAACGCCCCTCCATAAATAACTGTCCTTGGAAAAATACATAAAATTTATATAGTTTACCGTTTCCCAATGCTACATAAATCCAACAAGTTAAAATTCCAGAGTAGGTCTGAAACACTGAGGGCTCACTTCATCTCACTGGGACACAGCATGGCCTCCCTCACCTCAGCAGCCTGCTGGCCACCTCAGGACCTAAAGCTGAAAAGGGTGTAGAAGGAGGGGGGCAGCACGGGGGGGGGGGAGGAGGGAGCTTTCTGGTGAGAGTCCACTGTGAGCAACTGTGGGTGCTAGTGCCAGCTCGGTGCCAGCCCATCAGGTCTCAGACTAAGGGGGGGTGGTGTCAGCTCTGGAATGAGGCTGCCTGGCCAACCTCCTCTGTGCTTCTCCAACACTAACACTGCTCCCGCATCTGGGCCTGTTGGTTGCTCCCATGATCTAAGATGTGTCTCAGTGTCCTCCAACTGCCAGCCTCACATTCTTGGGGACTCTGACCTTCTCATTCTGGCTTTTCTCTGGTCTAGGTCAACAGGTCAGGCCTAAAATCTGCAGGTAGAGATATCACTCTCAGAAGGTATCAATAGTTCACCTGCATATCTGCATGTCGCAAATGGTGAAGTTGGCTTCTCCATCATAGCATCTGTTAGTCTGGCCACCTGGAACTCTAATAAGAAAGACAAACATACCCAGGACGATGTGTCATAATGAGGAGGGCCGTAACAGAGGCTCTGGGCTTGCCACATGGCCAGCCTTTTGATACTGCAACATGATGACATGATCTATTACATACAATGTTCATGCTTGAGTGCTGCACAATCAAGTTACACACAAAAAAGTGAAAAGCAAAAAAACAACAACACAACTCAAAATGTTTTAGGTAAGTTTACAGTTTTGTGTTGGGCCACATTCACAGCTATCCTTGACGCCATGGGCTATGGGTTGGACATATCTGCAAATCTTACTGGAGCCAGCAGTACAGAGTGCCAGGAACAGAAGGAAATTTCACAAAGCGGTAACAACTTAGTCTCAAGCTACTCACCCTAAGGACCTGGGAAGAGAAGTGTGTCACTGGGACAGGTCTAACAGTAGAGATGCAGTGAGGGGCAAAGGAGGGAAGGTAATGGAGGCAGCTGATATGGCAGAGGGACATGGGAACAGAGACAGAGAACCTCTCCTGGGCTGTGCCCCTGGTCCTGTAAGCCCTGGAGAGTTCTTTGTATTTTTAAGTAGGAGAGTTAGAAATCTTAAATTTGGAAGAAAATGTCAACCATTACAGATAAGGGACTGTGGAGGGAGCAGTGGAAGTGTCCCATGGCCTGGATCTCCAGTTTTCTGGCCCTCCTTTTCTCCTTTATGAGAGAGCTTCATGCAACATGGGATTGTACCAAGGCTGCAAACAGAATTAGGCCTAGTTCCTTTCCTCCCTTCTTCCTACTGCTCTCATGTGCTATACCATTCCATGTGGCTGATGAATAATGACTGGACCGTAGAAAAGAGTCTTGAGAGTTTGGATACTGAGAAGTAAAGAAAAGAACAATGACCCCTATCTTCAGCTCTGGGATTGAACTGCTCCTATCTGGTGACCTTGGTGAATCTTGTTAAACCAAATTTTCATTATTGAGTGCAGTTTTGCTTTAATGAAACATCTAGGAGCTAGACAAACAAGTCACAACTAACCACTGAAGACAGCATTATCAGGGGAGGCACATGGCTTCGACTTTCTTCCCATTCTCCTGTGGGATAGGCTGCAATCAACTCAATACTCTACAACAACACATACATCTCAAAGGAAATTTAAATGATTTAAATGATTAAAATGTTAACATATACCATTCGGTTAATAACAAAGTCACTAGGCTTTGTGTGTGTGTGTGTGTGTGTGTGTGTGTGTGCACGCATGCGGCCTGCAGGAGAAAGAAGGCAACTGGCAGGGCCATGAAGTATGAAAAGTGTGCTGACTAACGCTCCTCTGAAAATTCTTTTTTTCTCTTCCAATCTTCCCATGCTGGTGAAGAAGCAATTAAATTCCATTCAGTGGTATGCCATCACAAAAATGTTTTAGTTTTCAGGCTGTTTATAACTCTTGTACAGGTAAATAATCTTTTTAAAGAGATCAGATCCTCTTTCTTTCCCTTCTGAGGAGACATCCTGGAGCAGTAAGACTACTGACGCTCAGACTGGTGACTATGGGTATGGTGGGACTAAAGAAAGGAACGGTTAAGCTGTCTTTGACACACAAGATAGAGAAAAGATGTTTCTGGAAACCCAACTGAGAAAACCGCCATTTCTACCACTCCAAAGACATATCCTAACGGTGTTTTGAAATGGAGCAAGCCTGTTCTAGTTACTCTCAGGATGACTTTGAGAAGGAAATTGGAATCAGCAATGAACTTTCAATTTCCAAAGGGAATGACCACAAGTAATTAGTCTTGCCCTTGCATTTGCCTCAGAGGAAGAGTATGAGATTGGGAGGCTCGAAGGGAGGGAGCATGAGTAGATTCAAAAGGACTGAGCTCAGCCTGAAGAGAAAAGATTTAAATCTGGGCCAAGGATAATCTGCAGAGCTTCTTAGAGTCAGTGCACCACGGGTGCTCAGAGTAGGACTGTTAATCCTTACAGAGTGAGGTTGGGGCAGAGGAGTCTGCCAACCTGCGACCACTTGATCTACACTTGCTCTATCTTCCTCAGACACAACCACAGACAATGTTTATAAGAACAACCAACAGTGAGGTCAACAAAAAAACATTCCCCATGGGACACTGGAGAGGTGGTTGCCTGGACACTGGTAAATTTCCCCAGGCAGCCATTCCCACATGTGGTTTAATGCCACTGTCTGGTTGGGAACTTCCCTCTAAGTCATTAAGCCTTTTGGTTTAAGGGGTGACAATGACCAGGTTGATGATCACTATGACCCACAAGTATTGGTCCCATATAAGACGATATTAGGGTCATCAACTTCAATTTCAGAATGAAGAGCTACACTTAGTGAGAAGAGAAGAGTCTTTCTGAAGTGGCTACTTTCATATTTAAGAGGTCTGTCAATGGGAAAGTTTTCCTTCTGTAAAGAGTCAACTTTTTGCAGTAGTAAATTGAAAATACTCTTAAAATGACACTAGATATTCATGGAATCTGCCACACAGAAAGTATCCTAAATTTCTAATTTCTGTTTGGTATAGAAAAGATCCTACCCATAAGGGACCTCCTTTAGTCTGTTCCTGCTGACTGGTCTGACAAAAAGCACCCTGATTTATTAGAATGGTTTCTATATTCAACACCATAAAAGGATGCCAGCAAGAGGGCTCCATGAAAGGAGAGACTCAGCTACTTTCCAATTTAACATACTACATCAATATGGAAAGGAACCCAAATATTTCCTGTGGAAATTCTGAGCATGTGCTTCAGAGTCATATGAAAAATATGTCTTCCAGAATCTGATTCTCCTCCAGGTCTTCAGGGCTCCTACGGGTCCATGCATTCTTCCGGATAGATTTCTGAGGAGTAGGTCGGAGAGTATTCCATGTCCCTGCTGCTCTGGAGGGATGGGGTTGAGATTTGGGAGCAGAATTTGGGCTCAGAGACTGAACCAAGTCAAACAGAGATGTCTCATACCTGTAAGACAGCCAGAGAAAATAGAACATTACAACACTAGGATCCAAAGCCCCTCAGAGGTACCCAGGCTGAGAGTTTGACCACAGAGCCCAACACAGGGAAACTTTAGGAGTAAAAGCCTCCGAAAGGGTTTGAACACAAGGCTCCTGTTCCTGTTTGTAAGTTTCATCTGATTTTATAAGTGAGGAAACTGAGGTCCATAGAGATGAGCCAAGGGTTTGAACCAAGGCCCCTTTGACTTTCTAGAGTAATATCTTCAGTTTTTCTATCAAGATTAACATATACAATAGTGGTGACATATGTCTTTAATCCTAGCAATGGGGGGGGGGAGCATGCTGAGGCAGGTAAGTTTGAGGCCAGTCTGGTTGACACAGTAAGTTCCAGGCCAGCCTAGCTTACACAGTGATCACATTACAAAATTATAAATAAGGCAAAGATAGCAAAAGAGAAAGATTGGCACCTCAACTATGTATTAGTTTATAGGCTATTAGTAGCTGTAACCATGCTATCTTTTTCTTCAATGAATTAATCTAATTTGTGAATTTACATTAATCTAGTGTATGAACACCCACTTTTATGGATCTGCTGTTAAGTAAAATAAAAATTAATTCCTGTCTTCATTTGGGTTTGTGAAGAGTCACCATGACCAAGGCAACTCTTTTTTTTTTTAATTAATTTTATTTTCTTTATTGTTTTCTAGTGTCTTTTTTTTGTTGTTGTTGTTGTTTTGTTTTGTTTTTCAAGACAGGGTTTCTCTGTGTAGCCCTGGCTGTCCTGGAACTCACTCTGTAGACCAGGCTGGCCTCGAACTCAGAAATCCGGCCCAAGGCAACTCTTATAAAAGAAAACATTTAATCAGGGCTGGCTTACAGCTTCAGAGGCTCAGTCCATTATCACCATGGTAGAAGCATGGCAGCATCCAGGCAGATATGATGATGGAGAAAGACCTGAGAGTTTTACATCCTGATCTATAGACTTCAAAAGGGGACTGTCCCACTGGGCATAACTGAAGCATATGTAAGATCTCAAAGCCTAGCCGGGCAGTGGTGGCACATGCTTTTAATCCCAGCACTCAGGAGGCAGAGGCAGGTGGATTTCTGAGTTTGAGACCAGCCTGGTCTACAGAGTGAGTTCCAGGACAGTCAGGGCTATACAGAGAAACCCTATCTTGAAAAAACAAACAAATACCCCCCCCAAACCCCAAAAAACAAAACAAACAAAAACAAACACAAACAAACAAACAAAGCCAAGATCTCAAAGCCTGCTCCAGCAGTGACAAACTTTGTCCAACAAGTCCATACCTACTCCAATAAGGCCACATTTCCTAAGAGTGCCACTCTCTCTATTGGCCATGCATTCAAACACATGAGTTGAGCTGACCCTGAGCCACAGTGCTCCATACTCAAATACCATTAGGAGAGAGCTGGTCTCCCAGGAGTGCCGACACACCTGTGAGCACAGGTAAGACCACCACTTCTGCTCATATTCCTGGCCCAAGAGGGACCTGCCCTGAGCCATCAGGACACAGGAACCAAGTAACAGCCAGGGACAGGATCCTTCCTGTTTCTGTCTGTACCCCAGAGCTGACCCTGTGCCACAGCTCTCCATAACCAAATTCCTCCTGGAGAGAACTGGTCTCCCAGGAGTACTGACACACAGGCTTGCAGGAGGGACAAGCCCCAGTCAGAGACAGCAAGACCAGCTAACATCAGAAATAACCAGATGGCGAGAGGCAAGGGCAAGAACATAAGCAACAGAAACCAAGGCTACTTGGCATCATTAGAACCCAGTTCTCCTACCACAGCAAGCCCTGGATAACCCAACACACCAGAAAAGCAAGACTCTGATTTAAAATCACATCTCATGATGATGACAGAGGACTTTAAGAAGGATATAAATAACTCCCTTAAGAAAATACAGGAGAACACAGGTAATCAGCTAGAAGCCTTTAAAGAGGAAACACAAAGATCCCTTAAAGAATTACAGGAAAACACAATCAAATACATGAGTCTATAGTGGCCACATCTATTCAAATCATGATGCTTCCTATGTGATATCATATTAAGTACCAGAAAACAAATGTCATTATCACCCTACATTATATGAATGTGGTTCAATATGTTGACATAATATGGTAAAGACTATAAAGTTGGTTAGCTTGGCTTATGGCTGTTTTGGTATCTGAATAATATTATAGATCCCTTACCCAGATTTAAAAAACACCATCCCTTGATATATATTGGTCTGTCTGTGTTTCAGCCACAGACAGGAATTCCATTGCTTCTGAATGGCAGAGAGCCAGTGCTCCCAACTTTTCTAGGTATATAGCTGATTTTATGGGCTTCATTATAGCAGAGTGACGAGCAAAAAGCTTGTTTGGTCTGCTCTGCCAGTCCCATCTTGATCTGTGATGGTATAGAACTATTTCTATTCCTATAAAGCTAGATATAGCTACAGTCTTACTTTCCATTTGCTTGCTCTTAATCTAATAAGATGCAGGCACAAAACTTCAGAGAGAACACAGTCTACACTGATTTGACTTGGCTCCATACTGTCAATTTTAGAGTCAGTCTGACAGGGTGTGCTGGAACAGTATGAAGACAAATTATCTCTGGGTTCATTCCATAGGCTTCTCTGGATGAGAAGCCCCTCCCCACAGGCTGCCCCAATAAGAAATCACTCTCCCTTAGTCTCCCATGATGAAAAGTCCTATTCCAAGGATGCCCTGATGAAAAGCATCTCTCCATTCACTGCCCCAAACAAGAAGAACTTCTCTATAGGTTGTTAAGATGAATCAGAATGATGATAGAGATTTCCTTCCCCTTTCTGATGTTTTGTGATTTTATTAAACCTCTCTTACTTTCATTTATATTACCAGTGCTGCCAGGATTGATCCTTAGCTGCCATCTCTTAGGTGATTTTATCCATTCTTATGGTTAGCATCTACATGTCAATGACTACCAAATGCAGGTAAACATTGGTCTTAAGTTCCAGAATCATACAGACAACCGATATCTGATACTTTTATTCAGATGTGCAACAGGAATTTCAAGCAACTATGTAGAACAGTTCACAACCCCCTGTGACTCCAGCTCCAGAGGAATCCAATGCTTCAGGCCTCTGCAGGCACCTGCATTTATTTGCACATACCCACATACACATAATTAAAAATAATAGAAATAAATATTAGAAGACCCTGTTATTCTTGATCCTTACCTGAGCCTGCATGAGTTGTATTCTCTATTTAAGAGGGTCTTCAGGCTGAAGAGATGGCTCAGTGGTTAAGAGCAATGACTGCTCTTCCAGAGGTCCTGAGTTCAAATCCCAGAAACTACATGGTGGCTCACAATCATCCGTAACAAGATCTGACACCCTCTTTTGGAGTGTCTGAAGACAGCTACAGTGTACTTACATATAATAAATAAATAAATTTTTTTTTTAAAAGAGGATCTTCTAGATCTTTCTGGCTCTCTCTGTCCATGGTTGGTTTTATTTAAACCACCTCAAAACTGATCTTCCAAAAACAACTATAATTTCATAATTATTTTGTTTTATGATATTTTATTTTACTTCACTTACTTTGGTGCCCTTCAATAATATGTGATTCACTGTCATTGGAAAATATCACCACAGGCTACTTTACATGTATGTACTTCTTTCCCTTATAGTTTTTGGTTGAATTTATTAAGAACCACTATCAGACTAATCTCAAAACTATTCAATGTTCTATAATAGTTATCAAAGGAGATTTTTTTTTCTTCAGGAAAAATCAAGTGTCAGTTCTGAATTTACACAAAAATTATGATAAATCAACAAACAAACAAATGAAAATCAAAATTCTTTATCATTGCTAAGCCTCTGAACTACTGTCATAGAACAGGGTATTTATCCTTTACTTCTGAGAAAAATTCATGGAACTGATTATGTTAAACCTGTGAAAACAAAGGATTTTCACTACCAGTACTATTGATTCAATAAGACACAGTAATTCCAAATGTTTTCCCTTACAGTAGCTGCTTCTCAACAACACAATGAATGACCATGGATTAAATGCCTTGCATTTTCACAAGATCTGTAAATTTCTCTTCTTTAACATAAATACTATCAGTTGTAGTTCATCAGACTCCACTATAGGTTGTACTGAATTAGTGTTATCTCAACTGTTTTGAAAATATTCTTGTCTGTAACTGTTCCAAACACGTTATCCACAGAGTTCACCAGCCTTTATTCATTGTCACTCTCTCCAACTCTAACATCAGTCATGCCATAAAGGCTAAAAGAAAAACATCATAAATAATTTGCCTCTCTGACTATTGATGCTCCTGCTGGAGCCAGCCAGTCAGTCAACATGGGAACCATGACTTGGGGGGGGGGGGATGAGGATGATTATATGAAGGCAAAAAGAAGATGGAAGAGACAGACATGGGAGGGCTGCAGGTCAATACCATGTCAGCAACAGCAACAAGGGTATTTCCTCAGTGCCTTTTAAAGGTAAGCAACACAAAGTTTCACCAATTCCAGGAAGATAAACAATGACCACAAATACTTACAAGGTGAATTTATAGTATGCAATATCTATGCTTGACTAAGGCCATTTCCTTCTGGCTAGGACAGTCTCTTAGGGATATATTCATAAGTGGAGGAACTTGGCAGGATACAATGCACATCTTAATTAAAAAAAATGTCAGCAGACTCATTCATGATTAATTACAAGTAAGAAGTTAGTCAAACTTAAGTCCAGATGTGCTCCCCACATGTCCCCCTTTTACATCTATATAACCCAAAGCTGTCTCAGCTGTTGGTACAGAACAGCTTCCCCTTAAGAGGTATGGACCTTAGCCATCATCGGTACATGAATCCTACCATTCATGCCCTGTCTTAGATTGGTCCACCTCTGAGAGAATCTTATCTTTTTTTATTTATAAGAGGCACTTTATTGGTCATGGAGCAAAAAGTTGTGCTTGTGTTAGGTTGCCATCTGAAAACACAGTCCTTACCCATCACTGGCTCATGAATAATCTTGTATATGGACTGTCTTAGGTTGAGAAGGTTTTCAGGATGATCTTACTCATCATTGACCACCATCTTGAACTTACGTAACTCTGCCTTGATATTTGTAACAGTTCTGATTTCTCTCAAATGAACAGGTAATAGACATGCCATAAAAAGGATCATAAAGCCAAGTCCTGCTCTGTCCAATAGAAGAGAAGAAAATGAGGACCATGAAAGAAAAACAGCCTGTAGTTTTTTTCAGAATATCATTTGCAATCCTAGCAGCATCAAAAGACAGAGGCTTTGTGTTTCTTAAACTTACAACCTCCTTATATGCAGGCTAATAAATCTAAAGAAGTATTAGTATTATGCCATATACCTTAAAGGTGCCTTATTACTTTGGTCCAATTATGCTGACTCTCATCATACATTTTTGGAGTTATACAAATCCATATGTATCGAGAATGACATTCCAAATGGCTTCTGACTTTCATTCCTTGTGCCTCCTCTCCCATGATCTGCACTATATCATATAGTGAGTCAATTCTTTGTTCTAGTCATCTATCCAAATCCTCTTGTATGCTCAGGGCATTGATTACATTTTCTGTAAGATGATTAACAAAACTAGCTGTTTATACCTCTTGTGCAGAAGCTAATGCAGAAGTAGTAGGACTGGCTATGAGAGTTATGAGAGCAACAACACCGACAATGATCAGCCCAACCATACGTTTGCTCCTTCCCAGAGCATGATCTAATTCTTCCAATATTTGTAAGCCTTTTTTCAGAATACACAGGTTCGGATAATTTACAGGAATCATAATAAAAGCCAGTTGATGTACTACCATTACAGATTGACCATCATACAGTACAGAAACAATTGGACAAAAGACAATTAAAACAAGAACACTGAACTCATTATCAATGCTAGTAACAAAGGTAACATTCCCAATTAGTAAAAGATTAGGTGAGGGTAACACAGGATGTCAGTTCAAAGTCACCCAAAGTTAACTCTGGAAGTCCTCCCTACATGCTCCCCTCAGCTTCAGACACTCAAAGTGCCCTTGCTAGGCTCCTCCCAGGGACCTAGCAATGGCTTACAATACCTGCCATTACCTCCTGCCTCCCTTTCTCTCTCTCTCTCTCTCTCTCTCTCTCTCTCTCTCTCTCTCTCTCTCTCCCCACACACACACACACACACACACACACTTCACTCAGCTACACTGTTTTCTATGTTTTGACCCAAAGGACTCTATATTTTACAACAGAGATATCTGTTTGGCCATGCTTTTTTTTTTTTTATTATAGTCAGAACAACTGGAAAATGGAACAGTCTAGATGTCCATAAATCGGTAAATGGATAAGAAAAAAAAAAGTGGTACATATATACATTGGTCCTAAAGAAAAATGAAATAATGAAAACTTCACGAAAATGAATAGAGCTAGAGAATACTACCCTGAGTAAGGTAACCTAGAAAGACAAACACTGCACATTTTCTCTTATTTGTGGGTCTTACCCTAGAATCTCTACATTTGAATGTATAACTTGGATAAATGTGGAAGCAAGAAAAGCAGAAGGGGACCATTGGAAGGGGCAGGGAGAAAGAGCTGGGGGTAGGGAATAGCAGGACACAGGTGTCATCAAGTGGGAAAGGGATACACAAGGGTGGGATGAGATTTAAGTAGTGTGTGTGTGTGTGTGTGTGTGTGTGTGTAGAGAGGGAGGGAGGGAGGGAGGGAGAGAGAGAGAGAGAGAGAGAGAGAGAGAGAGAGAGAGAGAGAGAGAGAGAGAGAGAGAGAGAGAGAAAGAGAGATGAATTGGATTTACTGCCCACAGAAAGATAATGACCTCTCTAGGGGCCATAAACTATCCAACAAAACTCACACTGCCAGGCAAGGAATTACTCCTTTCTAGTTGTTGGTCAGAGGTTACAAGAGACCACCAAAACAACAGGCTATTGCCATCCCTCAAGGCTACCTGCCATTACTTGTGAGACTACTGCTGAAGACATCACACACTTTTGTTACAGGTGGCCTGATCTGGCAGCCCCCTCCCTAAAGACCAGCTCTCAGAGTATCAGGCAGTATTATGCAAGAGAGAAGTTCCAAGGAAAGATCCACACAATTCAGATTGTTTTTGGTGCAAAGCAGCTCTAAATCCCACAGGAAGCACACCCAGCAGAAGTCCTGCTGGGTTTTTATTCCTAACAAAGGGTTTCACACCTCACTCTCAGTGGTCAGAGATTGGCCTTACATTCTTATGGTTGGCTAACTGAAAAAGGCACATCTGTTCAGCAAAATTAACTTTTACCTTAGAAAAATGCTGACTGGGGACTTTTTTTTTTTTGCCAGATGGTACCTTTATTAATTTATTTAAAGATGGAAATTCATTTTTTCATTTAACTCCATGATACAATTGTAGATTTTACTTTTATTTCCTACATTCTGGATTTGTCAGGAACACTGTTTTCCTGAACTAGCAACAATATGGTTGTCTGCACAAGATTTGCATTAAACCATGCAGCTGTGCTAGCATGGATGGCGGAAAGGTTCATGAGCCTGCACTCCTACTTGAAGAGCTACAGGCAGTCAATGGATACTCAAGGGGAATCAGCATTTTGTTTTTTCAGAGAAGAGCCCCTTGGTAGTTTGCTCATGCTCATGTGGTTAGCCTTAAATCTATGTACTCATGGGCAACACTAACCAGAAAACCCCACAAATTTGAGAGGGGGATGTAGGAGATACATATAGGGGTTGAAGGGGTTAAGAGGAAAAGGAAATGGAGAAAAAAATATAAATACAGTGTATTCGTATATGAAGCTCTAAAACAATAGAAAAGAAAGTATGTTTACATTATAAAGGTTCAAACATATAAAATTATACTAAGAAAGGTCCATTCTATATTCCATTTCTCCCCTCAAATGGCAACCCTATTCCCTGTCTCAAAAGCCAGTGCTAACAGTCGAGTGCATAAGATTCTAAACCACTTCTAAAATGCACGCATGCACACATACATTCATGTAAATACATATACAGAATGAAACTGGGCCAGGCTTATATGCATTTATAATCTGTGTTTTCTTTAGCAAATTTCAAAGATGTCTGCAAATGTGGCATTGGGCTCTATGTAATTCTTTTTTTTAATTAATTATTTTATTTATTCACATTCCAAATGTTGCCCTCCCTTTCAGGCCCCTCTTCCAGAGTTCTTTACCCCATCTTCCCTCCCCTTCACCTCTGAGAGGGTCCCCCCATTCCCCTTCTCTGGGGCATCAAGTCTCTACAGGGCTAGGGTCATCCTCTTCCACCAGGGCTAGACAAGATAGTCAAGTCTTCTGCTACATATGTGCCAGGAGCCTCAGACTAGCCCATGCATGTTCCTTGGTCTCTGTGAGCTCCCTGGTGTCCAGGTTAGTTGACACTGTTAGGTCTTCCTATGGGGTTGTCTGTAAGTATCTGCATATGTCTCAGTCAGCTGCTGGTAGAGCCTCTCAGAGAACAGCCATTCTAGGTTCCTGTCTTCAGGCACACAATATAGCATCAGTAATAGTACAATATAGCATCAGTAATAGGGTCACAGTTTGTTGCCTGCCCATGGGATGGATCCCAAGTTGGGCCAGTCACTGGTCAGCCATTCCTTCAGTCTCTGCTCCATTTTTGCTCCTACATTTCTTTTAACAATTTTGGGTTAAAAAATTTGAAGGTGGGTTGGTGTCCCCATCCCTCCACTGGGAGTCCTGTCTAACTACTGGAGGTGCTCTCTTCAGGTCCCATTTCCCCACTGTTGGGCATTTTGTCCAAGGTCACCCATATTGAGTCCTGGGAGCTTCTTGCATTCCAGGTTTCTGGGACTTACTAGAGATTTCTCCTCTCCCCCCATATCTGCAGCTGCATATTTCTATTCATTCTCCTGATCCTTTGAGCTTCTCTCCTGTCTCCCCCCTGCCCCCATATTTGATCCTGCCCTCTTTCTTCTCTCCCACTCAGGTCCCTCTCTCCCTCTGCTTCCCATGATAATTTTATTCTCCCTTCTAAGAAGAACTGAAGTAACCTCACTTGCGCCTTCCTTCTTGTTTAAATTCTTATGGTCTGTGGGGTGTATCATGGGTGTTCTATACTTCCTCAGAAAATTGGGAATAGTTCTACCTGAAAACCCAGCTATACAGCTTTTAGGCATATACCTAAAAGATGTCCCACCATACCACAAGGACATGTGCTCCAATATGCTCATAAAAGCCTTATTTATAATAACCAGAAGCTAGAAACAACCCAGATGTCCCTCAACTAAAGAATGAATACAGAAAATGTGGTTCATTTACACAGTGGAATATTACTCAACTATTAAAAACAAGGACATCATAAATTTTGCAGGCAAATAGATGGAACTAGAAAATATCATCCTGAGTGAGATAACCCAGACCAAAAAGGACATGCATGGTATGTACTCACTGATAAGTGGATATCAGCCAAAAAATACAAAAATACCCTTTATATACCCTATAGGCTGTAAGAAGTTAAAGAAGGAGGGGTGTATATAATTCTATGTTAGAGAAGAGTGTCCTCTTAGGGATGTTCCACTGTCCTGATGTTAAAGAATCAGGACAACTTTCACTATCTTAACACAGCTAATTGTGTATTTAGCATTACTGTTCTGGTTATTTTTCAGTGAGTAAAAAACCTAAAATTGGGCTGTCAGTGTTGATTTTGGGACAATTTTCTTAAAAACATGTTTATTATCCACAAATCTTCAATTTTTACTATACTGACATGGTTTCAGACCGGGGACAAGGACTGAGGTGCATATTTTACATATCAAAGCAGAACTGGCCTCCAGGTTCTCCCAGCATTCCTCAGTCCCTACCTGGCATACCCTGCCCCCAACCCTGAACCCAGTCCAAGGGCCAGGCTGCCTTTTCACCAGAGGCTACTCCCTTTGTAACCCAGACATTTTGCTGTCTGTCTGTCTGTCTCCTCCTCCCTCTCTGTGCCCTTTCTTTCTCTTCCCCTACCTCGATTCTCTCTCCCCATGATAACTTCCCTGGCCTCAGACCTTGGGGCCAGTGTGTGAGAACCCTGTCAGAAACAGCAGGCCAGCACCCCATGACCAAGGATGGGAGCTCACAGCTGGACTGAAACTTTACTGAAACTTTCCATTCTGTCCATGACTGCCTGGGGTGAGGCCAGATAAGGAAATGGCCTAACAGGGAACCACCCTGCCTAGGGTGAGGGCAGAGAGGGAAGTGACTCGACAAAAAGACAATGCCAGGAAATACCACAAGGTGGGCAGGGCAGGGCCAAATGGCAGAGACAACCTCCCCATTCAAGTTGACCAATAATTTTAAATGTTGCTCAGGGTAACCAATCGCAGTCGTCCAACTCAGGTGACCGCTAAGCTTCCCGCCAATATGTGTATAAAAAGTGTGTGCTTTGTGAGCTCGGGGTCTCCTCTTGTCTGCGTGCTGGGGACCCCAATGCACATTGGAACAAATAAACCTCTTGCTTTTTGCAGCAATTCTGGTCTCTGTGGCCTTATTGAATGGGGATCTTCTGATGGACCCTCACAAGTACACTTGCCCGAGAACAGTTTCCCGATAAACTTGCATTTAATATAATATAATCTAATCTGGCTTGAATTGGCTCATTTCACAGGCAGAGAAATAACTTATCAGTATGTGTCAACACAATAAGCTTCAAATGGCAGCACAGATATATATAGGTTCAGGAGCTACAGCTAAAATAGATAAATGTAGAGTTATTTCACCATACCATGAACATCCACATCTCGAAAGATCTAGCATCTCTTCCTTTTTGATATTGCATTTGGTAGGTATGTCATATATCCCTGCTGCAGGTTTGTTTCCTTCTTACATCCATGCCAAGCCATCCTCAGTCGGGAGTAAGACATTATTACAGCAGGACTGTTTCAGGAGGGTGGAGCAAACACAGATTCTTTCCATTACTCCGGTCTACATACAGCTACAACTAAAATGAAACTTGTGACAGCTGGAAATCTTAATTCCACTTTCGTGGTTTCTTTGTGGTTTGTGTTTGGCACCATGACTCTGCTGTTTACCAGGACTTTCACTGTCATCATTGGCCATAAGAAGTCTCACCAGAGCCTGTACCAGGATGCTTAGCCAGCAAACTGTGTACTAAATAAAACCTTTCTTTATAAGGTTTGTGTGCATCAGGTATTTTGTTTTGGCAGCATAAAATAAGCTCTAAGCCACATGATAATTCTGGTACCAGAGATATATAGGTAGGGAAGGAGGGACTGTGGAGAAGCTAGCAATCTTTCAGAGGTTTTATGATTTAAAGATAATACTGTCATAGTTGTCTTAGTAGGGCTTATCATAGCTTCATTGTGATATTTCTGATACAGCTCCAAGTTAATAGTATTTTTAAAACATTCCATTTAAGGTAACAGTGAGAGGCCAGGCTCCAAAGTTGGATGAAGAATATGAATTCTGTAGTGGCAATTTATAATTATGTGATCTTGGGAAAATTGCTGATTTTTCTAATCTTCAGTTGTTTCATCTATAAATAGAAGTAAAAAACAATACCTACCTTTCTGATGGTTTATGATTATATAAATCTACAGTGCTTAGCACAATGTCCACCCTACAGTTAGTCCTCAATATTAAAGCTATTACTTTTATTATTCAAATTGTTGTTATGAAGTGGATACCCAGAGAAAGGAAAGTTTGACAGAAAACATGAGAAACAAAATGAAACACCCCAGGCAGCTCCAGTTAATAGTGACATTAATGCAACTGTAACAAATTATGACATGAATCCAGAGGGAAAGACCAGAATGACACACAGGTGTCCCTACCCAAGATGCTGGTAAATCATCTGCATGGGAGAATTTTCTGAATGGAAAACTGTTGTTGTAATTATCCTGGGAGTTTGCTACACCCCTTTGCTGCCTTTAAATATCTATTAGGGGTTTCTACCCCATTTTAGACCATCTTATTCTCAGATAAAAGACAAAGAAACTTTTAGATTTATAGTATGCTTAAATGCACTCTAGCTAGGGAGATGTCCACCCTCTGTGCTGTTTTGCCTACTTCCCTATGGCAATCCTCAAGACAGCACTTGCCATGTTCCCCCTGGGTAGCTTGTACTCCATCAGGCCAGCCCTCATGGTCATGTACTCACGATCCACTTACCTCACAGGAATGTCCTTCCTCCTCCTCTCTTGATCCCATGGTCCTTACTCAGACCCCAAGCCTGGGAATCACTGCTCAGTCCCCTCTTTTCTGCCCAGGTCAACCCATAGGTAGGTATCTTTATTAACCAGTCAGGGAGCAGGGTATTCACAACAAAAGCTAGTGTACTGAGAATCCACTCCTCCTAGGGAAACCAGGTCTTGGGATACAGTATTTAACATTTGAATACCTAGCAGCACCAGACCAATCCCCTACATTCACCCCCTTTTGTCTAAAAAAAAAAAGGCTTTCTCTCACAATAACAAGCAACAGAAGGTAGAAATAATTATGAAGTCTATGGTGTAAGAATTACATTCATAATGTCCAGTCCATTTGTATTTGATAACTTAGGAGGAAGTATTCTATTATCTATCCTATCATGGTGAGTTTAGTTTTGTACTTAAATAATTTTCACATAACCATCTTAAACATTTAAATCTTCTAACTTTCTTTCTTTTTTAATATTTATTTTATTTATTTATTTATTTATTTAGTTTTTGGTTTTTCGAGACAGGGTTTCTCTGTATAGCCCTGGCTGTCCTGGAACTTGCTCTGTAGACCAGGCTGGCCTCGAACTCAGGAATCCGCCTGCCTCTGCCTCCCAAGTGCTAGGATTAAAGGCGTGCGCCACCACCGCCCGGCAAATCCTTTAACTTTCAAAACTTGCAATTACCAACCTTAAAATACCTGTTTACAATTTCCACCAAACCCCCACAGAAAAATCCTGATATACAGCAAAAGTAAAAGGAAACAGAAAAGGATACAAGGTATTACAAATATTTATTTGTAATAATAGATATTACAAAATGGATCACTTTCTTTCAAAGGAAAAGAATACTTGTAAGTGAAAGTAAAAATATTAACAACTTGGTGGAAAATGAGTAAAAAGAACAATTTTTTTTTATGTTTTGCTTTTTTATTTTCCAAGTCAGGGTTTCTCTGTATAGCCCTGGCTATCCTGGAACTCACTCTATAGGCCAGGCTGGCCTCAAACTCAGAAATCCACCTGCCTCTGCCTCCCAAGTGCTGGGATTAAAGGCGTGTGCCACCACTACTTGGCAAAAGAACAATTTTTTTTTTTTTTATAGAAAATAAAGCTTCAGAGCTGGAGATAAAGCTAGTAGACAGAGTGGAATGCAGGAAGCTCTGAGACTGATCTCCAGTGCTACATAACACTATGAGAGGTGGTACATGTCTCTACTTTCAACACTCTGGAGATGGAGACAGGAGGATCAGAAGTTCAAGGTCCTCATTGGTTATGTAACAACCTGGAGGACAGTTTGGGTTAAGACCCTACTTCTAAATGAATGAATGCATGAGTGAATAAACTTAATAAATGGTAATTATAACTACAAGATATTGTTCTCATTATCAGACTTGATACAGTATAAAATGTTTTGGTTATCTTTCTATTATTAAAATTGTTTTAAAGAACTTACAAATGAAAAATATGATGCAATGAAATTAATCAGATCCGAAATCTTTTTATCTCAATAAGCTTCTATACTCTCAGAATAGCTTTACAAATGTGGATAGGAGCTTCACATTGGATGCTTTCCCTTTCAGTATCTTTCACTATCAAATATATTTTTATACACTCATCTATCACCAAAAATGAAAACTCTATGACATAGTTAAAGCTAAATATTTAGCTTTATATCCTTTTAGGAATAAATTATCTATTATCTACTTTTTGAAGGAATGATAAAAGAGATACTTTCAAACATTGCAGATAGTCACTTTAAATGAGATTATCTGACCTATCATCCAATCTCTAGGACTTATCCTATAGATAGCTTCTCATATACATAAATGATATGGACAGGAATTTTCACAGAGCATTGCTTGTCACCACAAAAGAGTAGAAATAACCTAAATATCCAATCACTGGTTAAGTAGCCAGTGTCATCATGGTTGTCGAATATGATGAAAGATCACAGAGCAATTTAAATGAATGAGGAATATCTATAATACATGTATCTATATACATACTCTAAAGCATCCAATGAACAGTTTTTCAGAAAGGCCACAAAGGAAGCTGATGATGACTACACCAAGATGCATACTAAGTTGGTTGAGAGTTGGGGGAAAAAAGCCTTTTAAATAAATATCCTATCAAACTTGCTTATCTCATGATGATAATTCTAAGAAGAGTTGAATTTGTTTTTTCTGTGAACTGTGGCCATTTAGTGGATTGGACATAAAATGCCTTCACGGGCTCCTTCTGTAATCTTTATAGCCTATTGAACTTTTTCTATGAGAATAGAAAGAAATATCTAGGAGGAAAGCAGAGAATAAATACAATATGACATGACACAATATGATATAATACAATTCAATATGATATCCAAGAGTGATTAAATTAGCCTTTTTTGCAGTTGTGAAATCCTAAAAGTACTAAATACTGAGCTTTTTCACTGTTTGGTAACAATATTGGCCGTAACCCAAATCTGTAGGTTCATAAAATCTAACTCAGAAGGATATGAAACATGCTTTTTAACCATATATTTTGAAATATATTTGGCTCTAGGAGTTTTGAGAGACCAAGCCTGGAACATTATCATTTCTTTGTAAGTCTTTACTAGTCCACATTACCACTAATAGAAAGATCCTTCTAAGAGTAACCAAGGGCTTTTCCATAACTCACACAAACTAAGGTTCACGAGATGCTCACTTGTGTATTTTTGCTGTTCACTTTGAGTAAATTCTATCACTATCACTTGGTAAAATTCTATTACTATAAGCTGGGGTGCTGCTTAGTGGTACAGTGTGATTCTGTACCATAAATGAGACAGGGGAGGGAATAAAGATGAACGAGAATAAGAATACAGATAGAGGAAAAATAAAATACCATCCCTATCTGAGCAGTGCACTTGATTTCAGAGGTCCGGGCCAGTCTGATGAACTGTGCAACCAGGGACTCCTAGTTCATTAGAGTTGGCAATGGTCAGCATCACATCTGCACCCAACAACCCTTGTTTGGTTCAAAATCAATGATAAGTGTGTGGAAAGAGAAAAAGAATGAGTAAGTGAATGTAGCACGGTGAAACTTCAACATTATATTGGTGTCTCAAGAGAGGCTTAAGGACAGAGAAACAACATCATTCCTAGCTCGGTGCTGGCAAGCAAAAACATGCCACAGTGGATCTTCCAGGCCTCCTTCAGCTTCTGTACAGGACAGAGCATGGGCAACTGTGCTGGGCATGTAGGAAAAAAACCCTTATGTGTGGCTTGCCAGGAGCAGTCTGTTCTATACAACCACTTGTTTTTTTTTTTTTTTTTAAATAAAGAAGAGTTTCATTCTGAGGACTGTGGATGTAGATCTGCTGGCAGAGGGCTTGTCTAGAGTGTGCCAAGCCTAGGTTCAATCTCTGCTACCACATGAAACTGGATGCGGTGGCACATGCGTGAAATCTCAGCCTTTGGAGATAGAGGCAGGAGCAGCACAGGGTCAAGGTCATTCTCAACTACACGGTGAGCTTAAGGACAGCCTGGACTAAGTGAGGTCCTTTCTCAAAAACAAGCAAGATATTCATTCTAATTGCTTGCAATAACTTTAATACATATCTTTCTCATTTTACACACAGAAGTGTTTTTACACCAAACGACGTCATTATTTTATACCATAACATATATAATTGTAGTAATGATCTAGATTTCAGATTAATCTCCTAATATATGTGACTGGAAACACCATGTTATTCCTTCCAAGAAAAGAGTATACTGGTATGACAACAGCTAGCCCTATGGCAGTTCTTGGCTGTGTCTTGATTATCTACTATTCAGAGGATGGCAATCCAGAACACAACTTAAAAAATATTCTCTAGGGCTGGGGGTATAGCTCAGTGACAAAGCATTTGTTTAGGATGAAAGAGACTCTGAGTCATCAGCACAAAGAAACAAAAGAGAGCAAAGAAGAGAGGGGAAGACTCTCTTAGACTGACCCACTCTTAGAGTTTACTTTGCAGCTCAGCCTAGCCTCAAATTCACAGCAATCCTGCCTGAGCCTCTTGAATACTGGTATCAGGAGCATAAACCTCCATACCTGGTGAAAAAGCCTTTAAAGAAAATGGAGTACATAGGATAATAGCAAAAGCCAAAGCCAAACATGTCTATAAAGAAATATACTAGATACTAAACTACTTACTGACACATACAGTATAGATCGTGGGATTAAGATAATTTAAATGCTACACAAACATCCACAGCACCATTGTAGTTGCTCCAACTAAACATAAGCACTTATGATGATCCTGTCACATCACCAGGTTGGTTCTTGAGGGTGCTCATTTCATTTTGGAGTGAACCCTTCCTCATGGTCATCCACAGCCACCACGGGTGGGCTTGTGAGTTGGCGAATGTTGGTTCTTCATGTCATAATAGTACTTACTTTTACTTAGTACATTAAGTCTGAGGACTGTGCAAGAAAGTAGATTCAAAGAGGTTTATTACAGACTGTAGAGTGTTTTATAATTTCTTAAAGGCTAACTAGATATACTTATCACTAACATTCAAAAGGTAGAAGAGCTATTGGTACAATTCTAATTCTGTGCTATCTTTAATCTTAGACCTCTGACAGGAGAAAAACCTTATACACAGGCATGTTTCATTAAAAAAAATCACTTAAACAAAATACCCAATATAAATAATATCTGGCTTCTATCTAGGTATACAACTGTCCAGACATTCCTTACCCATAGATTTCTACTATGTTTCTTTCTTTATTCTTATAACTCTTACAGCTGCATGAAGAGAGATTAAAATTTTCTCTTATATCAGCATTGTCTAGGAAAATAATTATCTTTGCTCCACTATGAGGTTTCTGATCCTCAACACTTGAGGATTCTGTCTTACTTAAGAATTCATGATCACAGTGCTGAGACAGCACTGGCAACTGATGCCAGGGGAGAGGTGTCTTCCTCATTTGACCCATAGGGCCCTACTCACCTTCATTAGCTGAAAAGAATTCCTTTGCTTTTTTTCTCCTCAATTTTTTTCCATCAGATTTGAACTTATTTGGATACCTCACATGTATCAACTGTTCTTTATTTCAATCTAAAAGGAATGTGATCCCAGGATTTACTCTGCGTGCATTAACGGGAGCAGAGAGAGCACAAATGTCCATGAAATCTGGCTGTGAAATTAAAATGTTCATGTTGATAAAAATGACACCATGGAAGTAATGATGGCACGTTACAATTCTGCCATGACATCTGGTCTGTGTGCAGCATCTTAGTTGAGGCATTGCTGTTCACCAAGATACTTTTATACAAAGGGAGAAGGAAAGAATGAGGTTTGATGTGGTACAGCATACAAGTGGAGGACAGTTCTGGGAAAGCTGTGGAGCCCAGACAGCCCTTAAGAGGAGTAAGAAAGGGGAAGTACAACCAAGGCTATAAGGTTCATCTGTGAGCACTACAGAGATCCCAGAGTCCCCATCTCTCATTGAGTCCACAGAAGTTCAGGTGCCGAAGGGCTCAGTGCCAGAAGCGAGCCACTCAGGTGTAAATCTGTGATCTACACTGGTTAGGATCCACTCCTGAAAGGAAACATTACCTTGGAGCTAACCAGATGTGGCTTTTCTACTACCACACAAGAGACACAAAGCAGAAGCTGTCAGTAGGGTACTGTCAACTGGTCTTTGAGGAATATGGCATTTCTTAGCCATGAGCTTAGACTGAATTGAATGAAAGGACACTGAGGACTCTTGTCTGAGCTAGCTGGAATGGCATGTCCATTGACCTTTGGTAGGATGGTAGGTAATACCTCATTAGAAAACACCAAAGTATTCAAATCAAAGTGCATGGAAACCATTTCTGGTGAACACTCTGTTCTACAACCAGTGGGGATGTGTGCCAGCTCAATCAATGCCTCCATCAATGTGGACTGTGGTGACCACAGAGCAGATTCCCACACTGGAGGGAAGAGAAAGAAGAACTATACTTTGTAGTTCTGCCTTCCCATCATGATGCCTTCAAGTATAGGAGTAGCATTTCTCAGAGTTCCAGAAAGGAGTTTCCAAGGCAAAGATCCCAATATTGATTCAGTTATTTAATTTGCAATATTAAAAAGAAGTCCAATGGACAAAGCAAGAGTTTGATACTGTAGTTATGATTTACAGCTTATACAAAGCACAACCATATCTGGTTTCTACATTGTTGTGAAGGTAGTGGGCTCAGGATTTACATCTCAGCTTTAACTGCTGTCTATGGTTTCCAGGGAGCCCTTGTGGAAGCAGAGCTTGAAGGAAGAAACAGCCTCTTGTATATAACATATCCACTCTCCCACTGCCCACCACACAGAGGCTTACTTTCTAACTAGGATGATCACTGCACAAACATTTAGGAGTGGGGATCTATCAACGTGATAATGAGATTTTGTTCCAGGCAACAGTCTTATGTCCATATGGGACACCACCAATGACATTCAAGAAAGCCTGAAGCAACAGGTTGTGAGTCATACTGCTCAATTGCCTTGAAGTCTGGCTAACTTGGAAGCTTTCTTCCACAGGTAATAGGAGTTCAGCAAGAAATGTATGGGACCAGAAACACTTCAGATTTTGGAGCTTTTAAATGTTTATTATATACAGATAACCTAAACATCCAAACTATAAAATGTTTTAATATTTGAAACAATTTCACTGTCATGTTAGGACATAAAGGTTTCAGATTTGAGAAAATTTTGGGTTTCAGGTATTTGGATCAAGGATGCTTAGCCAGTATTAGGATTTGCATACTAGGAAACACATTAGCTTTCTCCAGGAGTCAGTCAAGATATTTTGGTGAAAATATGGATCCAGAAGTCTTAAAGTTAACAAATAAACATACAAAAAGCACTCACGCATATCTCTCTATACACCAGAGAGAGAGAGAGAGAGAGAGAGAGAGAGAGAGAGAGAGAGAGAGAGAGAGAGAGAGAGAGGGAGAGAGAGAGAGAATGAGAATGAATGATGGTTTGAATGTAAACACATAAATTAACTAACTAAAAACTTAATAAAATTAGAAATTTAACAACAAAGATGTCACAGAACTTAGAAGTCTGTTCAATGATGACATTCACTGGAGGAATTATGGGTAAAAGACACATGAGAATGTGATAATTCCAAAGTCAATAAAATACTGATGAGAAAGTAGAAATCTGAAAGGAAAAGAAATGATTTTGAGAGTACATTATTCTTTTTTTTTTCTAAGTTTTTTTTATTTACATTCAAAATCATTTCCCCTTTCCCGTTTCCTCCCTCCCCGATAGTCCCATAAGCCCCCTTCCCACCCTCCTTTCCCCATTCAAACCCCTCTCGCTTATCTGTCCTGGCATTTCCCTACATCCAATCTTTCCAGGACCAGGGGTCTCTCCTTCCATCTTCTTAGAAATCTATTGATATAAGAATTGTGTCTAGGGTATTCCGAGATTCTGGGTTAATATCCCCTTATCAGTGACTGCATATCATATGTGTTCTTTTGTGATTGGGTTACCTCACTAAGGATGATATTTTCAAGTTCTGACATTTTGCCTAGGAATTTCGTGAATTCATTGTTTTTAATTGCAGAGTAGTATTCCATTGTGTAAATGTACCACTTCTTCTGAATCCATTCCTCCGTTGAGGGACATCTGGGTTCTTTCCAGCTTCTGGCTATTATAAATAAGGCTGCTATGAACATAGTGGAGCATGTGTCCTTATTGCATGCAGGTAAAGCCTCTGGGTATATGCCCAGGAGTGGTATAGCCGAATCCTCCGGGAGTGTCATGCCCAGTTCTCTGAGGAACCGCCAGACTGCTTTCCAGAGTTCCAGAGTTGTACCAGCTTGCAATTCCACCAGCAGTGGAGGAGTGTTCCTCTTTCTCCACATCCTCGCCAACAACTGCTGTCTCCTGTGTTTTTGATCTTAGCCATTCTGACTGGTGTGAGATGGAATCTCAGGGTTGTTTTGATTTGCATTTCCCTAATGACTAAGGATGATGAACATCTCTTTAGGTGCTTCTCAGCCATTAGATATTCTTCAGGTGAGAACTCTTTGTTAAGCACTGTACCCCATTTTTTAATAGGGTTACTTGCCTCTCTGGAGTTTAACTTCTTGAGTTCTTTGTATATATTGGATATTAGCCCTCTGTCGGATGTAAGGTTGGTAAAGATCATTTCCCAGTTAGTTGGTTGCCGCTTTGTCTTTTTGACAGTGTCTTTTGCCTTGCAAAAACTTTGTAATTTAATGAGGTCCCATTTGTCTATTCTTGATCTTAGAGCATAAGCTATTGGAGTTCTGTTCAGGAAATTCTCCCCTGTGCCCATATGTTCAAGGTTCTTCCCTAGTTTCCTTTCTACTAGCTTCAGTGTGTCTGGTTTTATGTGGAGGTCCTTGATCCACTTGGAATTGAGCTTAGTGCAAGGAGATAAGAATGGGTCAATTTGCATTCTTCTGCATGTTGACCTCCAGCTGAGCCAGCACCATTTGTTGAAAAGGCTATCTTTTTTTCCACTGGATGGTTTTAGCTCCTTTGTCAAAGATCAAGTGACCATAGGAGTGTGGATTCATTTCTGGGTCTTCAATTCTGTTCCATTGATCTACATGTCTGTCACTGTACCAATACCATGCAGTTTTTAACACTATTGCTCTGTAGTACAGCTTGAGGTCCGGGATACTGATTCCCCCAGAGGTTCTTTTACTCTTGAGAATAGTTTTAGCTATTCTGGGTTTTCTGTTATTCCAAATGAATTTTTGAATTGCTCTTTCTAACTCTATGAAGAATTGAGTTGGGATTTTGATGGGGATTGCATTGAATCTGTGTATTACTTTTGGTAAGATGCTCATTTTTACTATATTAATCCTGCCAATCCATGAGCATGGCAGATTTTTCCATCTTCTGAGGTCTTCGTCAATTTCTCTCTTCAGAGACTTGAAGTTCTTGTCATACAGATCTTTCACTTGTTTGGTTAGAGTCACGCCAAGATACTTTATATGGTTTGTGGCTATTGTGAAGGGTATTATTTCTCTTACTTCTTTCTCAGCCTGCTTATCCTTTGAGTATAGGAAGGCTTCTGACTTGCTTGAGTTGATTTTATATCCGGCCACTTTGCTGAAGTCGTCTATCAGCTGTAGGAGTTCTCTGGTGGAGTTCTTTGGGTCGCTTAAGTATACTATCATATCGTCTGCAAATAGTGATAGTTTGACTTCTTCCTTTCCAATTTGTATCCCTTTGACCTCTTTTTGTTGTCTAATTGCTCTAGCTAGAACTTCAAGTACTATATTGAAAAGATATGGAGAGAGAGGGCAGCCTTGTCTAGTCCCTGATTTTAGTGGGATTGCTTCAAGTTTCTCTCCATTTAGATTGATGCTGGCTACCGGTTTGCTGTAAATTGCTTTTACTATGTTTAGATATGGGCCTTGAATTCCTGATCTTTCCAAGACCTTTAGCATGAAAGGATGCTGAATTTTGTCAAATGCTTTCTCAGTATCTAATGAGATGACCATGTGGTTTTTTTCTTTGAGATTGTTTATGTAGTGGATTACATTGATGGATTTCCTTATATTGAACCATCCCTGCATTCCTGGGATGTAGCCTACTTGATCGTGGTGAATGATCGTTTTGATGTGTTCTTGGATTCTGTTGGCAAGAATTTTATTGAGTATTTTTGCATCGATATTCATAAGAGAGATTGGCCTGAGATTCTCTTTCTTTGTCGGATCTTTGGGTGCTTTTGGTATTAGTGTAATTGTGGCTTCATAGAACGAGTTGGGTAGTGTTCCTTCTGTTTCTATTTTGTGGAACAGTTTGAAGAGTATTGGTGTTAGGTCTTCTTTGAAGGTCTGATAGAATTCTGCACTAAAACCATCTGGACCTGTGCTTTTTTTGGTTGGAAGACTTCCAATGACAACTTCTATTTCCTCAGGGCTTATAGGACGGTTTAGATGGTCTATTTGATCCTGATTTAATTTTGGTACTTGGTATCTGTCAAGGAAATTGTCCATTTCCTCAAGATTTTCTAGTTGTGTTGAATACAGGTTTTTGTAGTAGGATCTGATGATTTTTTGAATTTCCTCAGTTTCTGTTGTTATCTCTCCCTTTTCGTTTCTGATTTTATTAATTTGGATACTATCTCTGTGCCCTCTGGTTAGTCTGGCTAAGGGCTTATCTATCTTGTTGATTTTCTCAAAGAACCAACTCCTCGTTTTGTTGATTCTTTGTATGGTTTTATTTGTTTCTACTTGATTGATTTCAGCCCTGAGTTTGATGACTTCCTGCCTTCTACTCCTCTTTGGTGTATTTGCTTCTTTTTCTTCCAGGGCTTTCAGGTGTGCCATTAAGCTGTTAGTGTATGCTGTCTCCCGTTTCTTTTTGGCGGCACTCAGGGCTATGAATTTTCCTCTTAGCACTGCTTTCATTGTGTCCCATAAATTAGGGTATGTTGTGCCTTCATTTTCATTAACTTTCAAAAAGTCTTTGATTTCTTTCTTTATTTCCACCTTGACCAAGTTATCATTGAGTAGAGCATTGTTCAGCCTCCATGTGTACGTGGGCTTTCTTTTGTTTTTGTTGCCATTGAAGACCACCCTTATTCCATAGTGATCTGATAGGAGGCATGGGATTAGTTCTATCTTCTTATATCTGTTGAGGTCTGATTTGTGACCAATTATATGGTCAATTTTGGAGAAGGTACCATGAGGAGCTGAGAAGAAGGTGTATTCTTTAGCTCTAGGATGAAATGTTCTATATATATCTGTTAGTTCCATTTGGTCCAAGGCTTCAATTAGATTCACTGTGTCCCTGTTTAGTTTCTGCTTTCCTGAACGATCCATTTCAGAGAGCGGGGTGTTGAAGTCACACACTATTATTGTGTGCGGTGCGATGTGTGCTTTGAGTTTTAGTAAAGTTTCTTTTACGAATGAGGGTGCCCTTGCATTTGGAGCATAGATATTCAGAATTGAGAGTTCTTGATGGTGGATTTTTCCCTTGATCAGTATGTAGTGTCCTTCTGTGTCTTTTTTGATGACTTTAGGTTGAAAATCAATTTTATCTGATATTAGGATGGCTACTCCACCTCGTTTCTTGGGGCCATTTGCTTGTAAAATTGTTTTCCAGCCTTTTACTCTGAGGTAGTGTTTGTCTTTGACACTGAGGTGCGTTTCCTGCATGCAGCAAAATGCTGGGTCCTGTTTACGTATCCAGTCTGCTAGTCTATGTCTTTTAATTGGGGAATTGAGACCATTGATATTAAGAGAGATTAAGGCATAGTGATTATTGCCATCTGCCATTCTTGACGCTATCTTTATGTTTGAGTGGTTATCTACTTTTGGGTTTGATTCAAGAAGGTTATTATCTCATTTTTTCCTGGGTGTTGTTTCTCTCCCTGTATTGGAGGTTTCCACCTCTTATCCGTTGCAGGGCTGGATTTGTGGAAAGATATTGTGAAAATTTGGTTTTATCATGGAATATCTTGGTCTCTCTATCTATGGTGATTGAGAGTTTTGCTGGGTATAGTAGTCTAGGCTGGCATTTGTGCTCTCTTAGTGTCTGCATGAGATCTGCCCAGGATCTTCTGGCTTTCATAGTCTCTGGTGAGAAGTCTGATGTGATTCGGATAGGTCTTCCTTTGTATGTTACTTGGCCCTTTTCTCTTACTGCTTTTAGTATTCTTTCTTTGTTTAGAACATTCGGTGTTTTGATTATTATGTGACGGGAGATATTTCTGTTCCGGTCCAGTCTGTTTGGAGTTCTGTAGGCTTCTTGTACGTTCATCGGCATCTCTCTCTTTAGGTAAGGGAAGTTTTCCTCCATAATTTTGTTGAAGATGTTTACTGGCCCTTTAAGTTGCAAATCTTCACTCTCATCTATACCTATAATCCTTAGGTTTGGTCTTCTCATTGTGTCCTGGATTTCCTGGATGTTTTGGGTTACACGTTTTTTGCATTTTGCATTTTCTTTGACTGTTGAGTCGATGCTTTCTATGGAATCTTCAGCACCTGAGATTCTTTCTTCCATTTCTTGTATTCTATTGTTGATGTTTGCATTTATGACTCCTGATTTCTTCCCAAGGTTTTCTATCTCCAAAGTTGTCTCTCTTTGTGATTTCTTAGTTGTTTCTACTTCCTTTTTTAGATCCTGGATGGATTTGCTGAGATCCTTCACTTGTTTGTTTGTATTTTCCTGTATTTCTTTAAGGTATTTTTGCATTACCTCTTTCAGGATTTCTGCCTGTTGACCCACGTTCTCCTGCATTTCTCTAAGTGATTTTTGTGTTTCCTTTGTAAGGGCTTCTAACCGTTGATTCATGGTCTCCTGTAATTCTTTATTAGATTTGTTTGTGTCCTTCTTGTGATCCTCTAATAGCATCATGAGAAGTGATTTTAAATCCAGATCTTGTCTTTTGGGTGTGGTGTGGTATCCAGGACTTGCTGCTGTTGGAGAGTTGGGTTTGGATGGTGCCATATTACTTTGATTTCTGTTAGTAATGTTTCTACGTTTGCCTTTTGCCATCTGGTTACCTCTGATGTTAGTTGGTCCTGCTGTCACTGGCTGTTGGTTGGACCTCCTGTGAGCCTGCAAAGTTATTTCTGGCCCCCCTGGATTACTAGGATTCCCCTGGCACCGATTTCTGGGGCCTGCCCTGCTCCTGAGTGACTTTGGAGCCCTGATGTGCCTTGCCCCAAGTGATCTTATATTGGGGAGTCCTTGCACATCCAAAGGCTCACCGTAATGGATTCTCGGAGCAGAGGTCGCCAAACGGAGGCTGGTAGGCTCCTGCCCTGTGCAGGGGTGTGTGATCTCTCCCAGAGTTGGTGGGAGGGGCGTCCCTCTGCAAGGCAGAAGTCCCACAGCAGAGCTGACGTGCTGGTTACTGCAGATCTGCCCAGCTCTTGGGAGCAGCGTACTCACAAGCCACCCGAGACCCAAGCGATATTATGCCTGTCTGTCTCTGAACCTGGCAGTCCCAACTACCTGGATACTGGAGCAAAGATGGCGGAGTGCCCTCTGCACTCTGTTGGTGGCGCTGGTCACCCCACAGAGGGGATAGCCTACAGCAGATCTGGCGCCCAGACGACCACAGCGCTGTCCCGTTCTTGGGAGCAGATGGAAGCCCCAACAGGCCGTGTCCCAAGCGATGTTATATTGGGGAGAACCTGGGTACCTGTCTCTTTAGTGCAGTCTACCGGAACAGAGGTCGCGGAAGGGAAGCTGGTAGGCTCCCACCCAGTGCGGGGGGTCCCTCTGCCAGGCAGAAGTCTCACAGCAGAGCTGGTGTGCTGGTTACTGCAGATCTGCCCAGCTCTTGGGAGCAGCGTACACACAAGCCGCCCGAGACCCAAGCGATAGTATGCCTGTCTGTCTCTGAGCCTGGCAGTCCCAACTACCTGGCCACTGGAGCAAAGATGGCAGAGTTGCCCCTTTTTATTTTTAAACCTTAGACCAAATAAGGACTTCTAAGGGCACAGTTCAGGGTAGAAAGAAGACCAAGCTCCAGCAATGACATAGGTATTCTGATTACCACCAGTGCACAGATGCTCCTGCAGCACAGAAAGTATTATTGACAGACACTTCTAAGTCATGATGTCTTCTTAAGGTGCCTCTACATCACTCTCTATATCTTGTGTCTTCCTGTCAAAATCAGAGAGCAGAGGGACACCTGCATGGTTCACAGAGGGTAACATGACTATAGGTTCTGATTTTTAGTTTGTTTATACTGTCAGGAGCCTGGCAACCGAGGTGATGACTTCAGATGGAGATGAGAAGAGAGGTAGGACCCAGGGTCTATAGTCAGAAGGTTGCCCAGTGTAGGACCCTGCAGCAGTTCTCTGACAGGTCAGAAGGGGTGCACTCTAACCTAATTTGTTCATGCAATCATTCATTTGTTGTTTATACATAAGCTGCTTGGAAAGCCTTCAGCAGGTGCAAGGCTCTGCAGATACACAGTGCATAGGACAGCCATGCCTTCTGCCACATGGAAGTGGAGTGAGCAAGGTGGAGAGAGAGAGATAACATGCCAGTCAACAGATAGCTAATATTTGTGTAGACTTTAGTACATGTTGAGAAATGAGTGGACTGCAGTTCTGGCTGAGAATGACAATCACATGAGTAAGCTGTAAGCTGTTCCTGACACTTTTTTTTTTAACCACCAACTGCCAACTTAAATTAGAAGAAGTGGCCTTCCATTCTCTGTGTCACAGCGGCCAATCATACCTACTAGTGTCTGCTCCAGAACTCCCTCCCATCATCTCTCTGTGCTGTCCTTCCCCTCTCTCTGTAGAATGTGCACTTTAGCATTTTGCTGTGTCACAAAAGCTTGTAGATCAATCAGCGGAGTTCCGGAACGGTAAACTGCCCCTTCCTACCTGGCCAGCAGATGGAGGCTCCGAATCTCACCTCGTCAAATCTCCCTCAGTGTCTTATCCACCCTGGCTTCTCTGATGTCCCCAGAGCAGGCTGCCACAAAAGCCTGTATTCAACACAACTAGAAAATCTGGAGGAAATGGACAATTTCCTAGACAGATACCAAATACCAAAATTAAATCAGGATCAAAAGGACCATCTAAACCGTCCTATAACCCCTGAAGAAATAGAAGTCGTCATTGGAAGTCTTCCAACCAAAAAAAGCACAGGTCCAGATGGTTTTAGTGCAGAATTCTATCAGACCTTCAAAGAAGACCTAACACCAAAACTCTTCAAACTGTTCCACAAAATAGAAACAGAAGGAACGCTACCCAACTCGTTCTATGAAGCCACAATTACACTAATACCAAAAGCAGGGATGGTTCAATATAAGGAAATCCATCAATGTAATCCACTATATAAACAATCTCAAAGAAAAAACCCACATGGTCATCTCATTAGATGCTGAGAAAACATTTGACAAAATTCAGCATCCTTTCATGCTAAAGGTCTTGGAAAGATCAGGAATTCAAGGCCCATATCTAAACATACTAAAAGCAATTTACAGCAAACCGGTAGCCAGCATCAATCTAAATGGAGAGAAACTTGAAGCAATCCCACTAAAATCAGGGACTAGACAAGGCTGCCCTCTCTCTCCATATCTTTTCAATATAGTACTTGAAGTTCTAGCTAGAGCAATTAGACAACAAAAGGAGGTCAAAGGGATACAAAAATGGAAAGGAAGAAGTCAAACTATCACTATTTGCAGACGATATGATAGTATACTTAAGCGACCCAAAGAACTCCACCAGAGAACTCCTACAGCTGATAAACAACTTCAGCAAAGTGGCCGGATATAAAATCAACTCAAGCAAGTCAGTAGCCTTCCTATACTTAAAAGATAAGCAGGCTGAGAAAGAAGTAAGAGAAATGATACCCTTCACGATAGCCACAAACCATATAAAGTATCTTGGCGTGACTCTAACCAAACAAGTGAAAGATCTGTATGACAAGAACTTCAAGTTCTGAAGAAAGAAATTGAAGAAGACCTCAGAAGATGGAAAAATCTGTCATGCTCCTGGATTGGCAGGATTAATATAGTAAAAATGAGCATCTTACCAAAAGCAATATACAGATTCAATGCAATCCCCATTAAAATCCCAACTCAAATCTTCATAGAGTTAGAAAGAGCATTTCAAAAATTCATCTGGAATAATAGAAAACCCAGGATAGCTAAAACTATTCTCAAGAGTAAAAGAACCTCTGGGGGGAATCAGTATCCCGGACCTCAAGCTGTACTACAGAGCAATAGCGTTAAAAACTGCATGGTATTGGTATAGTGACAGGCATGTAGATCACTGGAACAGAATTGAAGACCCAGAAATGAATCCACACTCCTATGGTCACTTGATCTTTGACAAAGGAGCTAAAACCATCCAGTGGAAAAAAGATAGCCTTTTCAACAAATGGTGCTGGTTCAACTGGAGGTCAACATGCAGAAGAATGCAAATTGACCCATTCTTATCTCCTTGCACTAAGCTCAATTCCAAGTGGATCAAGGACCTCCACATAAAACCAGACACACTGAAACTAATAGAAAGGAAACTAGGGAAGAACCTTGAACATATGGGCACAGGGGAGAATTTCCTGAATAGAACTCCAATAGCTTATGCTCTAAGATCAAGAATTGACAATTGGGACCTCATTAAATTACAAAGTTTCTGCAAGGCAAAAGACACTGTCAAAAAGACTAAGTGGCAACCAACTAACTGGGAAATGATCTTTCCTAACCCTACATCCGACAGAGGGCTAATATCCAATATATACAAAGAACTCAAGAAGTTAAACTCCAGAGAGGCAAGTAACCCTATTAAAAAATGGGGTACAGAGCTTAACAAAGAGTTCTCACCTGAAGAATATCTAATGGCTGAGAATCACCTAAAGAGATGTTCATCATCCTTAGTCATTAGGGAAATGCAAATCAAAACAACCCTGAGATTCCATCTCACACCAGTCAGAATGGCTAAGATCAAAAACACAGGAGACAGCAGTTGTTGGCGAGGATGTGGAGAAAGAGGAACACTCCTCCACTGCTGGTGGGATTGCAAGCTGGTAAAACCACTGTGGAAAGCAGTCTGGCAGTTCCTCAGAAAACTGGGCATGGCACTTCCGGAGGATCCGGCTATACCACTCCTGGGCATATACCCAGAGGCTTTACCTGCATGCAATAAGGACACATGCTCCACTATGTTCATAGCAGCCTTATTTATAATAGCCAGAAGCTGGAAAGAACCCAGATGTCCCTCAAAAGAGGAATGGGTTCAGAAGATGTGGTATATTTACACAATGGAATACTACTCTGCAATTAAAAACAATGAATTCGCGAAATTCCTAGGCAAATGGTCAGAACTGGAAAATATCATCCTTAGTGAGGTAACTCAGTCACAAAAGAACACACACGGTATGTAGTCACTGATAAGGGGATATTAGCCCAGAATCTCGGAATACTCTAGACACAATTCTTATATCAATAGATTTCTAAGAAGATGGAAGGAGAGACCCCTGGTCCTGGAAAGACTGGATGTAGGGGAATGCCAGGACAGAGAAGCGAAAGGGGGTCGAATGGGGAAAAGAGGGAGGGAAGGGGGCTTATGGGACTTTCGGGAAGGGAGGAAATGGGAAAGGGGAAATGATTTTGAATGTAAATAAAAAACCTTAGAAAATAAATAGATAAAAATAATCCATTTCTTATATGCTACTTGGTTCTTATCCTAGCTGTTTTTAGGATTTTCTGAGTTTTAGTTTTGAAATTCTGATTATGATTTGGTGAAGATGTGATTTGAATCTAGGCGTGATCTTTTAAGCTTTTTGAATGGGGAATGACCACACCTTACTGAAGAATTGAGAGTATTTCAGCTACTATTTTGTGAAACAAGTCCTCAAGGCCTTTCCATTTTTTTCATTTTCTAGAGTTCTCATCATGTGAGTCTATTTTCTTATGATCTAAGTCTTGTAGGCATTCTCTTCTCCCTCTTTCCTTATACTCCCTCTTTTCTCCTTTGTCTCTTCTTTCGGTTTGTTTGGTTGTGTTTGGTCAAATGACTTGTGTTCTAATTCTGAAAAATTCTTTTGTTTGCTCTACTCTGATGTGGAAATTATGTTATTTCATTAATTTTTTTAATTAAAAAGCTTTTATTAGTTTTTGTGATGTTTCTTTTGTGAAATTCTCATCCATAACTACCTCTTCTATTTTCTTTAGAGAAAAAAATGCTTTTTTTAATCTTATTGCATCTCATTGAGTTTCCTTAGGATCATTATTTTATTTTTCAGGAATTTACTAGATTTCCTTAAAAAATTGAGAACCTACTGCCAGAGAATTATGGCTTCCTTCTGAAAGTATTTTATTTTCTTTCATGTGTGTCATTGTGCTAATGTCAGCAAACTTAGTGTAACATTCATTTGTTTCAATTTTATGAAGTAGCATAAAGAAATAAAACTTTTTCTTTATGTAGAGTACAGGGCATCAGCTGAATAGGTGCTTTACGTTGGGTATAGAGGAACTCAAAGGTATAGTCTCAATTGCTCTATTTATATTTTGTTGACATCATCAGTGTTTATGAGTGCTTGAACAACATAGGCTGTATCTGTTCAGGAAAGCAGTCATATGATTTGTAATGTTGGTGTCCAAAGGTGTATGTTTCCGTGCTCCAAAGACTTGATGGCACCAGGCTTCTGGTAGCTATAAGTGTCTTGGTGAGATGGGATGGGAATTGAACTACTCTGTCTCTCAGGGAAAACAGAGGTGAAAGCAAGGGTTGAAGGAACAACACTTCTGGTTCCTGAATTACAGGATAGGAATGAACATCTTCCCTAGAGCCCTCAAGAGGGATGGATACGAATGAACATCTTCCCTAAGGCTCTCAAGAGGGATGGATAGGAATGAACATCTTCCCTAGGGCTCTCAAGAGGGATGGATAGGAATGAACATCTTCCCTAGGGCTCTCAAGAGGGATGGATAGGAATGAACATCTTCCCTAGGGCTCTCAAGAGGGATGGATAGGAATGAACATCTTCCCCAGGGCTCTCAAGAGGGATGGATAGGAATGAACATCTTCCCCAGGGCTCTCAAGAGGGATGGATATGAATGAACATCTTCCCCAGGGCTCTCAAGAGGGATGGATATGAATGAACATCTTCCCCAGGGCTCTCAAGAGGGATGGATATGAATGAACATCTTCCCCAGGGCTCTCAAGAGGGATGGATATGAATGAACATCTTCCCCAGGGCTCTCAAGAGTGATGGATATGAATGAACATCTTCCCCAGGGCTCTCAAGAGGGATGGATAGGAATGAACATCTTCCCCAGGGCTCTCAAGAGGGATGGATAGGAATGAACATCTTCCCTAGGGCTCTCAAGAGGGATGGATAGGAATGAACATCTTCCCTAGGGCTCTCAAGAGGGATGGATAGGAATGAACATCTTCCCTAGGGCTCTCAAGAGGGATGGATAGGAATGAACATCTTCCCTAGGGCTCTCAAGAGGGATGGATAGGAATGAATATCTTCCCTAGGGCTCTCAAGAGGGATGGATAGGAATGAACATCTTCCCTAGGGCTTTCAAGAGGGATAGATAGGAATGAACATCTTCCCCAGGGCTCTCAAGAGGGATGGATAGGAATGAACATCTTCCCTAGGGCTCTCAAGAGGGATGGATATGAGTGAACATCTTCCCTAGGGCTCTCAAGAGGGATGGATACGCCTGGGCTTTTGGCACCAGGAGCCACAGCTCTTGCAGGACAGGTCCTTTTCTCAGTGCAGTTGATTAGTTGAGGTTTGTGTCACTGGTAACTGTAGCCTCAAGGTTTTAGAAGACAAAGGAGAAATCCTTGGGTATTGTGTGTCAAATATAGTTAGTACTGAGCCTTATAGTATTGGTAGCTGTGGTTTACAATCTGTGAGCTATATTCAGCAAAACAAAGAGGTCATGTTTAGCCTTGTGGTCCTTTTATCCATGCCTGTCCTTCATAATGAGGAATGTGGGAAAGATGTTTTCTAGGTCCTGTGGTTTGAATCCACTTGGTACTGACACTTTGATTCTGATAGTTATGCCTCTGGAGCTACACAACTTATTGGGATTATCTCCGAACTACACAGGGAAGGCCTTGATGGGAATGATACTTGTGGTACTGGTGGAATATACTTACACAGTTGAAGTACATGGGCGCAGCCTTTCCCTGCTCCTTGGGGACAAACTTGAGTTATTCCAAGGCTTTTTACATTAATATCTACAGTTCCAAGGAAGGAAACACCACATAGGAAGGAAACCATGCCTAGACACTGCAGGGTAAGCATAGGTGTTGGCAGGAGTTGAGATCATAGGTAGCTACACTTCTGGCATTACACAGTTCTTATGGATGCCTCCAAACACAGATGTAGGTGAAACTGGGTTGAGGTTTGGTCTTTTGCTATGATAAATACTAGTTGCTCCCAGAGACCATGCATGTTAGACCTAGGTGATTCTATGTGACCTTGGTCCCCCAAGTTTCTGCAACAAAATTGAGATTTTACAAGAGCAGCTATAGTCTCAAATTGTGGATTAGGGAATAGACCTTGCCTAATTATTGCCGGGCAAACAGGAGTGGATTCAGCATTGTGGTTCTCAAGCTAAGGATATTGAGGGAGCTGGCCTATGCCCAATAAGTGAGTCAATCACTGAGCCTAGAGCTTCTGATGAAAGAATGAAAAATTTTAAGTTGGACCCTCTTCCTCTGGGGTCTGAGAATCTGAACTTGTGAACTCTGAGGGAGTGCCCACAGGGTGAGAACTTACAGAACAATCCTGAGAACTATAGCTGTGTATGCCAGATAAGGGACATGAGCCCAGTTACTAAGGACCATATCCTGACCATCTGGAGACACCCCGTGAAAAGTGCTTCTGACTAGGAGTCTCTACTCCCCCTCCCCATTGTTATCAGCGGACCACGTCCTGACCATCTGGAGACACCCCCGTGAGAAGTACTCCTGACTAGAAGTTTCTACCCCCTCCCGTCCCAAATTTTGTGGTTTTCACCTTTATAAGCTTGTGTGAATTTAGGCTCAGGGCTCTTCTCCTCCCCTCCTGCATGGGGTACGAGTTGAGTCCCAGCTAGCTGGCCCTGAATAGAAATCCTCTTGCGGTTTGCATCAAAAATCGTTTCTCGTGAGTGCTTTTGGGGTGGTGCATTCTATGGGCAAGAGCAAGGGTCCTCTGGACTGAGGGTCTTTCACTGACAGGACACACAGTCAGCTTTGCTAACCCCTTGGGAACTTAACAGTGGTTATTGAAATTGTCTAAATTCTGGGGCCTAGAGCAATCCACCTGAGAATCTTCTCTGGAGCATACTTAGCTAACAATAGTTAGCTCTCTGTTTAAATATAAAACTTGTAAATGCTACAGAATTCTCCTATAGTTAGGACTGCCAGTCTTCTGTTTGGATTGGATTGCTAACAGTTACTGCACATCCCATGCAGGCAGTATTAGGACCCCACCCATAGCTAAGGAGTACTGATTGGAGCTGTAAATAGTATAATCCTTTTCTATATTCTTTTCTAATTCTCCATGAGGTTTAGGGTTCCTTTCACCCCATCACTGGCCACTGTCAGCCTCCTTCTTCCTCAGTGTGTTCATTCTATTTCCATTGTCTGTGGACATGGACTTCATCTTCTTCAGTCTTTCAACATACTCCAGCCAGCCACTCTTCCAGGAGCTTTCACACTTTCAGTGTTTGGCTGGGGCTGCATGGCTGTTCTTGTTCTACAGTTCCATCTATTTAGACTGGACACCTGTGAAGCTCTTGACTCTCTAGGAGATAGGTGGCAGTTTTTGGACTATCCAGCTTCAAATCATGCAAGACAATCTGATATATCCCTTTAATAATTACATATACGTCCTAATGATTCTGATCCTCTATAGATTGAGCCATCCTTCATATAATCTTTCATAAAGAAGGCTGGCATCAACAATAGGTCTTAATGACTAAATCTTACTACCACCTATTTACATTAATACAAGAGCCTTTTTGAGATCTTTTTAGTGTTAACTGGAGGCTTTTTAAAGGATTCTGATGGTCCTATTCTAAAAACAATGGGAAGGAGAGGCCCTGGGGTTAGGTAGAGCCAGAAGACAAAGAAGGATAATGTTGTTGTTGTTGGTGGTGGTGGTGGTGGTGGTGGTGGAGGTGGAGTGCAGTTTCAGAACTTATTTGGAAAACAATACTCATATCACTGGGATCCATCTCTAGCAATTGTGATTTACCTCTAGCAATTGTGATTTAAGTAATCTAGGATTAGGCTAAGAAATGGGTAATTTTACAAGGGATTTCTAAGCAATTCTACTTACAGACAGGTTTTATAAGTACTGGTAAAAGGGGATTCAACTCTTTCAGCATCTTTAAAAAAAAGTTAGTTTATGAGGTTAAAAATCTATTATCAATAACTTTAACCAGTCCTCAAGTGACTCTCTAAACCAATGTCCTAGGTCACACAACATTAAATATTAATTATCATATAGCCAATATTTACTCCTCACACACCATTTAGAACAAAACCAAGAAAAGATATTTCATGATGGTAGAATATTTGTTATCAAGAAAATCTTGTTTACAATTTTTAAAAAATTATCTTTTTGCCAGGTGTAGTGGTGTATGTCTTTAATCCTAGCACTCAGGAAGCAGGGTCAGGTGGATCTCTGTGAGTTCTCAATTGAGTTCCAGAAGAAACCCTGTCTCAAGACACCAATCAACCAATCAATCAATAAATAATAAATAGTAAATGACCTTTTTCTTTATGCATGACATATGTGAGTGCTATGACACACATGTAAAGTCAGCACAACCTTAGGTGTTGGTACTATCCTTCTACCTTCTTTGATATAGGCTACTGTCTGTACATAGATGCTCAGGTCTTCCCCTTTATATGGGAAGTACTTTTACCCACAGTGACATCTCCATAGACAATAAAAATTCTGTTAATGCCAGTCATTCATGATTGTCTCTAAGTTATTTTGTATAGCTACTATTCATAGCATTTAATGGAGAGGCCAGTATCATTAGGACGTGTTGTTCCACATCCTGATAATTTCTGTTTCTCAGAGCACAGGAGAAAGCTAAAATGGATGTTAGTATGTTGGATGTGTCCAACATAGTTGTATTAAATCCTCTGCTGCAAGGCTAAAATATAAACATACAATATTTTGGGTATAGTGGCATATGCCTGAAATACAAGTACTTGAGTTAAGGCAGGAAGATCGTGAGTCCTAAGCCAATATGGGATCCATGGTAAGACTCTAAACCAAACAAACACCAAATAATGAATAAAACAAAAACTAACAACTCAAATGCTCACCTCAGAGCTGAACCTAACCTGTTCCTAATATTGTGTTAGGCTAAAACTTGGACCATACCTGGTTTCTCAGGCTTATGTGTTCTTGGGAAGTTCTATAATGGCAGTTACTCTTTATGGGGCAGTTAGAATAGAACAGGATAGTGTGATAGTGTGAAGAATTTTACATATACTATCTTGCTTAATCATCAGGATATGCCTATAAGGGAGCTGTTATTATTCTCATTTTACAGATTAGATAAAATTATTTCTCAAAACTGCAAAGTTAGCATTGAAGCCCAGGCCTATAAACCCAGGTATTATAGGGCTCTTAGGTGTTTGATAATTGCCTCTTGGAGGTTTATGTTTTCAGGATTCGGAGGATTACATTATGAATCATATATAAAACAATTTTCTACCAAGGAATTAAAATGCATAGAACAGAGGGACCCAAAAGAAGTTTCTTAAAGTTAAAGTTATGGGAATTTGGTGACCTCAAATCAGATGACAAATTACAAAACTGCATTTCATGAGGATAAAAACTGTAAAATGATAGCAAGAACTATAGCAATACTGAAAAGATGTCACTAATTACAGTTTCCAGAGTTTAGCTGACACAAGGAAAGCGTAACCCTCACCTGTTGATAGATTGACAAAGAGATTGAATGCCTGTCATACTGGTCAAGGATAACCTTGGTAATTTCAAAACTATTTGGAATACTGAGTATAAAATTATGAAGGGTGTTTGCCTGCTACAAATGTTTCTCCTGCTTATATTTTGAATATTTTAAAAGCTGGGCATGAAGGTTCACACTTGAAATGCAAGCATTTGAGGGTGTAGGAGTGGTGGAGCAGCTAGGACAGGGACTTTCTGGTCCCCATCTGCACCCGGGGTGGCTGGGGCTGTTCCACAGTCCTCTGTGCATGGGTCCTGCCAGGGGAGAGCTGGTCTCCCAGCAGTGCTGACACAGGCTTACAGGCCCCAGGAGGGACAAGCTCAAGCCAGAGACAGCAAGTTCAACTAACATCAGAGATAACCAGATGGCTAAAGGCAAGTGCAAGAACCTTACCAACAGAAACCAAGGCTACATGACATCATCAGAATCCAGTTCTACAACAGCAAGCCCTGGATACACCAACACATCAGAACAGCATGACTCTGATTTAAAATCACATCTCATGATAATGATAGAGAACTTTTAAGAAGGACATAAATAACTCCCTTAAAGAAATACAGGAGAACACAGGTAAACAGGAAACACAAAAATCCATTAAAGAATTACAGGAAAACACAACCAAACAAGTGAAGGAATTGAACAAAAGCAAAATGCAAAAAGCTCCTAACCTCAAACAACCAGGAAATCCAAGACACAATGAGAAGATCAAACCTAAGGATAATAGGTATAGAAGAGAACAAAGATTCCCAACTTAAAGGGCCAGTAAATATCTTCAACAAAACTAAAGAAGAAAACTTCCCTAACCTAAAGAAAGAGATGCCCATGAACATACAAGAAACCTACAGAACTCCAAATAGATTGGACCAGGAAAGAAATTCCTCCTGTCACATAATAATCAAAACACCAACTGCACTAAACAAAGAAAGAATATTAAAAACAGTAAGGGAAAAAGGTCAAGTAACATATAAAGGCAGACCTATCCGAATTACACTAGACTTCTCACCAGATACTATGAGAACCAGAAGATCCTGGGCAGATACAGACCCTAAGAGAACACAAATGCCAACCCAGGCTACTATACCCAACAAAACTCTCAATTACCATAGATGGAGAAACCATAATATTCCATGACAAAAACAAATTTACACAATATCTCTCCACAAATCCAGTACTTCAAAGGATAATAGATGGAAAACTCCAACACAAGGCAGGAAACTACACCCTGGAAAAAGCAAGAAAATAATCTGCTTTTAACAAACCAAAAGGAAGATAGCCACACAAACATAATTCCACCTCTAACAACAAAAATAAGAGGAAGCAGCAATCACTGTTCCTTAATATCTCTCTTAACATCAATGGACTCAATTCCACAATAAAAAGACACAGACTAACAGACTGGATACATAAATAGGACCCAACATTTTGCTGACAGCTGCCACTTGAGAATTTTGTTGCTGAAACAAAACAGACTAATTTCTTAATCAGGAAAGGACACTGACGATTTTCCCTTTTCCTTGATCTAAACAGTTGCTAGCAACATGATATTGGAAATGAAATGGCACAAAAACTGTTCATGGGTTAAAGCTTTGATGTAGGCCTTTGGTTGTTTGAATGAGAATGGATCCCATACCATTCCCAGTTAGTTCTCTCCCTGGTTCATGCTTATGGACAATGCTCTCAGCTATTGTCCCAGCCCTATGTCTGCTGGCCTCCTGCTAAGGCCCCATCATGATGGCCATGAACTCTAACCCTCTGAAACTGTGAGTCCCAAATTAAATGCTGTCTTATCATTGCCTTGATCATGGTGTCTTATCCTATCAACTGAAAAGTAACTCAGATACCTTCCAGTTGATCCTCTCCACAGCACAACCAAGGTTCAAAATGCTATCAGTTCCTTATCTAAAAACTCTGAAAACTATATCATTATATTTGGAGCCAAAAATATTTTGCACTTTTCATGTGAAGTTACTCAAGGAAAAATAAAAATACTGTCTAAAAAAGTGGTATTTAGCCCATGGGTTGTAGCCCCTTTGGAGGGGTTTGTCAATCAACCCTTTTACAAGGGTTACATACCAGATATCCTGAATATCCAATATTTATACTATTATTCCTAGCAGTAACAAAATTACAGTTATAAAGTAGCAATGAAAATATTTTTTTTGGTTGGGGGTCATAATATGAGCAACTATAGTAAAAGGTTGCAGCATTAAGATGGTTGAGAACCACTGGTCTAAAAGATGGAAAGATTTAGATTTATTTCTACATGGGCTTGGTAGAGTGTGATCCCAGGTTCTCCAAAGAGACTTAGAGCAAGCCTAAGAGCAAAGCTAAGCTGGAAGTACACTTGAGAGCAAGACAATAAGCATGCAGACTGACTGCAAACGACCAAGAGTTTTTTTTTTTAAAGAATTAACTAATTTTAAGTCTTTAATATACAATCAAGTTTTTCAAAACACTTAAATATGTGCCCCACCCCCATCCTAGGCTTAACAATTTTCATAAAATCCATAGTCTGTATCTCAAAAAGAAATAAAAACAAAAATCTTCCATGCTGTAGTTTAAAAAGAAAATGCAAATCTTTCTGAAAACAAAAAAAAGTCTAAACAAGATAAAGAAACAAATGGTACTTTCTAGAAGCAGATAAGTCTGTTAGTGGCACAAATGTTCTCGCTGGTGCAGGGATCGCCTCTCTCTCCATGTCACAGGAAAACAGATAAGCAAGAGCAGTGCCCAGATACTTAATGAATCTCAGGCGCAGAGGAGGGGCTTGGTGACCTTGTACTTCGGGGGCTGTGGATTTAATCCCGCAGCCACGGGATGGAATTAGTCACTGTTCATCAGTGCGGAACAATCATCATTGTCTCCTCACAGGACTGAGAAGCAGGAACTCCATCGGCTTTTCAAAAAGTGACATTTCTGCAGTTCTGAAGAATTACAGAAGGCCTTTCCTTCATTTCAATATGAAATGTGATGTGTCACATGAAAGGGCATGCAGCTGTACAATACCTTATCTCCTAGTATGGTTTGAGATAAAAGGCTTGAAATTCAAAGCTATGTTAATACAAGTATCTACTTAATGTAAGTGTACTTTCTGATTAAATTGGCATATATCAAGTATAATCAGAAAGGTCATTTATAGTGAAGAAATACATAATTCTGCACCTCAATGGGGACACCAATCACAGCGGATGTTGGTTAATAGACACACCTTCTTTGGCTTTGGTGGATTGAAACTTTATTTTTTCATTGTTGGCAGTGGACATACCTAATTTGGGAAGGTGCAAAAGCATATATTTATGCTAAATAAAAAGTAGTATTTGTGCTCTTAACAATTCATTTGAGAAGCAAAGGGTAACCTGCTCATCTCTGGCTTCATGGTGGATACAAGAATGGAGTGTCAGAGTATCACAGACCATCCCAGCTTTCTTCCAGAGCTAAGGTTCATCATGTATTGCCTTGGTGCTCACAATGAGAAAGCCCCTCCAGTCATCTCTCTAGGAGGACAGATCTGTGTAGGATTACCTGTTTTTACTAAGCAGAAGTGAACACTATTGTTTTGTTTAGTCCTACAATCCTCTTGGGCCAAGATAACCATTGTCTTTACTGTTCCTGACAACTAAGGGGTGCACAACTAGCCCTGGAGTCACAGGTAAAATGGAGAGAAAGAAGCACTATGGCTACCAACAGGGAATGCTATAATGCTTGATTTGCTTGTGCTGTAAATTACATTTGCTAGCATGAGATAGATGAATATTTCTGCACACAAAGTTGTCCAGCTAAAATCAAGATAAGTGATATTAATGTTCTATGGTCAGTATTATTAAACCTCAGAAGCAATAAACTTTATGAGTTGATAAATATTACATTTGCAACATGGTTAACATTCCTTTAGTATCTCAGGCACTTATTACACATTGTGACTACAAATCTACAATACATTATTCATATTTGGGGTGTCACCAAGTGATGGATTGCTGTAGGAAAGGCTGTCATTTAAATAAATCAACAAATAAAAATGCAAATGTTAACATTTTCAGCCACAAACGTTTCCATCCTGGATAGAGAATGAAAATTTCACATTATTTTGACAGCCAGCAGAGAGAACAATTAAAAACCTATACTATGAATAGGAAAGATGACTTTGTCATGACTGTTTTCCTTGACTGTACATGCAATAATATGGGACAATTTTAGGGGTTTTACAAGAACAAAGGAAAAATGTATCCCTGTCCTCCGGCACTGAACCATACCATCATCTTTTGAAAGCCTTTTATAAACCTCCAAATACTTGCAATTTAGGGTGAATATGGATTAAAATCTATTCTCTTTGAAGATTTGTGGAAGAACCAGAGTTTGCATAACTAAAAAAAAAAGTCTACAAAAAAATAACTAGAGTACACTTTGAAATGAAAATGATTCAAATACTTTGGATGCTAACGATGAAGAAGCTCCACTGTGCTGTCCTGGTAGCTGATTTTCATACTACTGAATAATTTTCAACTCTGTACTTTGTATAATACACAATGATATATTATTGTGAACTCCTCTAAAGAAAGGATCTGGTGTGCTACACAATCTTTTAGTTAGCCAAACGCTTATTATTTATAAAACTCCTGAGAATCTATATTTAGCTGATCAGCAGTATTAAGGACCAGCAGATGAATAATCCTTTTCTTAACATCTGTAAATAAGAGTATTTATAGTAAATTAAACCAGGGCTTATAATATTCTACCACACTGATATGGTTCATTCACAAAATTTATGCTGCGGATGTTTTACAAAAGCCTTACAGAAAAAGATTTTATTCCTCTTTTTGACACTTCCTTTAAAACTGAAAGTCAACCTACAAAATACATTAAGGTAGTGCTAACGATCACATTTTAGTGCTATGGTGTAGCCCTGTGTTGGAGTGCTCGCATATCAAGTACGAGCCCTACATTTGAGCTCTATCACCAACCAACCAAGCAACCAACCAATCAGCCAACCAACTAAATGCCCTTTAAATGTTAACAGTAAGAAAATTTACTGGGATTGAAAATGAGAGGATTACCCACCCATTTCTAACCTAGACAAACCAATCAATGGGTTGGGTGGGAGCTCTGTCCATTTTCCAGAATCACAACTCAATTGTTTACAGCATTGAAAGCAAGAGAGAAGGTCAGTGGAGAGAGATGGGCAAGCTAACTAATTATTTTCATATGTCACTTTCTGACAATGTTGGCCATTACACTACTTTGGAGTTTGAGATGCTGGCCTTGTCTTTTATTGACAACCCACTCAATCTTTCTCAGTCATGCTTTCCCAATTTTAAAATGGGGGATGGGGGTAGTACTATCTTCATAGGCTGTGAGGACAAGTCAAGTAGCTTGGCGTAGTTCTGGGTACATAGCACTAAAAGACAGCAGCCTAACTTATTATTCTCTGTACCAGTCACTTCCAGGGTCTTTTGTGGTGTTTACCTTTCTGCCTCCACAATTAAAGGCATGCCAATAAGAACCTCTTAGAATAAACACTGCTTCTCAAGAATGTGTAGGTTTGTCTTCTGTGGCATAGTACTTATATGAGACTTGAATGAAAGATAGCTCTATAGAAGGAATAGTTAAAGCTCTTTCCTTTCTCAAACATCCATAAACCAATATGTGTGGGGAGCCAAACAAGGTCATTCAGCCATGGCTGTCTTATGACCATGAAATTGTTGAACAAAGACCTGCCCAGGAACTGCCAAAAGGATTCCAAGAGTAACTACAGATCGCTCCACCCTTAACCGTGGAATGTCCCTACGTGCGCAGATACCAGATGTCTTCACCAGATGCCCTTTGTGCTTCCTGCTGCCAAGAATACCTTGACCCCTCCCTCCTTTGCATTTTGCAAAGGTCACTTCCCCCTAGCTCCCCCTCCCAACTTCCTCATTCAGGGCTTGGCCCATAGCTCACTTCCCCCAGCTCCCCTTCCCAACTTCCTCATCCCCACTGCTTAAAACGTGCTGCCTGTGTGACAATAAATGGGACCTTGACAACAGAACCTTGCTTGGTCTCCTTTCTTTCTCCCCCCTTGACCCTCAGGTGGTGCCTCTTCGGGACCCTGAATAACTAGACCTGCTGGACGGGTCAAATATGTTTTATAGTATATCTTTGAAATCACCAACTTTGAGATCAACAATCTAGGCAATTAAACTATGAATTAAGCCTTAAAATTAATATGAGAAATTTTAAATGATATATTTTCTCTGACTCCAGAAATAGATGATCAAACAATTGGCCCTTCTAAAGTCTCTGGTATAACTTGATGTCAAGATATCTTTAGCACAAAATTCACTAGGGTTTTCAGAATTTAGTCACTTAAAGTTGTAGACCAAATACATTACCACCAATGTGTTGTGGATTGGTTTAATGCTACTTGTGTTAATTTGGCTCCCCAAATTACTCGAGAACCCGCATTTCTGCATGTAAGATGCTGAGGGTCCCTGCCCCCAGTTAACTTTGACTGGTAAATAAAGTTGCCAGCAGTAGTTGGGCAGGGAAACAGGCAGGATTTTAAGGTTCTCAGGCAAGGGACAAAGGAGAGGAGAGAGGATCCCCATTGCTGGGGAAGGAATGAGATGCAGGCTTGAGAGCTGCAGAGGACAGAATTGCAGCCATGGAAGAGCGGGAAAGAGTGTGCCCTCAATTGGGTCTGGGGTAGCAAAGATGGAATATAGATTTTAATAAATAATAACTCAGGAGTATCGGAGGGAAGGCATTAGCAACATGGAAGTTTGTCAGTGGCCAAGCCATTGTGCAGTTCAAGGCACAATAAAATAGAAGGCTGTGTGTGTGTGTGTGTGTGTGTGTGTGTGTGTGTGTGTGTGTGCTCTTTGATTTGAGAATCCAGGGCATGGGGCAGTAGTGAGGAACATGCACACTGCTGCTGGGCAGATTAGAGCAGATTGACTAACTCCAGCAACATTGATGAAGAGCTGAGGAGGGCCCACTGCTAAGCAGAGTTTCTGTGGACAGGATGCTTTGGGTTTCTATGAAAATCCTTGTCAACTGTCATCATTTCAGAAAAGCATGGATAGAGAGAAAAGAAATCTGTAACGAATTTGCCAAATCTAAAGTTTCATAGTAAGTGCCTGTTGAGTAAAATCACTATAATTGTCAAGATTTCTTCAGTCTTATAAATGTTCTCCTGTGGACAACACTATGTCAAAGGATCTCTTAGGCTCACCTTAAGGTTTTGTGCTGGGATGATGATGAGGTTGGTGTCAGGGGCTCTTTAGGGCTTCGTGTTGATATGGGAGATGTGGATGCATCTTTTCTAACTCCTGTTGCTGTCTCTGTATAAACAATAAAAGAAATTGAGTTCTTCAATAAAATATTGAATATTGAGTATTCAATAAAATAAATGAAAAGTTCACTTTCAAGTAACAACAGGGTAGACCATTTGGGACATCCTAAAGCCTCAAGAACAGACTACCTCTCCCTCCCCACCCCCGTGAAATGGAACAATGGTAATTAAAAAGTTCCTTATGTTGGTTTTTATAAATATGTGATTCACATTGCCTTACTTAAAAACAAACAAAATCTACCCATCTGTGCAATAACAGACTAAATTATTTTGGTTTTAGACTTATTTGCCTGTCATATTTCTGATGATTTGGGTTTACTATGAAAATGCCCAAGAAAGCAAATTGTTTTAATTTGTTCAATTTAACTCTTATTAACAAAAGTCTCCTTGTTGACAAAACAGAAAATCTTAGCACCTTGCATCTCCAGACCTTTCAAGTTGATGGAGTCTCTTTAAAAGTATTTAAGATGAGATATAAACATCCCATTTGATTTAAGAAGTCTATACTGGACTATACCATGTATCATTTGAAAGACATGACCAGCACACCTTCATTGTAGGGTGTTAGGAGACTCCTAAGCAATAATTTCTCTTCCTACAGCCTGGCCTGTTCTGACTCCTGTCCCGTTCTTAGTACTAACTAGCTGATTAGCTACTCTTCTCTCTGAGATGTCATGTAAAATGATAGTATTGTAAGGACATTTCTTTTTGGTTTTATAATTATTACTTTTCAGCAACACCAAACATTCATCTTTATTCTAGAGGACTGTGAGAATTCTTTCCCGATTTCCTTCTGATTCCTTGGAAACTGCTGCCCATCAGGCATTTCAAGCCTATTTGGAAAGATCCACTCTTTCTTGTAGGAGTGAGTGAATATCTACATAACATGATGTGAGGTTTTAGAGTGTTAGGAATACCAGATCCTAAAATGCCAAACATGAAGAGCATTGATCTTTTCTCCCAGGGCTTCTCTGTGTACATGGGAAGTTGATTTCAACTCCCTGTCTGGATCTGATCTTACTCTCTGTCCCTTCCTATCTCCAGTTTACCTTTTCTAGAAATTATTTTATAAGAACTTTTGCCGTGGATATTACATTGATAGTATATTCACAAATAACAGAAAAAAAAAGATGGGACTTCTGTGGCTGGCCTAAGGTAACAAAGATATTTAAGGCAGGAGCCTGCATCTATTTCCAGGCAACAGGGAGGGTTGTCTCCATTGTCTTTCACCATTGTGAAAAGTGTGAGACATTAAGAACTTAGCTATCACAGTATTCTGGCAGGGATACTCTGACATAGAAGCCAGAAGTTTGAAAGAAATGAAAAGCATAGAATTTAAAGCAGAGATTTACATGAACAAAAACATTATTAAATTTACAATGTTGAATTGTAACTGCCCGCAGTTACTGTGAACAGGTCACCAGGTTATCTGGAAGGAAAGTCGGGGATGGGAAGGACGATGGCAAGAGAAACATGAAGCCAAGACTAGATTTCCTGTTCAAGGTTCGAAGTTTAATGGGGGTCTCTCAAATATATATAGGCAGGGGAAAACCCTTCCCCCAAAGGCTGGAGACTCTTGAAGAACCGTTGGTTTGCTTGCTCTGCAGGTGGCTGGCATCAGCTGGCTACTGCCTCTCAGGAAGCTGCAGGTCCTTGGAGAACAATGGGTTCCTCCTTGGTTTGAGCGCTCCACCCTAGGTGGAGGGGTCACTAGCACAGGAATTCCCGCTCAAAGGCTGGGGGAGGAACTTCACCTTGGTCAGTGTCCTGCCAGGTGGCATGGCAACCCAATACGGCTCACTACATTGAATATAAAGTTTATTCAAGAAATGCTTATTAGATAGCACTATCACTTGATTCCTTTCTAATGACTATCTTGAGTCAGTTCTTCCCATCTTATGGAACTCAGGTGAAACTCAAGCCCGTTCCCAGCACTGCACAGCTGTTGAGGGTGACGCTGGTTTGAATGCAATCAAGTCTGCTGGACAGACTTTTAGCTTTGTTAGATACCTTGAAAAGGAAAACAGTAGCACCACCAACACAGTGCCAAACTGCTCTCTGGAGAGATGAACCTAGTGGTAGATGTTAGGACATAAAGAATAAAAATTGGAAAATGTAATATTCCAGAGAATTTAGAACAGACAGATTGGAGTCAGTGGGCTGAAGTTATGAAACAAGTAGAAACAAAGCGATTCGTGGGTGCGAAGGTTTATATATGCTTGGCCAGGGAGTGACACTATTAGGAGGTATGGCCTTGCTGGAGTATATGTGTTGCTGTGAGTGTGGGCTTTGATACCCTAGTCCTAGTTGTCTGGAAGTGAGTATTATGCTAGCAGTTTTCAGATACAGATATAGAGCTCTCAGCTCTGCCTGCACCATGCCTGCCTAGATGCTGCTATGCTCCTACCTTGATGATAATGGACTAAATGTACTAAACCTTTGAACCTGTAAGCCAGTCTCAAATGTTGTCCTTTCTAAGACTTGCATTGGGCATAGTGTCCATTCACAGCAGTAAAACCCTAAGACAGTGGGTGAGTGGAGTGTAAAGAGGACATTTCTGGTAGGGATAGATTATGGATATCCTTTAGTTACTATCTTGGAACAAAGTACCAGACTTTTTTGTTTTGATACTTCTGATAAAAGTTGGTTTTGTGAAAGAGTGAAATTGAAGAAAGGAACTTTTAGAGGGTCCAATTTGCAAACATATACTCACTTATTTTTCTGAAGGGTATGGGATCTCCACAAGGTTCAGAATGTTGCCACTCAAGTTATAGGTTAAGTTTATTCTCTTCTGTCATTTAACTCTCAAACGTGTGTGTGTGTGTGTTGTGTTGAGACAGGTTTTTTTTCTGTGTAGTTCTGGTTGTCCTAGAACTCACTTTGTAATCAGGCTGGCCTCAAACTCAAAGAGATTCACCTGCCTCCCAAGTGCTGGGATTAAAGGTGTGCACCACAACCCAGCCTCTCAAAGATTTTTGTAAGTTGAGCTTTCAAAACTCATGTTAGTTTTTAACTATATATGTTCATGAGAAACATAAGCTTAAACAGAGGACCAGGTACCAGGGTGAAACACAACCAGCCAGCAGCAGCTGCTGGCAGTCATAGCTCCTACTGAATTCCTTTAGATAAAGTTTTCTAGCAACCCCCGGGGAGTCACCAGTCATACTGCATTCTTTTTTACACTTAGGAGATACTGTTTCAAAGGGTGCTTCTCTTCTGTAGCAGCAGTTAATCAATGACCAGATGTTCTCCAAAAACCTCTTACCCAATCATGTAATGTCAAGGCTTGGAAACCCCTGCTTTCTGACTTTTCCTTTAAAAACCCCTTCCCCTAGACCTCACAGTGGCCTTTCCTAATCTGTTGTATCAGGAAGGTTTGTGGTCCAAGCTTTTGAGCTTGAATAAAGACCCTCATGTGTTTGCGCCAGAGTGGCTGTCCCTGGTGGTCTCTTTGGGGTTTTTCAATCTGGGCACAACAGTTTCTTCTATAAATTATGATTTAATTATCAGGGTGCAGCAATGCTGTAGCTTTATGTATTCACAGAAATGCACAATCTTATACAATTACAAATATAAATATATACAAAGATGTTATATGTTTTTTAAAAATCTAAGTCTAGAAATAATGCTATCCATTAGACTAATCAAACTTCTATATAAATGCCCGTGTTTATTCATGTGTGAACATACCTATATTTTTTGCATATACAGATGAATGGGGGCATTTTCTATCTACATGTAGCTGGGTTTGTATGCCTATCCATCAGTCAACATTTCTGTTATTTTTTTCTTGATTTGGTATTCAAAGATTAAGAACCTCTGGTTTTGGACTTGTTAAAACACAGGTGAATTGTATCATATGTTCAGTTTAGCTTGAGTCATATTCTATATGTATATAACTATATACATAATGTTGGCATAACTGATCCCAGATCAAGTGCCTAGGACAACTCTAGTTTCTGTCCCCAGCCATGATATCTTTGTTCCTCAGGGTCAAGTGCTACTTATTCTTTTCTGTCCTCTATAGCTTTAACATGTATGTATTTGGCTTACAATTTTCTTTAGCATTGTTCTTGATTTTTATGAAAACTAAAGTAAGTTCTTAAAGTTTATTTGTTGATGACTGTGTATGTGTTGCTTGTTCTCTTTGTACGTCTTCTTCTGTGCAATGCACTATTGCTATGGGTAGGGAGATATTTTCTATATATATATGTATATATATATAATTTATATTGTCAAGTTTCTTCATGCCTCTGTGTGGTTAGGTTGTTACATGTGCTCATTATAGCTTGCCCTATAAAATGTTCCAAGGTTGTGCCCCACACTCTTCTTTTCCTCCTTCCTCATCTAGCACTGTGGCAGGGTCAACAGATAGCTTAGGTTTTGCGGGTCAGACACTCACTATGTTCAGTCTTGTGAGAATGAGAACAAGCCAAGACCGTAGGAAGACAAAAGGCACAGCTGCATCTAATGAGCTGTACTTGGAGTGCACTGGGTCTGAGACAATACGGGTTCCTTCCTTGAGTTTCAAAAGGGGGGGAGGGGGTTCAGTTTTTTATAGTGAGTATTATATTCTACGCAGGTTTCATACCTACGTTCCTCATACTACTTATGAAATCTCCCAGAAAAGATTTTGCTAAAGGTTCTTTCTCTGTTGACTGAGATGATCATGTGGTTTTTGCCTTCTTTCTGCTAATGTGGTGGATTACATTGATTGATTTTTCTGAGTTGAATCACCTTTGCATTCCTAACTTAAATCCCACTTGGTAATGATTTATCATCTTCTTAATTTGCTGCTACATACAGCTTGCTACTGGTTTTTGTTCGGGCTATTTCAATGCATATTTATAGCACAAATTGGTCTACAGTTTATTTTAATGATTTCATGGTTTCAGCATAGGAAAATCTTAAAGTAAGTTCAGATGTATCTCTTTCTGTTCTATTTTATGAAAAAGTGTGAGAAGTATTTGCCTTAATTCTTAGAGAGTTGGTGAAATTCACTTGTTAAGCTATATGGTTCTGGCTTCTTTTTCAGGAGAGTTTTTAAAAGAATGATTATTGTTAAAGATCTATTCATATGTTTAATTTTGGAGTAGAATCTGGTGGTTTGTCTGTTCAGTTTATCTAGGTCTTGTAGCTTCTTGTATAATTCGGTCACTGTTACTCTCTTATCCTAGAAGGCTACAGCATGTTCATTTGGCTTTCAAAGTTCTCACAGAATATCATACGAAAAGTGCATTAGAGAGAACACAAAGCAGGGCTTGTGTCAACCTTCTGAGGAATCTACAGACAGGTCAAAACAAACCCTGATATCTGCTTCCACTGAAATCAGGCTCTTTCATCTATGCTTGGGCTGACATCTTAAAGACTGATGCCTTCTTAGGGAGGGAGTCCAAAGTTCTCCTATTATGTTTCTGCAGAGCCTTTTCTTCTTCAGAGTTCTGACGAGATGGATTCTTAAGGGTGTGGCCTTAAGTGTTCTTGGTGGAGGATGAGCCCCTCAGGTTATCTACTCTACTTTTTTCACTGACATGTTATGATACTATAACTTGACACAATCATTACAACAACCACAAAGACATACCCCAACATCTCAAACTAATTAGCAAATCATTAGTTAGCAAATGATCAAACTGAGTGAAAAATGTGATTACTTTGATTTGACAGGAAATGTTCCCACAAAGGCTCATGCATGGAAAGGCTGGTCTCTAGCTGGTGGTGCAATCTTTGGAGGTTCTAGAAGCATTAGCAGGTGGGTCCTAGTTGGAGGAAGTAAGTCATGGCCATTGGAGTGGGGGCATGTTAACATATGCTTGGATCCTCTCTGTCTCTTTCTCTGCTTCCTACATACAAGACATGAAGTAGAGTCTCCACATATGCTCGTCTCACCACAGTGTCTGCCTGAATGTGGTAGCCACTGGAACGTCTAACACTGCTCTTTATCAGAGGAAAGTCCTTGCTCTCTAAAATGCTTTTACAGGTGTTTGGTCATAATGATATAAGAAGTAATACAATTATCACCCCAACTGGTACAGGAAAAAAATAGATTTGATGAAATCAAAGATCCATTTATGACAAAGACTCAATCATCTAGGAGGGACTTTCTCAACCTGATTTAAAAAATAACAAAAAAGCGCCAGTAAGAGCATACCTAATGGGTGAAAACTGTCTTGAGACCTGGAGTGGGTGTGTGAATTCTTTTACCATTTTATTCCTAGGAATGGAGCCCTTAGACAGTCAACAACAACAAAAAACAAAATCCATAATTATAGAAAGAAGGAAGTTGTTTATGGATTTAGCTAAATCCCAGTCCTAATCCTCAGTACTCTTAAAAAGGGATCATGCTAGGAGACGGGGCCTTCAAAGAGGTCATCAAGGGCTGATGGAGTCACATTGGTGTATCCTATCTGTATGACTGCTGAGGGTGGTGGCTTTGGAAGGAGAGACATCAGGGAGGCACATATAAAGAAAAGGGCCATGGGAAAGAACAGTGAGATAAAGCCCTCTGTAAGCCCATGAAATAGCTTCAGGGAAGGAACTGATTAGCAGAGAACACAGGGAACTTTGGGTAATCATGGAAATGTACTACATATGAGTTGGTATAAACAATTGTCAGACTTATCAAACTATACATCTAAGACCTGTGCAACTGTATTGTATATAATTAAACCTCAATTAGAATAAAAGGAAATGAAATAATGACCATGTTTCCTTGACTTCTTGGGTACTGCTATTTTTAAGGCAGTCTTTCTCTTTGACATTAGCAATCAATCATCATAAGGATTTTGATGATGTAAGCATATATTTTGCTTAAATAACTAAATTACTACCAGCATTGAGGTCAAAAGGTCTAACTGATTAGGTTCTTAGTTTGGGAAAATGAAACAAGGGAAGAAAAAGAAACATCAATATATTTAATGCTATGTTAATTCAGTCAACAAATACATAATGAGCTCCTACCATGTGTGAACCTATGTTCTAAGATACAGACATACAAGTTATTGTTTAGTGACAGAAGACCCAAGACATATATAACGAGTTAGGAAAGTAGATTGTATTTTGAAGTAGTTCTTTCAATATCAAAGGATGGGGATTGTAGATGCTCTTGTTTAAGTGAAAATATTTCATATTTATATTAAAATTAACTCTTAACCACTGAGCCATCTCTCCAGCCCCAAGATTAACTCTTAAAGATAGGGTCTTAAATTTGAAATTCTTTTTTCGTGAACCAAATAGCATGATTTACTCTATCTCCTGCCTGGGTTTATTCATAGCACTCTAGTGTGCTTGCCTTCTGTGTGCTGTTGATAAAGACATCGATATTTAGTATATTTCTAATTTTATACTTCTGGGAATAAGTTCATTTTCTTATGATCAAATATAAGATACAGATGATCGCAATAATAAAGGACACATAAGTAAATGATCCTTAAATGCTAGATGGAAGCTATTTCTGTACTTTGACTCTTCCAACATAGTTTGTCTCTTGGGTTTATCTACCATGGGTCATCATGACGTACATATCACTATAAGCACAGGCTCACTTACAAGTATCAGCAGGAACACAAGTCATTATTGTTTACTTCAGTAAAGTCTATCACAAACATTTTCCAGTAAGAAAAAATGTTCTTGAGATCCTCTCAGGGAACTCGACCAACCATGATTGCTATGTAAGGCTAGCCTAAAAAAAATCCCCAAAGGGAAAAAGAAGCATGTGGCCAACACTGCCAGCCAAGCTGAAACTACTCTAGAGTGAGGTCCTGCCACAGATGTGAAGGGATTCTGAGATTCATGATGGGGACAACAGGAGGTATCCCCAAACACAGCAGGGACCTTTGGAATGGCTTTCACATAGAGTTCAGAAAGGCCCGTGGCAAGACCCAGGGTCTAATATTTTCATTCTGGAACTTGTGCCCAGTGGCTTCAGCCTCAGCTAATTGACCAGCATCACAGGGAATGTGACCCAAGTTCCCAGGGCTCTTGTGACATGGTGTGACAGTGGCTGCTCAGAGAGAAGCAGTTCTAGAATGTTTGCTGGGGCATGGCAAGAAGGGAGGGGCAGGAAGAGCACATGAATCTCTGCTGCCCCCAGCATGCCTTCTAAAAACTCTTGAACCAAGTTTAGATTTTCCAAAGTAACATTTCCTCCATTCTACATAACTCAGGAAAACAAACAACAACAAAAACTACAAAAAACCAAAACAAAACAATGAAAACACAGCATTCTAAGCACTAATGAAAGAGAAAGTTTATACTATAAGCTAATTTTGATAATAACATAGCTATTCTTGTTATCGTAAGGCTGTCTGTTGAGCCAGGAGTCTGCTTCTTTTATATTTAGTATCAATAAAGTTGGCAGAATGGTAAGGTGGACAGGAGAAGTAAAGGAGTGAGAGATGGTAATAAAGATTAATGGTCCTGTAGTAAATATCCTGTATAGCACTTTATGATTAAAGAACAACAAAAGAAACAATGGATATAAAACAGAAATGTATACCAAAGGATTCTGTCATGCTAATGAGAGGAAAGCAATTAAGGAGGGGCCAACCAAGCCGTGTAGCTTGGGCACTTAGTGCTGGGTCACTGGCACTGTAATAACCAGGGCATCCAGACCCACAGTGCACACTTGGGAAAGTTAATTCACCCACTGGGCTGGGTGCAGCAGCAAAGGCCACAGCAATAACCCTGTCCTCTCTCTAATCTGCCCACACCAGCTCTGCACTGGCAGAGAGGCTCAAGGGGGCAACTTCATGTCTTCAGTAATCAGGCAGACCACAAAAGAAGAGAAAATACTAGATAACCTTCTTCATAAGTGGAAAGACTTCATGGTTCCTATGACTATTTTAAAATGCTAAAACATTCAAACTTTTAAGCAGATAAGGTTTTTGATATTATTTTCGTTATCATACTAGATCCTCCCACCCTCTAAAGACAAAGGAAAAGGAGGAGTAAATGGAGAGGCTGGAAAATGAAATGGCAAATGGCAGCGTTCCTGAAAGTGCGGCTTTGGAACCACTTCCCTCCAGTAGACCGACTGTCTAGCAGCGCTACCGGGATTCACTGTGCACAACCAAAGTGCTGAATGTCAGCAGGCAACACAGCGCAAGTAATGGGTTCTGAACTCCTCTTAGTCAAAAATGATTTTGTTTCAAGTTAGAAATTGATTTTTTGGGGGGTCGGGGAACACTAGCTCTTTCCAGGCTTCTGGCTTCTTTCCCTGGGACAGGGAGAGATTTGCTTCCAGCACAGGAATGCTGTCCTGACCGTGCCTGACGAGCATTCTCAGGCGCTGCTCTCTAACACTGCAGCAGTCTCAACCAGCCACACATGCTATGTGTCCCTCTGCTGTTGCTGTGTGGGTTTTCATCTTACCATTTCATTTCAGTGCTGTCACTCAACATATATCTGTTAACAAGTCAACAGAAGATCATGTTAAGAGAGCAGAGTAGCACCACGGCAGTTCTGACTGGTTCTCCTCTCTCTGAAGTGCAGTAGCAAGAATACGGAGGACCAAAATAAGGGTTCCCATGGCTAAAAGACCATTGCCGCAGAAAGCAGAGGCTAGGTCAGACTCTAAGTCTTCTCAGTTTCATCTTTGTCTTAGGTGGCAATGATTAAAACAAAGCTTCAACACTGTCTTTAGTAGAGTTCTGTAGAGTATTTGTCTTATGCCAAAGAAAAATGGTGGTATTTTCCCTTTTGAGGTTTGGAAAAATTATCGTCTCACAGTTACTTGGAAGGGGATAAAGCAATTTCTAGATGACTGGTTGTTGTAGTTTGGGTTTTATTGTTCTGAAGAGAGATCATGACCACAGCAACTCTCATAAAGGATAACATTTAATTGGAGCTGGCTTATAGTTTGAGAACTTCATTCCATTATCATCATGGCGAGAAGCATGGAGGCATAGAGGCAGACAAGGTGCTGGAGGAGCTGAGAGTTTGACATCTTGATCCACAGGTAGCAAAAGGAGACTGTGTTACACTGTCCAGATGAGCATGTATGAAACCGCAGGGCCCACCTCCACAGAGACACACTTCCTTCAACAAGGTCATGCCTACTGAAAAAAGGCCATACCTCCTAATAGTGCCACTCCCTATGACCAAGCATTCCAACACATGAATCTATGGGGGACATACCTATTCAAACCACCACATTGCACTCCCTGGCCCTCATAGCCATAACATAATGCACAATGCATTTAGTCTAACTTCAAAGTCCCCATAGTCTGTCACAGTCTCAATAATGTTCAAAAGTTCAATGTTCAAATCTCTCCTGAGATTTATGCAATCTCTTAACTGTAATCCTATATGTCTTAGTTAGGGTTTTATTGCTGTGAACAGATACCATGACCAAGGTGACTCTTATAAGGACAGCATTTAATTGGGGCTGGCTTACAGGTTCAGAGGTTCAGTCCATTATCATCAAGGCAGGAACATGGCAGCATCCAGGTAGGCATGGTGCAGGAGGAACTGAGAGTTCTACGTCTTCAACTGAAGACTACTAGTAGGATACTCACTCCCAGGCAGCTAGGACTAGAGTCACAACAGAGCCACACCTTCTAATAGTGCCACTCCCTGGGTCAAGCATATACAAATTATCACACTGTATAATATCAAAATCAAAACTAGATCACATACTTCTAACATACAGTGTCATAGGATATAGATTACCATTAAACCAGCTGGGTAAACTCTAAACTCTCATCTCCATGTCTGATGTGAAAATACTCTTCAGATCTCCAACTCCTTTCAGCTTGGGTGACTGCAACACACTTCTTTTTATTGGGTTGGTTCCATTCATTGTTAGTAGCTTTTCTTGTCAAATATCCCACAACTCTGACATCTCCAACATTTTGGAGTCTCCCAAGGAAACTCAGGCTTCACCCCTGCCACATGCTCTAGCCTCAGTGTCTTTCCTTAGTCATGGAAGAATATTTCATAACCCCTTTCTTTCTAGGCCTCCATACAAGGACACCTCTGCCACATATCTGGCCTCAGCGACTTTCCTTTGTAATGAAGGGAAATTCTATATTCCCTTTCTTCTATTCTTGACTCTAAAGCCAGAGCCATGTTGCTGAAGCTGCCAAATTCTGTTGCTTGCTGTGGCTGGGCATGGCCTTCTTATTCTATTATATCTTCATCAGCTTTCTGCTTCAGATGATTTCCTTTACTGCCTAAGTTTGGCTTCTTGGAACTTGCTCTGTAGACTGACCTTGAGCTCAAGAGATCTCCATGACTTTGTCTCCTGAATGCTGGAATTAAAGCTGTTCACCACCATGCCTGGACCTAAGCTTTTCTTTAATTCCTTTTCACAGATGGAAGTTTAGTTCGGTGGGATCTTACCCTGAGGCCACCACTCCCTTAATTCCATTTAATATCTTTAATCTGTTTTTTCTTTGAACATAGGATTTAGCTCCACTCTATTTCCAGATACCTCTTTAATCCTTGAACCATACATTTTATATTTTCCTTTCTCAGTTTGTAAAATGTAAGAGTAAACCACAGGACAAAGTCTATTCTAGGCTGTTTTGAGATTTCCTTCGACAATTTAATTATCTCAATTTCTTCACCTTAGCCTCAGGTAGACTCTTCAGACAAGGGCAAAATGCAACCACATTCTTCAGCAAAATATCATAAGAATGATCTCTAGGCAACATTCTAAAATTCTTCTCTGAAACCTCTTGAGCCAGGCCCCACAGTTCAAATCACCCTCAGCATCACTGACTTTCATATCCTTACTAGTATGGCCCATTAAGCAATATTTAAAGGGTTCAACTGTTTTCCTTTTTCGAAGTCCCAAAATCCACTTTCCTCCAAACAAACGCTCATAGAAATACTCCATTCCCTGGTACCAACTTCTGTCCTGTGTTTCATTGCTATGAAGGGACATCATAACCAAAGCAACTCTTATACAAGAAAACATTTAATTGGGACTGGCTTACAGTTTCAGAGATTCAGTCCATCATCAGCATGGGAGGAAGCATGGCAGCCTTCAGGCAGACATGTGTGGGAATAGGACCAATGCATCTACATCTCAATCCACAGGTAGCAGAAGAGACTGTGCCACATTGACAAAAGCCTGCCTCCACAGTAACACACTTCCTCCAACAAGTCCACACCTTCTCCAACAGAGCCACACCTCCAAACAGTGCCATTCCTTATAGCCAAATATTAAATAAAACACATGAGTCTATGGGGGCTATTACCTATCCAAACCACCATACTCACAGGTTATATTACCTAGCCAAATCTCCACACACCCCCAGAGCACAGCAATGCTGGCAGCAGTTGGCATAAAGGAAAGGTGCATATAAAAGTTTTCACAAATAAATAAGCTAATGTAAGAGTTGTAGAAATTATGAACAGTAGGTTGGTGAACATTAGCAGAAGAGCTTGCCTGTTAGAAGAGAACATTTAAGAAGAAATCAGAATAATAGTACTGAACATGGTATGTGCAGAGGTAGCCTGTTTCCTATACATCTGTTCACAGGAGGGTCATCCTTTCAAGTCAGTCCTTAAGGGTGTTGGAACAGACTGCACAGGAGTCACTCCAGGACCAACTGGAAAACACACACCTATTTCAGGCACTATTTCAGAGTTACTTGTAGTTTATTCCTTTTAAAACCTACATATAAAACAGGAAGTATTATCAGCACTTCAAAGAGTGCTAGGCACTATTTGTTGAGACTTGGGAGATTGGGTTTTAGTTACAATGTGAAATTTCCCGGAGAAATTTATGTTTCACTCCTTATTTTATTACTCACTTGGAGAAAATCATTTGGTATCTACAACCATACTTACTGCTGAATTCAGCTTTTAAAAGGAGGGCCAAACTGGAAAGCTTCTCATATCAGTACCCTGAGAGAAATAAATGTAGATGCGATTTGAGAATCTAGTACCTGGACCACCCACAGCGTTCCAGGCATATGTTTATCTGAAATGCTAACTGCAGCTCAGCATAGTGGAAATCACCTGCTGTTCACTGGCTTGCATGCACCAGTCACCTTTCACCATTCTTAGCAACTTCTCTTTCTGCTCCTGCAGACACTACACTCACCTCTCTGGGGTCTGCATGTATCATTCTGTTGACATGGCCGTTGGATGCCATCCTCCACATGTGACTGAAACTCAACAGTTTTCTTCTCCCTCTGGTTTTGCCTACTGTTTGGAGAGTCTGGGCACTTTTTAAATGATGATGAGGTTCCATGCAGCCATCCATCACACTTTGGCTTCAATAAACTGAAAGAGGAAGCATGAATGGACTATGGAGGGCACAGGGAAAGACACAGATCACATGCACATATTTGAAATCAGCATGAGTTGCAATACAACTATGGCAGGAAGAATCCTTTTCTTATTTTAATTGATATATAATTTGAATTATTTTTCTGAAGGTACATTTTGTGTCTTGCTACAACAATTTGGAGAACAAACTATTTTAATGACTCAAACTGTACGTTTGGAGTTTCAGCAATGAAACTTAGTTATCTAGGGCCAGTGCAGCAACTGGAGGCAAATGGCAGCTGAATACGATGGTAGGAAACATTTACGTTAACTTTATGGTCTGGGATAGACGAGCAGAAGAAAAGACAACGAGGGATCAGAAAAACAGAAGGAAGCGAAACATTTAGTTGTGTAAGGTAAATCAAACACACAGAGAATGACCGTGAAAACCTTTGGTGTGGCGTATTTGAGGAACGTGAGAGGCTCAAGACAAGGAAGCAGGAGCACAAGGGCAGGGCATGGTAGAACTACAGTAAGTGACACAAGCTTGGAATATGGTCACATGTGAGTCACTTTAGAAAAGAGAGAAAAAAGAACATCTTTACCTACATAAGGGATGGACCAACCGCACATAAATGGCAGGGTCACCAAAGGATGGCGGGAGTGTGGAAACACAATGACTTTGATTGTCATGTCAAAGCCTTATAGAAATAATGGTGGAAAACAAAGGAGGAATGGAATACCCTGAGATTCACACAAGGAGGCAGACTTGTAAGAAAAATGCTGGCAGGCTTGCCTCTGTCCCAAGTGGTATTCTCAAAAGAGTGCTAATTTTAGGCACTGATTCATAGCCTGGTAGTGAATTTAAATTATCTAGAAAAGTTTTAGTAAGATGACTTCTGGAGTCTCATGCCTAGACCTGCCTGTTTCCTCCCTGCCTGTTGCCTGTTTCCCTCTCTTGTTCTCCTCCTCTTCCTCCTCCTTCTTTTTTAAAAGAATCATTTATTTATTTTATGTACATATACACTGTCAATGTCTTCAGACACACCACAAGAGTGCACTGGATCCCATTACAGATGGTTGTGAGTCACCATGTGTTCTTGTCCCAGGACAGGGCCAGCAGACATAGGCCTCCAGGAGTGTCGATGGCTGCCATGGGCATAAGGCTTGTTTGTATAATAATGTACATGTTTTACATTCTTCTTTTAAGAAATGTCCTCCTGATAATTAGACAGCATGAGTCCAGAAGGAGATGGTGTGCCTGTGTCTTAGCAAAATGGTAAATGATGGGATCTTCAAGACAGCCCTTAAGGCTGTGGAAAAGAACTCTTAAAAACATCAATTCAAAAATATATAATTTCTCAACTATGCAAAAAATAAGGATGCTGTATGAATATATGAGGGGCCTCATGAATCTCGTTAAACAGGCAGCTGTATGTACTGTGAGCCAGCTTGTCAGAAAGAAACTAAGGAAGGAAATAAGGAGATTAAGGGAGTGGCGACTGCATGAGATCCACCCAGATAAGTGTTTTTCTTTATGATTACAAAGGCAGATAAATTCCAGAGTTCAGGATCAGCTTGGGGCAGAACAAGGTTAGACCCAGGAGTGGTAGATGTGGTAATTTCAGGACTGGGTCCCACTTAGCTTGCTTAGCAATGGTGCTTAACAGAGGCAAGTAGATCTCTGAATTCTTTTGCAATGTTAAAAGAAAATATGCACTTGTTTAAGGGGTTGAGGATAATCAAAAGGAAGCCTGGAGTAAATGAATGGATTGATATGTAAAATAAAAGATTGGGCTTAGGATCTGCAGGAGATGAGCTATTCAGAGAATGGTTTAGGATAGAAAGAGAGAACTGCTTGGAGAACTGACTGGAGCAGAGAATAGCAAGAGAAAGCTGTGTGTGTGTGTGTGTGTGTGTGTGTGTGTGTGTGAGAGAGAGAGAGAGAGAGAGAGAGAGAGAGAGAGAGAGAGAGAGTCTGGAAATCTCCAGCTTGGGCCCATGATTTGAGTCATTTGTTTCGGCTGCTCCCAGACACCCTTGCCTCAGAACCCTTCTCCAAGCCAAGGCTGGCCCTTTCTGGCATGTCTTCGGTGGGTGACCAGAGCTGCTTTGAGTTCATTATTGAGATAATCAGGTCAAGTGTAGAATTTTGTTTTTGGTTTTTTTTTTACAGCACTCATATCCATCTTGCAGCTATTATATCCTTCTCACCTCTTCTTTCAGAACATTCCCTGAGTATTGCTGAGTAGGGGCTATTAATAAAGATGGCTCCCAGTGAGGCCTGAGCATGCCTCCCTTGTTCTCAGCATTTTCTAGTTATACATCTCTATGGACTGCTGTCCACTGCTCAAAGAGGATTTTCTGGTTGGCCTGGGAGCAGCCCAGGTCTTAGTGCTAGAAGCAGGGCTCAAAGGTTTATCAGGTAGTCAAGGAGTTATATGATGATGGTCATAAAACAAAATCTTAATGAATGAGCAGACATGCAGCTTCAGGAGAGATACGTAGTCTGTAATTAAAAATAGATGGAAATTTTAGAACTGAAAGTTATAGTAGCTGACATAAATATTAAAAATGGAGATGAAAGCATAAATGTTAAATAGATTTTTATAACAGAATAAATAGAAATGATTTAGTTTGGAAAATAGAAAAAAAATTTTGAAGGAAACCAAGCAGACTCTCTAGGTTCTTAAAGGCAACCATGGCTGTCTAGGAAGACTATGCTGAAATCTTAAAGAATGGGGCAGAACAAACAACTCAAAAAATGTTCCCTAAAGGTAATGTCAAAGAAGGTTCTAAACCTGATAACAGAAACTTTGACTTAATTGTGGCCCTCTGGAGGCTATAGACCACTGGCCTGAGCAGACACAGGGAGCAGAGGGGGAGGGGGAGAGGTTGGGAGAGGGGCAGGGGATCAGGGAGGGGGTGGACAGCTGGGTACTGCACACCAATGGCTTGACTTAAGGGATTAGCTTCAGTGAGACAGCTCAGCCTCATGCAGGGTGAACAAGGGCTATGTAGGTCTTGCGGAGTTACGTGGGGATTTCCAGGGTCGATACACTATTGGCTAGGGCAGGAATACTGCATTTACTCGAGGAGGAATTCCAAGAATATGGGAAGAGAGAAAGGTAAATCTGTAATCTGACAATAGGCTACCTGACTTAACTCAAGAGGTCTTTTGGGTTACAGGCAGTGATGTGTTTATATAAACAAAGAGAGAGGGGTTATATTCTATGGGGGTGTGGTGAGGTGTGGGGGAAGGGGATGTCTCAGGGGGCATCACTTCCCCCTGAGAAACCAGCCACACATCTAGAGTTTATTCAGGGCATGGGGAGGGGACTTAAGAGGGTAGCAGAGGCAGAGAAATACAGAGAGGGAGAGGGAGAGGGGAGAGGGAGAGGGGAGAGGGAGAGGGAGAGGGAGAGGGGAGAGGGAGAGGGAGAGGGAGAAGCATGTGGAGAGAGGGGGAGGGGAGGGGAGGAGGAAGAGCAAGAAGACAAAGCAGGAGTAAGAAAAGAAGAGCAAGAGAACAAGAGAGGGAGGAGAGGCAAGCAGCCCCTTTTATAGTGGGTCAGGCCTACCTGGCTGTTGCCAAGTAACTGTGGGGGTGGCGTTTAGATAGAATGCTAACAGGCAGGAAGGGTCGATTGGTCATAACATAATACCTAATTATCATATTATCTGAAGGTGGAAAGACTGAGTGGGACTTATGAATTGACTCATGCAGCACCTGCAGGAAGCCCTGTGAGGGTCATCCTCTACATGAGGTCAGGCTCTTGTGCTGAGAGACACTCCCATAAGATCAGGCAGAGAGGAAGCCCCCTGAGAAAGGGAGTTCTCCATATTGTGCTAAGTTTGGAGAACTTCTCTGGACATGGTGGACAGCAACTTTAATAGCTGGGTCTTCCTACCCTTAATAGTCAAATTGAGAAAAAGCAAAGATAAAAGGATCCTCCGACTCAAGAAATGTGTTAGTTACATGCAGAAGAATGATATTACATATGATCTATTAACATCAAAACAGTAATGGCCAGAAGATAAGGATATCTCTCTACAATGCCGAAGGCAGACAAATCTGTCACCTCAGAGTTTACTTCTCATAAAATGTCCCTCAAAAAGAAGAAATAATATTTTAAAATTAAAACAGAAATTTTGTTTCCAGAACACCTGCATTACAAGAAATAACAGGATGTTTTTCAAGTTGCAGGAAAATGACACCAGATAGAAATTTGGATCTATAAAGAGAATGAGGAGCATCAGAAATAGTACATGTGTAGATAAATACAAAAGGCAGTAATTCTTTAAAATTTCTTTTAAAGTACAGGAGTCCTCAATGCCAAACTGATAACACTATGCTGTCAAGCTTACATGTACTGAGATACAATACAAACACACACACACACACACACACACACACACACACACACACACACATATGATGACAGTACCACAGGTAACAACAGAGAATTGAATGTACCTATAGAACAAAACTATCCTACTGTCTACACCAAGTGGCACAGCATTCCTGCTCCACAGTCTACTCTAAGTTAGGGGGGACAGTCTGAACTGGCAACAAAAACTATCCAAAGGAACAGCTGGGGAGTTAACAGAAAAAGTGTCTTCTTTTTTTCCTTTAAAAGGAAAAGAAAAAGAAAACGAGCTGGGCTTGGAGGTTCATGTCTGTAAACTCACCACTTAGGACAGTAAGGAAGAATGATTTTCATGAGTCCAGCCTGTGCTACAGAGTAAGACCATGTTTCCAAATAGAAAAGGGATGGGATGAGCAGGCCTTTTCCTCATCAACATCAGCTTAACTTTAAATGCATTATGCACACAAATTACCTTTTGTTTATCTGTTGTGTGGGAGGTCGTTTGAACATAATCTTTGCAGGGCTGGGGATCAAATCCCGGGCCTTACACAGGTAGGCATGCTCTCTATCAATAACCAATTGGTAACCTCTAGCAAAAGAAAAATTAGTTTTCTCTAGTGGAGTTTCACTGGGTTACAAATCACACTTAACAGCAGGCTCCATGTTTAGCATTACCAAGCCAACAGGAAATGAACTCAATTGTATTTTTGGGGGTATATTTCATTGCTTTATCTGTGCATTTTAAAAAACCTTACAAGTCTTTTGCTTATATATTATTGTTTCTGATTTTATTCTTATGGATTTTCTGTGTGTGTGAAAGTGACTCTGTGTCTGATGTGCTTTTTTTTTTTTGCTTTTGTTTTAGGTTTTCTTATTCATTTTTTCTAGTCATAGAATATATTGTATGAAAAAATCTATTTTCAATTAAAATAGAATATAAATTAAAAAAATATCAGAGCACACAAAAACCATAAAGACACACCCATTTAAAACAATGCTTTCAAAACAGATGTAGTAAAACCTGTTAAGGCTAAAGACTAGAGAAATTCACATTCTATTTTGGGACTTTAGTCTTCCATTGTCATCAGTTGATAAGAAAAATAAGACAAAATTCAATAGAGTATGAAAGAACAAATCCATCAGCCTCCAGTCAGCATGTGTAGGTCACTGCACTCAATAGCACAATGAACACTCTTAGAAAGGCACGTGCAATGTTGCCTAACACATACTATATTGGCTTACAGAATAAATTTCAGTATATTTCAAATAATTTAAAGCTAATAGAATATGCAATTTAACCACAATGGAGTTAAACCAAAAATAAAAGTCAACATGTAAGAAAAATGTGTTAAGTATTTAACATACTCCTAAATAATCCACAGGCTCAAAAAAAATAAAATAAAACTGGAGAGAAGCTGGTATTAAAAAATGAAAAGTACCTAGGTCCTCCTGGGGCACACCCAAGAGCTGTAACTTGCTCTTGGTCTCCTGCTCTCCACTTTCAGTCCCACAGTTCTGCTTGTGTTTCTTGAGGCCTGAAGGTACCAGGGCTCCCCACTCTAAAGCCCTTTCCTGCTACGTCCCCTTTGGAGACACCAAAGAACAGTAAAGTGTGCATCCTCCCTGCTCTCCATTTTTCACCCCACACCTCTGTCTGCATTTTCTGAGGAAAGCTTGCACCAGGGGCAACCAGGTGAGATGCCCCCCCCCAACCCCCAACACACCTCCAACTCCTTGCCTACCTAAAGCCCCTAAAGCCCCTAAAGCATACGCAATAGGGGTAAACAGCACCCTGTCCCCTGCACAGCATTTTTTGGACTACAACTCTGTCACATTTCCAGAGGTTTGCTAGGGATAACCAGATGGCTAAAGTCCAGTGTAAGAGCACAATCTAAAAGAACTAGGGCAACATGGCACCGGCAGAGCCCAGCTATCCTACTACAGCAAGCCCTGTGTTCTAACTCAGCTAAAGTACAAAAAAAAAGACCTTAAATCTAATCTCATGAAGATGATAAACACCTTTAAAGAGGAAATGAATAGGGCTGGAGAGAGGGCTCAGCAGTTAAGAGCACTGACTGTTCTTCTGAAGGTCCTGAGTTCAGCAACCACATGGTGGCTCACAACCATCCGTAATGAGATCTGGTGCCCTCTTCTGGTGTGTCTGAAAACAGCTACAGTGTACTTACATACAATAAATAAATAAATCTTTAAAAAAAAAGAGGAAATGAATAAATCCATTAAAGAAACATTGGAAATACAATCAAAGGGGTGAAAGAAAGAAATAAAACTGTTCAAGACCTGAAAATAGAAATAGAAGCAATAAAGAAAACACAAATTGAGGGAATACTGGAAATGAAAAACCTAGGTAGAAGAAAAGGAACCACAGATGTAAACATCAACAACAGAATATAAGAGATGGAAGAGTGACTCTCTGGCATAGAAGATGCACTAGAAGGAATTGACACAACAGTCAAAGAAAATTTCTGTAACCTAAAGATAGAGATGCCTATAAATATACAAGAAGCTTACAGAACACCAAATTGATTGGACCATAACAGAAACTCCTCCTGCCACATAATAATTAACCACTAACATCAAAATAACAGGAATTAATAGTCATTGGACTTCAATATCTCTCAAGATCAACAAACTCAATTCCTCAGTAAAAAAGACATACTATCAGACTGGACGTGAAAACAGGATCCATCATTCTGCTGCATACAAGGCACACACCTCAACTTCAAAGTAAGGTGCTAGGAAAAAAAAATCCCAAGCAAATGGACCCAAAAAGCAAGCTGGAATAGCCATTCTAATATCTAATAAAATAGACTTCCAACTAAAATTAGCCAAAAGAGATGGAGAAGGAAACTTCATGTTAATCAAAAGAAACATCCACCAAGAGGACTTCTTAAGTTTGAATAGCTATGCCCCAAATACAAGGGAACCACATTTCTAAAAGAAACATTACTAAAACTAAAATCACACATTGAACCCCACACACTGTGAGAGACATCAACACCAATGGACAGGTCATTCAGACAGAAACTAATGGAAATTATGACTCAAATGGACTTAACAGGTACCTACAGAACATTTCACCCAAACCTAGAAGAATATACCTTCTTCTCAGTACCTCACAGAATCTTCTCTGAAATTGACTATATACTCTGTCACAATACAAGTCTTAACAGATACAAGAAAGTTGAAATACTCTCCTGCATCTTATCAGACTGCCATGGGTTAAAGCTGGACTTCAACAACAGAAGGAACAGAAATCCTACAAACTCATGGAAACTGAACAATGCTCTACTCAATGACCACTAGGATAAGGAAACTATAAAGAATTTAGACTTACTAGAATTCAATGAAAATGAAGGCACAACATAACCAAACTTATGGAACACAATGAAAGCAGTGCTAAAGGGAAAGTTCATAACATTAAGTGCCTTCATAAAGAGATCCCACACTAGCAACTTAGTGTGCTAAAACAGCACACCTGAAAGCTCTAGAACAAAAAGAAGCAAACACAGCCAAGAGGAGAAGACGGCAGGAAATAATCAAACACAGGGCTGAAATCCCTGAAATACAAAGAAAGAGAACTATATAAAGAATCAACAAAACCAGGAGCTGGTTCTTGGAGAAAATCAAAAAGACAGAGAGACCTTTAGCTGACTGAGTAAAAGGCAGAGAGACAGTATCCAAATTAACAAAATCAGAAAAGGGATACATAACAGAAACTGAGGAAATTGAAAGAATCATTGTACCCTACTTCTAAAGCCTGTATTCCATAAAATTGGAAAATATAAACAAAATGGATGCTATTCTAGACAGATACAACTTACCAAAGTAAAAACTAGATCAGGTAAACTATCTAAATAGTCCTATAGGCCCTAAAGAAAAAGAAGCAGTAAGTAAAAGTCTCACAAACAACCAACCAACCAAACAAAAACAGAAACAAAAAACAAAAAAACAAAGCCCAGAGACAGACTGTTTTAGCATCGAATTCTACCAGACTTTCAAAGAAAAGCCAATATCAATACTCCTCAAACTATTCTATAAAATAGATTCAGAGATGGAACACAGCCAAACTGATAGTATGAGGTCACAGTCACCATGATACCTAAACCACACAGAGACTCAACAAAGAAAGAGAATTTCAGACCAATTTCTCTTGTGAACACTGTTTCAAAAATAAAATACTCGCAAACTGAATCCAAGAACACATCAAACACATGATTCCCCATGATCAAGTAGGCTTCATCCCAGGGATGCACAGATGTTTCAATATATGAAAATCCATCAATGTAATCCACTATATAATCAAACTGAAAGAAAAAAATCACAGGATTATCTTATTAGACACTGAAAAAGTCACTGATAAAATCCAATGCCCCTTCACGTTAAAGGTATTAGAGAAATCAGGGATAAAGAACACACACCTGAACATAATCAAAGCAATATACAATAAGCCAAGAGCCAACATCAAACTAAATGGAGAGAAACTTAAAGCACTTCCCTGGAAATCAGGGGCAAGACAAGGCTGCCCATCCTCTCCCTATATCTGACAGAGGGCTAATATTCAAAATATATAAAGAACTCAAGAAGTTAAACACCAACAACCCAAGTAGTCCAATTAAAAAGTGGGTACTCACTGATAAGTGGGTATTAGGCAAAGAGTGCAGAATACCATGATACAACTCACAGATCACATGAAGCTCAAGAGGAAGGAAGGCCAAAGAGTGGATGCTTCAGTCCTACTTAGAAGGGTGAACAAAATAGTCAAGGGAAGTAGAGGATGGGAGGGACTTGGGAGGAAGAGAGGAAGGGGAGGGAAAAAAGAAGGGAACAATCAGGTATGGGAGGAGATGGGAGAGATGTACAGAAGGTCAGGAAATTGAACAGAAGTGTGCAGCAATGGGGGATGGGGAACTGGGGGTAGCAACCAGAAAGTCCCAGATGCCAGAAAATCAAGAGCCTCCCAGGACACCAAAGGGATGACATTAGATGAAATACCCCACAAAGGGGAGGGAGAACCTATCAAGATCATATCCAGAGGTTAGGCAAGGCCCCCTGGTTGAGGGATGGGGCCACCCACCCATCTCCAAAATTTTAACCCAGAATTGCTCCTGTCTAAAGGAAATATAGGGACAAATTGTGGAGCAGAAACTGAAGGAAAGGCCATCCAGAGATTGCCCCACCTGGGGATCCATCCCATAAGCAGACAGCAAACCCAGACACTACTGTGGATGCCAAGAAGTGCTTACTGACAGGAGCCTGATACAGCTGTCTCCTGAGAGGCTCTGCCAGATCCTCACCAATACAGATGTGGAGGCTCGCAGCCAAACATCAGACTGAGCACAGGGACCCCCATGGAGGAGTTAGGGGAAAGATTGAAGGAGCTGAAGGGACCTTATCTGGCATCACTGGGAGGAGAGGCCCTTGGTCCTGTAAAGGCTTGACCCAGTGTAGAGGAATGCTAGGGTGGTGAGGCAGGAGTGGGTAGGTGGGTGGGGGAGCACCCTCATAGAAGTAGGGTAAAGGGGAATAGGATAGAGGGTCTGCAGATGGGAAACTGGGAAAGGGGATAACATTTTGAAATGTAGATAAAAAAGCGGGGTACATAGCTAAACAAAGGATTCTCAACAGAGGAATCTCGAATGGCCAAAAAGCACTTAAGGAAATGTTCAAAGTCCTTAGCCATCAGGGAAATGCAAATCGAAACTACTCCGAGGTTTCATCTTACACCCATCAGAATGTCTAAAATCAAAACCTCAAGAGATAGTACATGCTGGGAGGATACAGAGCAAGGAGAACATTCCTCCATTGCTGGTGGGAGTGCAAACTTGTACAACCACTTTGGAAATCAATTTGGTGGTTTCTTAGAAAACTGGGAATAGTTGTACCTCAAGACCGAGCTATATCAATCCTGGGCATATACCCAAAAGGTGCTCGACTACCCCATGAGGACCCTTGCTTAATTATGTTCATAGCAACTCTATTCATAATAGCCAGAATTATGGAAACAGCCTAGATGTCCTTCAACTGAAGAATGGATAAAGAAAATATGGTACATCTACACAATGGATTACTATTCAGCTATTAAAAACAAAGACATCATGAATTTTGCAGGCCAATGGATGAATCTTGATAATATCATCCTGAGTGAAGTTACCCAGTCCAAATAGGACATGCATAGTATGTTCTCATTTATAAGAGGCAGATGGAGGGAGGGAACTGGTTGGGAGAAGGGATGTTGAGGGGAATTGTGTGTGTGTGTGTGTGGGGGGGGAGTATTCAGGATCAGGTGAGGGGAGGGACAGGAAGGATGGCCAAATGGTTGTGAGAGTGAATGGAAATATGCAACTGACAGGTGTGAAGAGGAGGGGGGCATCTACAGGAACATACAGAGACATGGGATAAGAGAAACACTCAATAATCAATGGGGATGTCCTTAGTTGTGACTCACAGAATTGAGTATTGAAGAGGCCACCTTCTGTATCCAGACAGGAACCCCAGTGGAGTGGTAGTGACACCAACCCACCCAAAATTTATTCATCTAGAAGTCATGCAGGGACTGGGGATAGAATAGAGACTGAGGGAATGGCCAACCAATAACTGGTCCAACTTGAGACCCACCCCATGTACAGGCACCAATTCCTGACACTATTAATGACATTCTGTTATGCTTGTAGACAAGAATCTAGCATGGCTGTCCTCTGAGAGGCTCCACCCAGCAACTGACTCAGACAGATGCAGAAACTCACAGCCAAACAGTGATTGGAGCTTGGGGACTCTTATGGAATAATAGAAGGAAGGATTACAGTGCCTAAAGGGATAGAAACTCCACAGGAAGACCAACAGAGTCAACTAACCTGAAGCCTTCTGAACCACCAACCAAAGAACATACACAGGCTGGACCCGGGCCTCCCTGCACATATATAGCAGATGTGCAGCTTGGTCTTCATCTGGGTCCTGAACTGGAGCCAGGCCTATCCCAAAAGCTGCATGTGTGAAATGCATGTGTGAAATGTTCTTCTAGTTTGGCTGCCTTGTCTGGCCTCAGTGGGAGAGGATGTGTCTTGCCTTGCAGAGACTTGGTGTGTTAGGGTGAGGGGATACCCAGGGATGCCCCCACTCACCTAGAGGAGAAGGGGTGAAAGAAAAGGGGAAAGGTTGTGGGAGGGGGTGACTTGGAGGGGGCAGTGAGGGATGTAAAGTGAATTAGCTAAATAAATAAATAGACAAAACAGGAAAAAAAAGCTCAATTTTCAAAACGTAAGAAGAAATAGAAAAATAGAAATAGTCCTAGGCCTAGAAAACTTGTAATAAAAAGTCAAAGATATTTTTACAATGGAAACTGCCAAAATAGCTTCACTGATAAATTCTGTCATGCGTAAGGAATAAATATTAGTAATTTTACATTATTTTTTTTGGAAGCAAAAGACACATTCCAATATACTTTGTGTGATTATATGAAATAAAAATCTTGCAGCGTTTGATAAAAGGTATTAATTACTAAGTCACAGTTCATATGAACATGTGATATACAAATGCACAACAAAATATTAACAAACCAAATCCTGAAATATATGAAGTGTAACAACATGACCAAGTGAGTTCTGCAAAACACAATGTTAGCTTGATATTTCCAAATAATGGTGACTACATTACAGTTAAGAATGGTGACCACAGAAGAATAAAGGAGAATAATCACATGAATCTATCAACGTATGTACCAAAGCATTGGATAAAATGCTGATGAAAAGCCAGCAAATAGGGACGAATAGGGACGTAAGGTAAAATTTCAGTCTGGTTAAGGGCTTGTTGTGGTTTGGTACCCAAGGTTCATGTGTCAGGAATTTGGTTCCTTTAGCTAATGGTACTGGACATTTTTAAGAGGCGAGAACTACTAAGTTTGAGATCCTCAAATCAACGAGAGTTTGTCCCTGGACAGATTACAGTATCACCTCACTTCTTTGGCTTTCTGGTTTGCAGTATGACGTCCCCTTCCTGCAGGTACTCAAATGCTATGGGGCCTTGCCAGACTAGCTCTGTGTTAGTCTGTGTGTTGTGTGGACTTTTAGTTGGCAGAACTTAAGCTCAAAAAACCAAACGAAAACAAAGACAAGAAGCAAACTCTTTTCATATGTAGCTTGCCTGCTTCAGATATTTGTTACAGTAACGGAAAAAAAAAGGATGGCTATATTTAATGAAGTTGTTAGTGACATATTGAATGGCTTTTTCTTAAGACTGGGAACAGTGTAAGGATTTCTCTCCAGTTACTTCCATTTTACTCCACATTGTATCAGAAGTCTAAACAAAGAAATAAAGTAATAACAAGCAACAAAAGAACTGAAGCTTGTAAAGGCATAAATAACTATTTATGCACAACATGATTGTGACCTTCAATATGGTAAGAAGTCTACAAACCAGAAAAAAAATTGGCACAATATATGCATTTAGCAAATTGTGGTATACAACATAGATATTTAAAAACTAGTATTTTTAAAAATTCTACCAATAAATTCAATAAAAAATGTAAGATTATTATAATGAATTTTACAAGGCATCACTGAATTAATTTGAAAGGTTTAAGTAAACAGAGATAACATGATTTCACTATTTTGAGTCAATATTATGATGTTAATATTTTGAGTATGTTATCCCCAATGAATCAAATAAAAATCAAATTCAATTTCCTCAACAGAAATTGATAAGCTAAGTGGTAAATACCAAGACTAGCCAAGAGAATTTTTAGTAAGAAAAAGTTAGAAGACTTATGCTATATTATTTATATATTTACTATAAAGTTAAAATACACTCTCCATACTACTGACACCAGAATGGGCATACCAATCAACATTGCTCTCTGTATATGTATATATGGGTATTCAGTTGACTTTTGACACTGAATTGCATAGTTTTATGAAGAAAAAAGTTCAGTAAATAACCTTTAAATAACTGGGTATCAGCATAAAGAAAGAATGAGTCTTGAGACTTACCTCAGAACACAAACACACACTCAGACCAAGTATTCTAAATGGACTATGACTTATATGAAAGGTACACTTCTACAACTTTACAGAAGAATATCATTTTTATTAAAACATCAGTTCCAAGTAAATAAAAAAGTAACTTACGCATTAGGAAAGATATTCACAATGTACATATTGGAAGGAGGCTAAAATATAGGAGTCAAAATATCCAAACATCTCTATATTCAGCAATCAGTTGTTTATCTGATCGAAACAAGTTATAAGAATTGAGTAGATACTATGCTAGAAAAGACATATAAATTGCCAATGTACAGTATCCAAAGATGTTTATCATTCATTAGAGTACTTTATATTAAAACCACAATGATAGCTTATTTCACAAAATCCAAGAAACAGTTAAAAAGGAAATGGTAAAGTCAGCCTTTGGCATGACTTGGAGTGGCTGGAGCTCTGATTCTTTGCTAGTCAGAGTGTTCTGCAGATGGTCTCTAGCCAGCAATGGTTCGACCTGTGTCTTTTCAACTGTAGAGTACTAGAATGATATGGATTCAGTAGGGACATATTTCACATTTTGAATTCTGATTTTCCTAAAGCTAGCAACATGTAGTACAGTTACCTAGGGAGCTCTGCTTGCTGATGGCCATGAGATTATGAAGAGCCTCAGCTGAGGGTGACAATGTACTATGCTATTAGTACATTTCAACTTACCATGGGCTTATTGAGATAAATGCCATTGTAAGTGATACCATTTATATAGCTTTTGGAAATGGTTTGCGGTGTCATATACAATTAAAAAATGGAGCTATAATATTATAGTGACTCTAGTCCTAGATGTTGATTTAATACAAAAAGAAAATAGGAGGGAGTGTACAGATGGCCCAGTGTTAAGCGCACTGACTGATCTTGCAGATGATCTATGGTGGGTTCCTAGTACCCATATCACTCAGCTCACAACTACCTATTACTCCAGTTATAGGGGATTTGACATTTTCTTCTGGTCTTCAGAGGCAACTGTATGCAACTAGTGCACAAAAATGGTACACAAAAGTTCATACAGGCACACACGTGCACAAAAATAAATCAATTAATACACCCACAGAAACACACCCATATCTACCAAGGATTTTTGTGCATAGATGCCTGTAGTAGCTCATTCGTTTCTCCATCTCTAAATCTGGAAGCAACTGAATGCCTATCAATAGAGGAAGCAATAAACCACTAGTAGTATATCTATACAATGAATTGCTATTAAGAAATTTAAGAAGGAATAGATTTTTGAAACATGCAATAAAGTGTTTATATTCCTCAAACCTTGGGGCTAAATACATAAATATTTATATAGTTTTATTTATATGAATATTTAGACCATTCAAAATGATTTTAATTGATAGCATTCAGACTGCTGGTTGTTTTGGACTGAAACTATAAGGAATGTAATGAAAATGAGACACAGTACTTTTTGGTGTGATAGGTGTCAGTTACACAATATATACATTAGTGTTTTCTGGACTTGACATGGCTGTTACACAAATCAATTCAAGTGTCTGTTGTCTGCTCAAGACCTGCACAAGATCAAGCCAGTCAAAATACCAGTATGGATAAAATATGAGCTCATGAAGCCCCACTCTTATCTGAGAAGTGACAGGCAGTTAATGGCTAATAACTTCTCAGAGAAGGGAGTCAGTGGCCCTTTCTCCAGTGGATGGCTTGATACCCTTGCACATGTTAGACACACTATTTGAGCTGAGTGGAGTAAAAGCAGAGGACATTAAGGAGACCACCTGGTGGGGGAGTGCTGCTAGGAAGTGGGAGGGGAGTGGGAGGTATGTAAGATCGAAACACGTTAAAAATATATGTGAAATTCTCAAAGAATAAATAAAAAGGACATTTAAGAAGAAACTAAGTAGATTTATAGATAGAGAAGAAGTCACTAAAGGAGTCTGAGATGTACAAATATCAACAGCAGATGTTGTTTCCCAAACTGCATTGACTAAGCTAACTGTAATAGGCAGGCACTACACACATGCTCTGTACCACGGACCATGCATAAGTCAGAACCTAGCTGTCAGCTAACTGTATTTCTTACTATTTTTACAGACCAGATGAACTATGTACAGAATTCACTGAAGTATGATATTTAGAGACATGGGATAGAATTATTTGGAGAATGATCAGATGAAGATATTAGAAGAAATTAAAGCTACATTATTTAGAATTGCTATATCTTAGTCTCCTTCAATTTACTAAGATTTTACTAAGTCATATCTCTTATTTCAATATTATAAAATACTACTAAGGGGGAAGCTGAGAAACCCTACTTTGGAGTGGAGAAAGGTAAAACAACATACTAAAGCATGCTGGAAGTTTTCTTTCTCTTTTGCCCGTGTCTCATGTCGCAATAGTCTGCTCTTGAATGAGAAATTTTAAATGTCATTCAGGACCAATTGAAAACCACTTGTATTTGCATTTCTTAAAAAGCAGAAAAACATTAACCTTTTGTTTTATTGAATTTAAATGCCAAGGAAATGCTGATGCAGTCTTGGGAGACTGAAATACTTTTATAAAGAAGAATAGATGTCATTTATTAACAAAGAACAATTACTTGATAGGATGTCTTCTGACAAAAAGCAGATTGGTATTCTCATCATAGAAAAGGTATTATGAAAAAAAATCTAGCCCAGACCTCTGAGACTTGAATAATTTAAAGCTGCATTTGGTGCAATTTGAATTTTTCTTTAGGGAGGCAAAGTTAAATACCTTTAATTTGTTCTAATTATTTCAAATTTGCAAGTTAATTATGGCTGATCATTAAATAACAAAAAGGACTATCGTCTCCATAGAGTTTTACCTCCTACCCTCTGCATTACTTAAGCTAGATTTTAGTATGCATGAATTAACTTTCTAAATAATCACACGGTTTGACTAAATGGCTCAGTAAAATGAGCTCTGATCCTCAGAATAAGCATTAATGGACATTAGAAAAGCTACTGGGACTCATATTACTTACATTATAAGTATTTTTAATGGAGCCTTATTTACTAATCTTTATGTACTGCTCAAGTTAGAATGCCACATAGATACATTACTCTGCTTTATTGGAGAAAAAGTCCAATCTTGGAGACAATAAAAACAAATGTCCATTTAACACCAACTAAATTCATGCTGAAATTTATGCAGGGATGTGATGACGGGATTTCACTTGTTCGTGCTGTTCATCTCAGTAAATCAGTCTAGGCCAGACGGGCTGCTCACTGTGTCAAAAGAGTTACGGATTTATTACGTGACTCAGACCAGCAAAGGGAGGTTCAGTAACCAACCCTAGTGGAATACTTATATTGCATCTACTGCTTTGAAAGAAACACTTGGTGATGTTTACTGCTATCCAGCTTCTGGGTACCATTTCTAAGCATACTGGCAAACAGTAAACATGAAGCCAGATGTCACATAACCATACTGCTTAGAAATGCTCTTAAAAAGTTTCTCTAACTATCCTAGATATAGAGACCTGTGATTGAATAAAATATTTTGAGACCAAAACAAACAAACACCTGCAGAATAAAACCTAATGAAACCTAATGAACTGTCCCATATGCTTAAATATCTGCTTTTCTACCTCAGAACCATCAATGTAAGTATCATTTTCATATATCCAGTACATTAGATCAGAAAGTCTACTGTATGTTGGTTCTGTATTCAGGCATGGAAGCACATGATAGAATAATCATCTTTGAATATTTATGATTAAACAAGGAGTAACAGATAGGTACATGCATATATAGTTTAGTATGGTATTAGATAATAATGTAAGTAAAATATCATATGGAGGAGAAAACAGTAAGAAGAAGCTTTGAAGTAGGATGGAAAAGAAAAAAAAAGATTGCAGTACGAGAGGGTCTGAAGAGAAGTGGTAATTTGCTAGGCGAAGGCAATGGCATGGTTCCTGGCCCTATTATATAGCACTTCTATGGGCTCAGCTACCAGCACTCACTGCTCCAGAAGACTTAGGTTTGATTCCCAGCACCCACATGGTAGATCAGTTCCATGGGATCTGACATTCTCTTCTGGCCTTCACAGAAACCAGGCAAACATGTAGTATATAGACTATGAAGACAAAACATCCATGTATATAAAAGTTAAAAAGAAAAGCATTTATTCCAGATCCCTTCTAGGTAGAATAATGGTGTCTGGACAATAGGCATATTAGAGGTCCTGTAGACATAACTGAGACATGCATTGTGTAGCCTAGGAAAAAAAGGAGTGTGACTTTAGAAGCAGGAGGGGAGTCTGGTAGCTATAAAGACTAGTTTTGATATTAGAACTGGGTCCTGTTTAGCTATTTGTAAGTTCTGGCAGATATGATTTCTTAATTTGTCTTGGCTTAAAGGCATCTCATCTAAAAAAGATTAATTATTCATTATCAACTTATTTTGCCATTATTATTTCATTAGGCAACACTTAAAACGTTTAGAGAAATCTCTGGTTCATAGTAAATGCTCAATAAACATTCACAGACTGGCTGAATAGACGGGTACTATAATTATTGAGATTATAGAGGAAGAGTAGGTCATTTTTCATGTAGAGATTATGAGTTATGGAGATCTTAATTTGTAGGATCTGCAAATGACTCCTGATAGACCATGTTGTTGTACAGTTGCAGACAGGGTTAGAATTTAGGAAGGGAAGAGATGGAACATGAGACAAAGACTGCAGAGTAATTGGCATAAAAATGTGATCTAAGGTTATGAGAATGAGCTGAGAAGATGGAATAAGATAGAAGAAGGCAGAGAAAAAGTTAAGCAAAGCCAGCAAGGAAATCATCTCCAACGAGGAGATAAGCAGAGGGAGAACTAATACTGCCAAGAGACCATGGACATGAGAAAGATACTGGGACACTAAGTCAACCATTAATACTTGGAATTATCCTTGTTTGCTTATAAAGTGTAAGCCATTTCCTGTATTGCTGGGTTTGATCTGTTAAGATTATATTAAGGATTTTTATATCTGTGTTCATTAAAGATAGAAGTTTGTAGTTTATTGGTTTTAAAAAATCAGGTTAGCGGTGTCACTTGCTATTGGAAAGTCACGTAATATAACATTGGAGCAATAGCTCAGTTGGTAAAGTGCTTGTTTTGTAACCACATGGACCTGGGACGAACCTCAAATCAACGTAAAAGAAGACAGGCATAGTAGTGCACATTTATAATCCCATTGCTGGAAGGCAGGGATAGATGGATCCCTAGAGTTCATTGCAAACTTGCTGCTTTTCTTAGTAAGTCTCAACAACAACAACAACAAAACAAGCCATAGCAAGCCATAGCCAGTACTTGAAGAACTGGGAGGTTGAGGTTTTCTTCTGGTCTCTATATTCATGACCTACACACACATATGCACCCTCACATGCCAAAATAAACACAAACACACACACACACACACACACACACACACGAGAGGGAGGGAGGGAGGGAGGGAGGGAGAGAGAGAGAGAGAGAGAGAGAGAGAGAGGGAGAGAGAGAAGCAGAACGGCTTAGGAAATTAGGAGAAGAGTAATGATCATGGTTTTAGCTGAATGATACAGCAGACTGCTAATGAATGGAAGGTGAAGCAGAAAACAATGAAGAGACAGGCAATAGTTCCAAAGGAGATGAAAATGAGCTTCACTGTTGTTTTAAGAACATGGAGCTGCAAAACCTAAGAACCACAACAATCACTAGCACAGCAAGATGCCTATAAGGCACAATAAGTGACCCTCACCCACTGGTGGTAACCAACAGCTGTCTAACTGGACTTAAGGCTCACTCATGTTCCTTTCTGCAAACCTAGACAGCTTTTCAGAGCTAGTACATGAACCTCTGAAAAGACTCCACTACTGCTACTTACAGGATGCATAATTCCTTACTACATTCTAAGTTTTATTCTTATATCCATAGATAAATATAGCTGCCATCTCTCATTGAGGAAGCTTCTCATTACAGCAAATGTATACTGCCAAAGAAGACTACAACTTGATACAATATAGAGATCAACAAATTGTTTCAAGCCTGGTACCAACAGATACATCTATATCACAGCTCCTGCATCTATGGTTCAAGAAACATCCCAGAAAGGTGGATGGAAAGATTATAAGAGCCAGAATTGTAGTAAGTCTACTGTAAAACATTCTCTTCTAAAAATGGCTGCATAAACAAGACCAGAACAATGGCAATATCAGTAAAAATGCTAATGTGGAAGGGGAGCCCACCACTGGGAACTACAAGTTACCAATGACTGCTGAGAAAAGGAGAATTAGACTCATCCAGGTGTGAGTACCCTTTACTGCTTATCTAATAAAAAGTGGTCAGCCTTGAAACCAGAGACACAAAACCAAACTCAGAAGGTTGCTTTAATATACACATACATACATATACATATGTATAACAATAATAAAGAAAAAGAGACTATAAGTTGATGGGGGGGGCATGAGAGGCCTTGGAGGAAGGAATGAAAAGGGAAGGTATGTTGGAACTCTATTTAATGAAAAATGCATATGAATAAGTTTAAACATTTCAAAAAAAAAGAATAAAGATTATTGAACACCTTTGTAGGAAAGAGTGGAAAGGAAGAACTGAGATGGTCTTGCTTCATGAGGCATAATATGGACAGAGTATTGGGAAGAGGAAGGGATATATGAGTGCTCTATGGCAGAGGCCTTTGGATGTGAGATCTTTAGGAGATATACAAGCAGAAACTCCCAGTTCAACTTTAGTGTTCATCCAGAGAGAGGCCAGTGACTTTATATGCTATTTAATATCAGTACAGGTCTCATTTTTAGTGAAGATGTACTTTGCACTTAGAGGAATTTCTAGATTTAAATTGGCTTCATTAAAGTGAATTTCATTAATATAGTTTTCTTTTTTATTAATTTATTCTTTTTTTCCTTTTTTTTTTGTTTTTTTTTAATTTACATTCCAAATCATTTCCCCTTTCCCGTTTCCTCCCTCCCCGAAAGTCCCATAAGCCCCCTTCCCTCCCTCTTTTCTCCATTCAACCCCCTCTCGTTTCTCTGTCCTGGCGTTCCCCTACATCCAGTCTTTCCAGGACCAGGGGTCTCTCCTTCCATCTTCTTAGAAATCTATTGATATGCGGATTGTGTCTAGGGCATTCCGAGATTCTGGGTTAGTATCCCCTTATCAGTGACCACATACCATGTGTGTTCTTTTGTGATTGGGTTACCTCACTAAGGATGATATTTTCAAGTTCTGACCATTTCCCTAGGAATTTCGTGAATTTATTGTTTTTAATTGCAGAGTAGTATTCCATTGTGTAGATATACCAAATCTTCTGAATTCATTCCTCTGTTGAGGGACATCTGGGTTCTTTCCAGCTCCTGGCTATTATAAATAAGGCTGCTATGAACATAGTGGAGCATGTGTCCTTATTGCATGCAGGTAAAGCCTCTGGGTATATGCCCAGGAGTGGTATAGCCGGATCCTCCGGGAGTGTCATGCCCAGTTTTCTGAGGAACCGCCAGACTGCTTTCCAGAGTGGTTGTACCAGCTTGCAATTCCACCAGCAGTGGAGGAGTGTTCCTCTTTCTCCACATCCTCGCCAACAACTACTGTCTCCTGTGTTTTTGATCTTAGCCATCCTGACTGGTATGAGATGGAATCTCAGGGTTGTTTTGATTTGCATTTCCCTAATGACTAAGGATGATGAACATCTCTTAAGTGCTTCTCAGCCATTAGATATTCTTCAGGTGAGAACTCTTTGTTTAGCTCTGTACCCCATTTTTTAATAGGGTTACTTGCCTCTCTGGAGTTTAACTTCTTGAGTTCTTTGTATATATTGGATATTAGCCCTCTGTCGGATGTAAGGTTGGTAAAGATCATTTCCCAGTTAGTTGGTTGCCGCTATGTCTTTTTGACAGTGTCTTTTGCCTTGCAAAAACTTTGTAATTTAATGAGGTCCCATTTGTCTATTCTTGATCTTAGAGCATAAGCTATTGGAGTTCTGTTCAGGAAATTCTCCCCTGTGCCCATATGTTCAAGGTTCTCCCTAGTTTCCCTTCTATTAGTTTCAGTGTGTCTGGTTTTATGTGGAGATCCTTGATCCACTTACAATTGAGCTTAGTGCAAGGAGATAAGAATGGGTCAATTTGCATTCTTCTGCATGTTGACCTCCAGCTGAGCCAGCACCATTTGTTGAAAAGGCTATCTTTTTTCCACTGGATGGTTTTAGCTCCTTTGTCAAAGATCAAGTGACCATAGGAGTGTGGATTCATTTCTGGGTCTTCAATTCTGTTCCATTGATCTACATGCCTGTCACTGTATCAATACCATGCGGTTTTTAACACTATTGCTCTGTAGTACAGCTTGAGGTCCAGGATACTGATTCCCCCAGAGGTTCTTTTACTCTTGAGAATAGTTTTAGCTATTCTTGGTTTTCTGTTATTCCAGATGAATTTTTGAATTGCTCTTTCTAACTCTATGAAGAATTGAGTTGGGATTTTGATGGGGATTGCATTGAATCTGTATATTACTTTTGGTAAGATGCTCATTTTTACTATATTAATCCTGCCAATCCATGAGCATGGCAGATTTTTCCATCTTCTGAGGTCTTCTTCAATTTCTTTCTTCAGAGACTTGAAGTTCTTGTCATACAGATCTTTCACTTGTTTGGTTAGAGTCACGCCAAGATACTTTATATGGTTTGTGGCTATCGTGAAGGGTATCATTTCTCTTACTTCTTTCTCAGCCTGCTTATCCTTTGAGTATAGGAAGGCTTCTGACTTGCTTGAGTTGATTTTTTTTTTATTTTATTTTTTTAATTTACATTCCAAATCACTTCCCCTTTCCCGTTTCCTCCCTCCCCGAAAGTCCCATAAGCCCCCTTCCCTCCCTCTTTTCTCCATTCAACCCCCTCTCATTACTCTGTCCTGGCGTTCCCCTACATCCAGTCTTTCCAGGACCAGGGGTCTCTCCTTCCATCTTTTTAGAAATCTATTGATATGCGGATTGTGTCTAGGGTATTCTGAGATTCTGGGTCAATATCCCCTTATCAGTGACTGCATACCATGTGTGATCTTTTGTGATTGGGTTACCTCACTAAGGATGATATTTTCAAGTTCTGACCATTTGCCTAGGAATTTCGTGAATTCATTGTTTTTAATTGCAGAGTAGTATTCCATTGTGTAAATATACCACATCTTCTGAATCCATTCCTCCGTTGAGGGACATCTGGGTTCTTTCCAGCTTCTGGCTATTATAAATAAGGCTGCTATGAATATAGTGGAGCATGTGTCCTTATTGCATGCAGGTAAAGTCTCTGGGTATATGCCCAGGAGTGGTATAGCCGGATCCTCCGGAAGTGTCATGCCCAGTTTTCTGAGGAGCCGCCAGACTGCTTTCCAGAGTGGTTGTACCAGCCTGCAATTCCACCAGCAGTGGAGGAGTGTTCCTCTTTCTCCACATCCTCGCCAACAACTGCTGTCTCCTGTGTTTTTGATCTTAGCCATCCTGACTGGTGTGAGATGGAATCTCAGGGTTGTTTTGATTTGCATTTCCCTAATGACTAAGGATGATGAACATCTCTTTAGGTGCTTCTCAGCCATTAGATATTCTTCAGGTGAGAACTCTTTGTGGAGCTCTGTACCCCATTTTTTAATAGGGTTACTTGCCTCTCTGGAGTTTAACTTCTTGAGTTCTTTGTATATCTTGGATATTAGCCCTCTGTCGGATGTAAGGTTGGTAAAGATCATTTCCCAGTTAGTTGGTTGCCGCTTTGTCTTTTTGACGGTGTCTTTTGCCTTGCAAAAACTTTGTAATTTAATGAGGTCCCATTTGTCTATTCTTGATCTTAGAGTATAAGCTATTGGAGTTCTGTTCAGGAAATTCTCCCCTGTGCCCATATGTTCAAGGTTCTTCCCTAGTTTCCCTTCTATTAGTTTCAGTGTGTCTGGTTTTATGTGGAGATCTTTGATCCACTTAGAATTGAGCTTAGTGCAAGGAGATAAGGATGGGTCAATTTGCATTCTTCTGCATGTTGACCTCCAGCTGAGCCAGCACCATTTGTTGAAAAGGCTACCTTTTTTCCACTGGATGGTTTTAGCTCCTTTGTCAAAGATCAAGTGACCATAGGACTGTGGATTCATTTCTGGGTCTTCAATTCTGTTCCATTGATCTACATGTCTGTTACTGTACCAATACCATGCAGTTTTTAACACTATTGCTCTGTAGTACAGCTTGAGGTCCGGGATACTGATTCCCCCAGAGGTTCTTTTACTCTTGAGAATAGTTTTAGCTATTCTGGGTTTTCTGTTATTCCAGATGAATTTTTGAATTGCTCTTTCTAACTCTATGAAGAATTGAGTTGGGATTTTGATGGGGATTGCATTGAATCTGTGTATTACTTTTGGTAAGATGCTCATTTTTACTATATTAATCCTGCCAATCCATGAGCATGGCAGATTTTTCCATCTTCTGAGGTCTTCTTCAATTTCTTTCTTCAGAGACTTGAAGTTCTTGTCATACAGATCTTTCACTTGTTTGGTTAGCGTCACGCCAAGATACTTAATATGGTTTGTGGCTATCGTAAAGGGTATTATTTCTCTTACTTCTTTCTCAGCCTGCTTATCCTTTGAGTATAGGAAGGCTTCTGACTTGCTTGAGTTGATTTTATATCCGGCCACTTTGCTGAAGTCGTTTATCAGCTGTAGGAGTTCTCTAGTGGAGTTCTTTGGGTCGCTTAAGTATACTATCATATCGTCTGCAAATAGTGATAGTTTGACTTCTTCCTTTCCAATTTGTATCCCCTTGACCTCTTTTTGTTGTCTAATTGCTCTAGCTAGAACTTCAAGTACTATATTGAAAAGATACGGAGAGAGAGAGGGCAGCCTTGTCTAGTCCCTGATTTTAGTGGGATTGCTTCAAGTTTCTCTCCTTTTAGATTGATGCTGGCTACCGGTTTGCTGTAAATTGCTTTTACTATGTTTAGATATGGGTCTTGAATTCCTGATCTTTCCAAGACCTTTAGCATGAAAGGATGCTGAATTTTGTCAAATGCTTTCTCAGCATCTAATGAGATGACCATGTGGTTTTTTTCTTTGAGATTGTTTATATAGTGGATTACATTGATGGATTTCCTTATATTGAACCATCCCTGCATCCCTGGGATGAAGCCTACCTGATTGTAGTTAATGATCGTTTTGATGTGTTCTTGGATTCGGTTGGCAAGAATTTTATTGAGTAATTTTGCATCGATATTCATAAGAGAGATTGGCCTGATATTCTCTTTCTTTGTCGGATCTTTGTGTGCTTTTGGTATTAGTGTAATTGTGGCTTCATAGAACGAGTTGGGTAGTGTTCCTTCTGTTTCTATTTTGTGGAACAGTTTGAAGAGTATTGGTGTTAGGTCTTCTTTGAAGGTCTGATGGAATTCTGCACTAAAACCATCTGGACCTGTGCTTTTTTTGGTTGGAAGACTTCCAATGATAACTTCTATTTCTTCAGGGGTTATAGGACGGTTTAGATGGTCTATTTGATCCTGATTTAATTTTGGTATTTGATATCTGTCAAGGAAATTGTCCATTTCCTCAAGATTTTCTAGTTGTGTTGAATACAGGTTTTTGTAGTAGGATCTGATGATTTTTTGAATTTCCTCAGTTTCTGTTGTTATCTCTCTCTTTTCGTTTCTGATTTTATTAATTTGGATACTATCTCTGCGCCCTCTGGTTAGTCTGGCTAAGGGCTTATCTAGTTGATTTTCTCAAAGAACCAACTCCTCGTTTTGTTGATTTTTTGTATGGTTTTATTTGTTTCTACTTGATTGATTTCAGCCCTGAGTTTGATGATTTCCTGCCTTCTACTCCTCTTTGGTGTATTTGCTTCTTTTTGTTCCAGGGCTTTCAGGTGTGCCATTAAGCTGTTAGTGTATGCTGTCTCCCATTTCTTTTTGGCGGCACTCAGGGCTATGAATTTTCCTCTTAGCACTGCTTTCATTGTGTCCCATAAATTAGGGTATGTTGTGCCTTCATTTTCATTAACTTTCAAAAAGTCTTTGATTTCTTTCTTTATTTCCACCTTGACCAAGTTATCATTGAGTAGAGCATTGTTCAGCCTCCATGTGTACGTGGGCTTTCTTTTGTTTTTGTTGCCATTGAAGACCACCCTTATTCCATAGTGATCTGATAGGAGGCATGGGATTAGTTCTATCTTCTTATATCTGTTGAGGTCTGATTTGTGACCAATTATATGGTCAATTTTGGAGAAGGTACCATGAGGTGCTGAGAAGAAGGTGTATTCTTTAGCTCTAGGATGAAATGTTCTATATATATCTGTTAGTTCCATTTGGTCCAAGGCTTCAATTAGATTCACTGTGTCCCTGTTTAGTTTCTGCTTTCCTGAACGATCCATTTCAGAGAGCGGGGTGTTGAAGTCACCCACTATTATTATGTGAGGTGCGATGTGTGCTTTGAGCTTTAGTAAAGTTTCTTTTACGAATGAGGGTGACCTTGCATTTGGAGCATAGATATTCAGAATTGAGAGTTCTTGTTGGTGGATTTTTCCCTAGATCAGTATGTAGTGTCCTTCTGTGTCTTTTTTGATGACTTTAGGTTGAAAATCAATTTTATCTGATATTAGGACGGCTACTCCACCTCGTTTCTTGGGGCCATTTGCTTGTAAAATTGTTTTCCAGCCGTTTACTCTAAGGTAGTGTTTATCTTTGACACTGAGGTGCATTTCCTGCATGCAGCAAAATGCTGGGTCCTGTTTACGTATCCAGTCTGCTAGGCTATGTCTTTTAATTGGGGAATTGAGACCATTGATATTAAGAGAGATTAAGGCATAGTGATTATTGCCACCTGCCATTCTTGACGCTATCTTTATGTTTGAATGGTTATCTACTTTTGGGTTTGATTCAAGAAGGTTATTATCTCATTTTTTCCAGGGTGTTGTTTCTCTCCCTGTATTGGAGGTTTCCACCTATTATCCGTTGCAGGGCTGGATTTGTGGAAAGATATTGTGAAAATTTGGTTTTATCATGGATTATCTTGGTCTCTCCATCTATGGTGATTGAGAGTTTTGCTGGGTATAGTAGTCTAGGCTGGCATTTGTGCTCTCTTAGTGTCTGCATGAGATCTGCCCAGGATCTTCTGGTTTTCATAGTCTCTGGTGAGAAGTCTGATGTGATTCGGATAGGTCTTCCTTTGTATGTTACTTGGCCCTTTTCTCTTACTGCTTTTAGTATTCTTTCTTTGTTTAGAACATTTGGTGTTTTGATTATTATGTGACGGGAGATATTTCTGTTCTGGTCCAGTCTGTTTGGAGTTCTGTAGGCTTCTTGTACGTTCATCGGCATCTCTCTCTTTAGGTAAGGGAAGTTTTCCTCCATAATTTTGTTGAAGATGTTTACTGGCCCTTTAAGTTGCAAATCTTCACTCTCATCTATACCTATAATCCTTAGGTTTGGTCTTCTCATTGTGTCCTGGATTTCCTGGATGTTTTGGGTTACACGTTTTTTGCATTTTGCATTTTCTTTGACTGTTGAGTCGATGCTTTCTATGGAATCTTCAGCACCTGAGATTCTTTCTTCCATCTCTTGTATTCTATTGTTGATGTTTGCATCTATGACTCCTGATTTCTTCCCAAGGTTTTCTATCTCCAAAGTTGTCTCCCTTTGTGATTTCTTAGTTGTTTCTACTTCCTTTTTTAGATCCTGGATGGATTTGCTGAGATCCTTCACTTGTTTGTTTGTATTTTCCTGTATTTCTTTAAGGTATTTTTGCATTACCTCTTTCAGGATTTCTGCCTGTTGACCCACGTTCTTCTGCATTTCTCTGAGCGATTTTTGTGTTTCCTCCTCATGGGAATCCATCTGTTGATCCATCGTCTCCTGCATTTCTTTAAGCAGTTCCCGTTTCCTTTGTAAGGGCATCTAACCATTGATTCATTTCTTTAAGCAATTTTTGTGTTGCCTCCTTATGGGCATTTGTCTGTTGACCCATATTCTTCTGCATTTCTTTATGCAATTTTTGTGATTCCTTTGTGAGTGCATCTACCTGTTGATTCATCTCGTTAAGGATTTTTGTGTTGTCTCCTTGTGCGCCTCCATCTTTTGATCCATGTTCTCCTGCGTTTCTCTAAGCGATTTTTGTGTTTCCTTTGTAAGGGCTTCTAACCGTTGACTCATGGTCTCCTGTAATTCTTTATTAGATTTATTTGTATCCTTCTTGTGATCCTCTAATAGCATCATGAGAAGTGATTTTAAATCCAGATCTTGTCTTTCGGGTGTGGTGGGGTATCCAGGACCTGCTGCTGTTGGAGAGTTGGGTTCGGATGGTCCCATATTACTTTGATTTCTGTTAGTAACATTCCTATGTTTGCCTTTTGCCATCTGGATACCTCTGATGTTAGTTGGTCCTGCTGTCAGTGGCTGTTGGTTGGACCGCCTGGGAGCCTGCAAAGCTATTTCTGTCCCCCCTGGTTTACCAGGATTCCCCTGGCACAGATTTCTGGGACCTGCCCTGCTCCTGAGTGACTTTGGAGCCCTGATGTCCCTTGCCCCAAGTGATGTTATATTGGGGAGTCCTTGCACATCCAAAGGCTCAGTGTAGTGGATTCCTGGAGCAGAGGTCGCCAAAGGGAGGCTGGTAGGCTCCTGCCCTGTGCAGGGGTGTGTGATCTCTCCTGGGGGGGGAGGGGGCGTCCCTCTGCCAGGCAGAAGTCCCACAGCAGAGCTAGCACGCTGGTTACTGCAGATCTGCCCAGCTCTTGGGAGCCACGTACACACAATCCACCCAAGACCCAAGCGATATTATGCCTGTCGGTCTCAATGCCTGGCAGTCCCTACTTCCCGGCCACTGGAGCAAAGATGGCGGAGTGCACTCTGCACTCTATCCGTGGCGCTGCTCACCCTGCAGAGGCGATGGCCTGCAGATCTGGCACCCAGACGACCACAGCGCTGTCCCGTTCTTGGGCGCAGGCGGAAGCCCCAACAGGCCGTGTCCCAAGTGATGTTATGTTGGGGAGAGCCTGGGTACCTGTCTCTTCAGTGCAGTCTCCGAAACAGAGGTCTCGGAAGGGAAGCTGGTAGGCTCCTGCCCAGTGCGGGGTCCCTCTGCCAGGCAGAAGTCCCACAGCAGAGCTGGCGCGCTGGTTACTGCAGATCAGCCCAGCACTTGGGAGCCGCATACACACAAGCCGCCCGAGACTCAAGCGATATTATGCCTGTCTGTTTCAGAGCCTGGCTGTCCCAACTTCCCGGCCACTGGAGCAAAGATGGCGGAGTGCACTCTGCACTCTCTCCGTGGAGCTGCTCACCCTGCAGACGCGATGGCGTGCAGATCTGCCACCCAGACGACCACAACGCTGTCTCATTCTTGGGCGCAGGCGGAAGCCCCAACAGGCCGTGTCCCAAGTGATGTTATATTGGGGAGAGCCTGGGTACCTGTCTCTTCAGTGCAGTCTACCGGAACAGAGCTTTCTTTTTGTTTTTTGAGACAGGGTTTCTCTGTACAGCCCTGGCTGTCCTGGAACTCATTCTATAGACCAGGCTGGCCTCGAATTCAGAAATCTGCCTGCCAAATCACCATCCCTGACCTCAAGCTGTACTACAGAGCAATCGTGATAAAAACTGCATGCTCTTGGTACAGTGACAGGCAGGTAGATCAATGGAATAGAATTGAAGACCCAGAAATGAACCCACACACCTCTGGTCACTTAATCTTTGACAAAGTAGCTAAGCCCATCCAGTAGAAAAAAGCATTTTCAACAAATGGTGCTGGTTAAAGTGGTGGTTAGCATGTAGAATAATGCAAATCGATCCATTCTTACATTCTTATCCCCTTGTACAAAGCTCAAGCCCAAGTGGATCAAGGATCTTATGTGGATCAGATCCACATAAAACCAAATACACTGAAACTAACAGAAGAGAAAGTGGGGAAGAGCCTCGAGTACATGGGCACAGGGGAAAATTTCCTGAACAGAACACCAATAGCTTATGCTCTAAGATCAAGAATTGACAAATGGGACCTCATAAAATTGCAAAGCTTCGTTAAGGCAAAGGACACTGTCAATAGGACAAAATGGCAACCAATAGATTGGGAAAAGATCTTTAACAATCCTACATCCGATAGAGGACTCATATCCAATATATACAAAGAACTCAAAAGTTAGACTCTAGAGAACCAAATAACCCTATTAAAAAATGGGGTTCAGAGCTAAAGAAAGAATTCTCAACTGAGGAATATCGGATGGCTGAGAAGCACCTAAAGAAATGTTAAACATCCTTAGCCATCAGGGATATGCAAATCAAAACAACCTTGAGATTCCACCTCACACCAGTCAGAATGGCTAAGATAAAAAACTCAGGTGATAGCAGATGCTGGAGAGGATGTGGAGAAATAGGAATACTCCTTCATTGCTGGTGAGGTTGCAAGCTGGTATAACCACTCTGAAAGTCAGCTTGGCAGTTCCTCAGAAAATTAGACATAGTACTACCTGAGGACCCAGCTATACCACTCCTTGGCATATACCCAGATGATGCTCCGACATGTAATAAGGACACATGCTCCACTATGTTCATAGCAGTCTTATTTATAATAGCCAGAAGCTGGAAAGAACCCAGATGTCCCTCAACAGAGGAATAGATACAGAATTTGTGGTACATTTATACAATGGAGTACTACTCAGCGATTAAAAACAATGAATTCATGAAATTCTTAGGCAAATGGATGGAACTAGAAAATATCATCCTTAGTGAGGTAACCCAATTACAAAAGAACACACATGGTATGTACTCCCTGATAAGTGGATAATAGCCCAGAAGCTTGGAATGCCCAAGATATAATTCACAGACCACATGAAGCTTAAGAAGGAAGACCAAAGTGTAGATACTTTGGTCCTCCTTATATAGGGTACAAAATAGCCATGGGAGGAAATACAGAGACGAAGTGAGGAGCAGAGACTGTAGGAAAGACCATCCAGAAACTGCTCCACCTGTAGATCCAACCCATATATAGTTATCAAACCCAGACGCTATTGTGGATGCCAACAAGTGCTTGCTGACAGGAGCCTGATATAGCTGTCTCCTGAGAGGCTCTGCCAGTGCCTGACAAATACAGAGGTGGATGCTCTCAGTCAACCATTGGACTGAGCTCAGGGTCCCCAATGATGGAGCTAGAGAAAGGACCCAAGGAGCTGAAGGGGTTTATAGCCCCATAGGAGGAACAACAGTATGAACCAACCAGTACTCCTAGAGCTCCCAGGGACTAAACCACCAACCAAAGAGTACACATGGAGGGACCCATGGCTCCAGCCACAGGGGTAGCAGAGGATGGCCTGGTCGAACATCAATGAGAGGAGAGGCCCTTGGACCAGTGAGGGCTCATTGCCCCAGTGTAGGATGCCAGGTCAGGGAAGCTGGAGTGGGTGGGTTGGTGAACAGGGGGAGCAGGAATGGGATAGGGGGTTTTTGGAGGGGAAAGGAGGAAAGGGGATAGCATTTGAAATGTAAATAAACCAAATATCTAATTAAAAAAGAAAGAAAGAAAGAAAAAAAGAAAGAAAGAAAAAGAAATCCGCCTGCCTCTGCCTCCCAAGTGCTGGGATTCAAGGCCTGTGCCACCACTGCCTGGATATTCTTTCATATATTATCTTCTGCCCACGGTTTCTACCCCCTCCTCATTAATACACTTTTATTTTAAGTATTTCCAGAGTAAAAGAAACTGAGTGAGAAGTTGTGTGTATTTGTTTTATGAATGGCAATGATTATAGGTCAAGCAAACTATGTCTGCAGCAAGCACCAGGCTGCTCGTCAGCCGGCTGTTCTAGGCCCAGGAATGTCTTCACAATTCTATTACGTTGTCAACAAATACAATAGCTCTTAAGTTAATGAATGATTCAGCACAGAAGGGATACTATATATCTTTAAAAAACATTAAAAGAAGGTTAACAGATGAGAAGGTAATATACTTTGAACACAGAACTTAGAGGTTTCAAGCTACATGTAATAGAGCTCTAAGTATTAGCTGTCACAATATCTGAACATTCTATGCATGCTATCAAGGGGTTAAAGAAATTAAGAAAAAATCTGTAAAGCCAATGAACCATAATAAAAATTGGCCTGGCAAACCTTCTCCAATAGTATAATAGTTGTACCTTTGTATTTGGGATAAGTCATGTCTGGTATTATAAAACTAGCCAACTTCTCCTGACTGGAAGGGTAATAAAGTCTAGTGGAGAACCTATTACTGCCATTTCCTAAGCCAATATAATTTGTAACTGTATTCTAAATACTTACTCTTATACTCCCAGGTGTAGCTCTCATCCCTTATGTTCTTACAAAAGGTGGCGAATATTACAGAGATTCACAACTGATCAAAATGCAAAGAATAAAGACTCTGGAGGCCCAGCCCCAGCTGATACTTCCACAATCTAGCTCCAATACCTAAGACTCTGGAAAACTCCAGAAAAGGAGGCAGGAAGATTCTAAGAGTCAGAGGACCAGGATAACTTCTGCTAGACAGCATCTTCTAGACACACAGGGAAGCTGTATCCACGAAATCTCAACAATATGGTTGTCTAAATAAGTCTTGCATAATGACAGGACCAGTTGACGAGTCAATGGGGATTGAGTAGATTTATAAGACTCTACCCTAAATTAAGAACTACAGGCAACCAATGACTGCTGAGATTTCTGCAGTGACAGCTCCTTGAAGGGCTATCCAGTCCCAAGTGGTCAGCCTTAAACACATGCACATATGAGCAACACTAAGTGGACTCAGTAGGATGGATCTCTCCCTCTCTGCCTTAAACACATGCACATATGAGCAACACTAAGTGGACTCAGTAGGATGCATCTCTCCCTCTCTCTCTCCCTCTCTGCCTCAAACACATGCACATATGAGCAACACTAAGTGGACTCAGTAGGATGCATCTCTCCCTCTCTCTCTCCCCCTCTCTTACTCTCTCATAATTAAAGAAGTCATGAATTTGAGAGGAAGTGTAGAACACAAGAAAAGTTGTAGGGGTAGAAATAATATAAATTAGCCACTCGTGCATGAAATTCTAAAAATATATTTAAATAAAAAGAAATTAGTTCAAAAAAAGGGAAGGAAGATACGTATCAACAAAACCCTTATGCTGTTCCCTACCCAACACTGACTTACAGAGTGAATACCAGGCAAACGGGATCAAACAGGATGCAGGTCTTTGACCCTCACTTGAGTTGTCACATATGTAGTAGTTAACTTTACTGCCAAATCATACTCTACTGCACTAATTATTATTTAAGTATGTTCATATGGCACGTAGGCTTCCCTAGTAAAAATAATGGCACTATGAACATTCAAATAACTAGAGACCTGCCTTAAATTTCAGTCACATAGTAAAATGGAAAGCTATCAAGTATTTTTGTTTGTTTTTATTAGATATATTCTTTATTTATATTTCAAATGATTCCCCCCTCCCGAAAGTCCCATAAGCCCTCTCCCCTCCCCCTGTTCCCCAATCAACCCCCTCCTGCTTCCCTGTCCTGGTATTCCCCTACACTACTGCACTGAGCCTTTCCAGGACCAGGGGCCTCTCCTTCCTTCTTGGGCATCATTTGATATGTGAATTGTGTCTTGGGTATTCTGAACTTCTGGGCTAATATCTACTTATCAGTGAGTGCATACCATGTGTGTTCTTTTGTGATTGGGTTACCTCACTTAGGATGATATTTTCAAGTTCCACCCATTTGCCTAAGAATTTCATGAATTCGTTGTTTTTAATAGCGGAGTAGTATTCCATTGTGTAAATATACCACATCTTCTGAATCCATTCCTCCGTTGAGGGACATCTGGGTTCTTTCCAACTTCTGGCTATTATAAATAGGACTGCTATGAACAGAGTGGAGCATGTGTCCTTATTGCATGCTGGGAAATCCTCTGGGTATATGCCCAGGAGTGGTATAGCAGGATCCTCCGGGAGTGTCATACCCAGTTTTCTGAGGAACCGCTAGACTGATTTCCAGAGTGGTTATACCAAGAAAGCTGTCAAATATTAAGTACTGATAAAACCATATTTAAAAATGAATCCCATTCCTTTTATTCTCAATTCAAAGTTTTGTGAAAGCTTTGAAAATAAAGGGAAGCTGATGCAAAAAATTATTTGAGCCCAGGAGTCTGAACTGCCTGGGCAACATAGTAAGATATCTTCTTAATACAAACACCTAAATTCTCTAAATCAGGCTAGCAATTTACATTAAGATGTAGAGATCCCGTTTATTTATAGAGAGTCACTCACTGACTTTCAAATATGGTTCCTGAGACTTTATAAGGAATTGTAGTTCTAATTTGTTTGTCCCACAATCCATGCAACAGTTTTCTGGAGCCTGATTGCTCAATAAAACAACCAATGAGAGGCCATCACAAGGCTTTCTTGACTTCTTGAATCAAATAGGGCCAAAACATTTCTATCTAGGACTATGATTATTACAGAGATAGGAACAAGTAACGTGAAAAAGTCAGTGAAGGTTTTCTAAGAGTCCTGAAGAAAGCAAGCTTCAGACCTGTTACACATATTTAAGATAGCCAAGGTCAGAACATACCCACTGTCCCTAGCTCGGAGCCCCAGAAAACGCCCAGACACTGACACTGAGCCAGCAACTTTGCAGAAATAAGTAGCAATTTCGAATTCTTTTTTTAATTTTTGTTATTGTTGTTGTTAGTAAGTCCTATTCACAGAAGCATCACCCACTGAAGGTGTATGATAACAGAAAGCTGTGTAGAAAAAGCAAATGTAGCATTTTAGAACGATTCAAAGAAACATGTAAAAGACCCCATAAATAGCTTCAGCTATCATGTCATGGCTACTTGCCATTTGTAGGGGTTATGCCCCAGCACTCACGTGAATCAGAGCCATTCAGTTGTATGGAAACCCCAGAAGTGGCTAAGGATACAGTGAAAGGTTTTAATTACCCCAGTGTGGAGAGCCTAAATGAAACTGATCATGCTTCTTTAATGTTAGTAGTGACATGCAATTTGCAGAGATACTCCTTTATGTTTTTATCACATTTCATCATTTTGTTTATGTTTCTTCACTTTGATGTCTGTCATTTGAAACTGGTCTCTTGAACTGTGATCTGTAAAAGCCTCTGTGTGCACGCAGCAAGCACGATTCGTCAGTACTCACTCAGGTTTGCTGCTTCATTGCTCATCGGAGACAAGAGAAGAATAGGGGCAGAGTTGCTAAATATACAAATATAAATAACCACTCAGCCATGGAAAGCACACTATGACAGCGTGTTTTGTCTATTCCTTCATTTATTAGACATGCGAGCTTCTCTTACATTGACTAACAGTACAGCGAACAGAATCAGAGGATCCTAACTGTGGCTCCTAAGGTCGCCTTCACTGCACATCTCGGCCACCATCAGCACATTCTCATGGTAGAAAGCAAGAACAATGTCGGTACTACTTTAAATTTCCAATGACCCAAACATATGTTAAAGCTATTTGCTAAAATTACTGACCAAGTATTACAATAAAATACTTATTGGATGTCAGTCACAGCAGGACACCTGTCACACTGATTCACACCAAGCATTACCAGCAAAGAGAGAATGCTGGCTGCTTTCCCCATACTTGACAGGATCAGCATTACCCAGGGTGCTTTTAGAACACACATCCTTGGGCTTTCTCTCTTAACACTCTCATCTAGTAGATGAGGACTAAATGTCCTTGGGCTTTTCTGTAATTTATCTCAAAACACAGGATTTTTTTTTTCACAGATGATAATAAAAGTGATTAGGTAACACAGAGTAATTTAAAGATGTGATGTGATAAGTAAACAATATTGGAATTTATTTGGTTAACTCAGTCACTAAAATCTACAAACACATACAACTATGAACCACTCAACAAAACCATTATAATGGAGTTATGCTGACGAGGGAGGGATGGAGGGCGAGGCCCTGGCATACACAGCTACCCTCAGCCCCCAACCACTCTCAAGATCACTACAAGAAAGCAGCTTAAGTATCGGTCGGATCAGAGGATTCCAGGATGAAGTTTAAATGTATTATAACAGATACATATCTTTGAATATTATTAAGAGAATTCTTGTTCAAATGCTTTTGTGAAATCAGCATTTTCTTCCTGCTATATTTTTCTTTCAAGGTCAGAAAGCTTATAAAAATGAACTAAGATACTACGTAATTTTTAAAGTAAATCATATACATGTATGATTAAAAGACTTTAATAGTATAACATGGAGTAGTTACATACCAACTGTAAAATTAAGATGAACTTGTAAAAAGAAATCAATACTTTCTTTTATTTGCACATTCTTCCCTCTTTACACATTTCAATTTTTAAAAATAAAGCTTGTTTCAATCATATTTTGAGAAAGGACCTCCCTATGTAGTCCAAGATTTAAAATACAATCCTCCTATCTCAGTTTCTGGGTTATGAGGGAAGAGAGGCATAAACTGGCAAGCTCTGCTGAGATTAAAGCTTTCATCTAAGAATAACTGTAGACATCTCATCATTTCCGAAGACAATATAGACAATTCCCTATCTCGCCACCCAGCTTTCCCTCACGTAAACATCATACAGAGATACTTCACTAAGAAGGCAAACAATTAAGAAAGCAGCACTGGTTCACAAATACTGACTAGACTCCAGAGAACTGGATTCCATCAGTTACTGCCTGTGTTCCTTTGTTATCATCTAGTAGCTAACACAAGGCATCACACTGCATGTAAGCACTGCATCTCCTTAGTTTCTCTCTTCTTCCAGGGTTTATCTGAGCATTTTGCAGAAGTACTGGTCAGCCACATAATGCCCCTCAGTTTGTCTGTTTTTCTTGTTCTCTCAAAAAGGAACTGAGAAGCAGGCGTGGCAGTGCACACCTACAGCCCTCGCACTTGGAGCGGTGGTTCTCAACCTGTGGGTCTCAAGAGTCGAATGATCTTTTATAGGGGTCACCTAAGACCACTGGAAAACACAGATATTTACATTACAACTCATAACGACAAAAATAATTTTATGGTTTGGGTTACCACAACATGAGGAATTCATTCAAGGTTTGCAGCATGAGGGAAGTTGAGAACCATTGACTTGGAGACTCCGGGTAAGTAGTTAAGGAGTTCATTCAGAAATTTCAGTGAAAATACATCTTTTCTCTTGTATTTATTCATAATACACTTATATGTTGAATTATATCCAATGTTACACTAATACTGTTGTTTAAGTTGATCAAACTTGCATGCTATCTGGAGTTACCTGTATCCTTTATTTTATTTCTGTTATCCAGAATACTACCTGCTTTTCTAAGAAGTTTTTTCATTAGAGATCCAGATTTAGGAGCCAGGGCTGGTATTCTAGGGGAATTCACTGCTACTTGTCTCACTGCTTCTAGACCTCCCTCGCTTGCAAATCTAGGAACACACACTCACACACACTCACACACACTCACACACTCTCACACACACACACACACATGTAATATGATTTCATATACACATACTATTGACTGAACTGTTTCCCCTTGTATGTTTCATTACTCTTTCCCAGTGTAATATTTTAAGATAAAGCCCATTTTCACCCCAGCTCCTTACAAAGACACATCAAGAAAATAAGTGTGTATGCCAATTAGAAGGCTCTATCTTCTAAAATTGAGAAAAGAGTAGATTCCTGTTAAGCCTTCCAATCTGGTTTCCTTTTAAATAGAAGCTCACATTGACTAAGACAATATATAAACATGACTATATATAATTCTTCTATACTAATCTGAGACGCACTTTGTCCAGCATTGTCCCTTTGCCCGTCTGTTATTTTGAGCTGTAGCATTTTCATGCTGGTAGTCAGTGGGTCATCAGTGTTAGTGGCCACACAGGATAGGCATATACATCTCAAAGGAACAACTCTTCTCTCCAGATAAGGATTCTTTCTTTGATGTGCATAGTTTCATTCTTTTTCATAAACCTTTATCATACTAACATTAGAGTAAAAAATTTACATCCTAACTTCTTAGTTACCATGTAAGCAAACTTTGCAACATGTCTTACAATATTTATTTTTTCTGATCCTGTTTCTCTGGTGAACATGACATCAGCATTAGAGCCTCTGTCCATCAGATAGGGCAAGGATCAGATTCCAAGGTTAAACAATTAAGGCTTGCATATAATGTATACCAAAGTAGAAAATGGCAAACAGCAAAGCAATGCAGAAACTCAATCTTTACCACAGGAGCAATAAGGAAAGCAAATGAGCTCAATATAAAAATTTCTCTGCAGGATTATAAGAAATTAGCACTGCTTCATATGCAGTAGTGAGTTCTGAGATAACATGTTCCTAGTGCAAAGCATCATAGATGGATCGAGATGGCTGCATTCTCAAATACTTTATGCATGCTTAGGAACAAGGTCATTATTTTTGTAGCTTTGTATCTAATAACTCTTCAACTATTCTAGGCATCCACAGAGTGCTTACATAGATGCTTCCATAAAGAATACCCCCTTTGAAAAACACAATGGGTGTATTTATTACTCTTTTATTTGTGTATTATATGTTCATATGAATGTTCAGAATCTAAAAATTACATTTTTAACTATCCTATGGCAGTTAAAAAAGCAAACTGAAGATACTGCTAATTAAAATGAAAATCTTTTATGGCATTAAAAGGTAATTCACTTTCATAGGGAACTCTGGGGACTTCTGAAAACAAGAATAAATAAATTGACTTAATAATCACTGTTCTTAACCTTGCTGCCTGTTCACATTAGGAGGCACATAAAGGTCTTTTGTGCAATGTTGTTTGTGACATGATTTCTGGCTTCCATCTATTTTGCTTAGTGCTTATGCCGTCCTCTTAATGCAAAACATCTAGTGAGTAAATATTTCAGTTGTATAAACAAAACAGCACAATAATATATTTATAGATTCCTTCACAGGAATCTATTCCTGCACACATTTTATCAATTGACTCACAATACAGTAGACATAACAAAAGATTATCAACCTGAATCTGTAGGTCTCAGGCTGATCTGCATTTACTGATGCCTACAAAAACAGTCGTAAGAAGTGGCAACTTGAACTCCTGCCATCTTCAAGTCTCATTGCTTTTCTCTATTTCCTGAGAAAGTGATACCACCTCTGCTCTCTATTGTGACAGGAACTTATACCTTTCAGATTTCAGCAGGTCATGGAGTTATTATTTAAAAAGACATCAACTCATCCATAATAAGTGCTAGAATGAGGTGCGCAAAGGCTCAAGTAGCAATGAAACTTTCAATTTCCCATTCCCTTTAATGATGCCAGCCTGGAAGAAAAGTACTTTTCAAAAGTATTTATGTAAATACTTATAGCACAGAATCACTGCTATTCCATCCATTCATGTACATTGGTAAGTTGTAAATGTTTACACAATTTACTACTACTGTTTGTATTTAACTAGTCATAGCTACAGTATTTGTAGGAAACATTTCTGATTTCTATCCCCATACACATCCGTATCATATGAGCAAATGTAAGCATCTAGAGCCAAGAACATGAAGACATGTCACATGAAGATACAAATTCTAAGGATAGGCAATGCTAGACCTGAGGAGGGTTAGGCAGGAGGCATTCTTTTCCTAGTTGAGTGTCTTCTATCTGAAAAGTAACAATAAATCCTGTAGACACAATAGCTGGGAAGGGCCCTCAATGGCCTTTCCCTTCAGGCTAGTAGTCATCCTTTGAAAGCCAGTGTTTGGGACAAGGGTGAAGAAAGGTGTTTCCATTTGAAGCACAAGAAGGCAGTTCCGCTGAAGAAGGTACATAGGCCCAGGCATGACAAGTACAGGCACCAGACTATGCTGGTCTTCTCCTTACTTCTTCCCATAAAAACGAGTACACTTATCATGAATTTATATATTTCAGTTAAAAATTACACATATTTTTTAAATATTAAATTACCAGTAATCACATAATCAATATCACAAATAGGATTGAAGAGTATCTGTTCCTCTTTATAGTATCATGCTTACGGTATATGGAGAGATTGCAAACAATTATCTTGGAAAATTTGGTTAAAAAGCAATTCCTAAACAGTGCAAATAGGTTCAAGTGTGCAGGAAAATCTTCATGGGGATCGGAGTGTGTATGTGTGTGAGACTTATGCATTCTTTTTTTTTTTTTTTTTTTTGGTTTTTGAGACAGGGTTTCTCTGTGTAGCCCTGGCTGTCCTGGAACTCACTTTGTAGACCAGGCTGGCCTCAAACTCAGAAATCCTCCTGCCTCTGCCTCCCAAGTGCTGGGATTAAAGGCGTGCGCCACCAACACCCGGCTGACTTATGCATTCTAAAGCAAAGCTTTGCATCACTTCATTTCTCAGTGACATTTAATTCACTTAGAAGTTTGAACAATACCAAAATGTGACACATTTTAAAATTTGAGAGTTTAGTTGCTTGAAGTGATGGTTCATGGCAGTACACGAACCATCACACCTAAGGTCACATCACGTCTGCCCACCACAAGGAAGCTTTACACTGATGTGCGGTTATTCCACGTTTGCCCTCCCCAAGAGGCTCATCACTGACCTACAGCTACCATCCATGGGCTTGCTCCTTCAGGACGTTCTGTATAGTGGGGTCATAGGGGCCATGCTTTAGGTCCATGCACATTGTACTGTGCATCAGTACTTTGCTCCTCCTAAGGCCATGTGCTCCACTGTGTGCACACATGACATTTTAATTTTTCGTGAATCAGCTGTATACTTGCAGTACCTGCTCTTCTCAGTTACCATGAGAACACAAGTTATGAGCGTGCACACGGGGTACCATATGGTTATGATTCTTACTGGGATTTCTGGACAATGGGGATTCAGTGTTTAACTGATGACTGTACAATTATTAAAAAGGGAAAGAATTTTTGAAAATTGTAATGTGGTTCTAGAAAAATACTGAAGAAAAAGAACTTGTTACAATTGAAAACAATTTGAGAGCTGAGACGCGGGCCCCTGAAGTACTCCCTCCAGCATCTGGTAACCAGGACTCTATTCACAGGTTCTGTGAGATGAGCTTTTATAGAGAACACATATGGATGTACTCCACCATGAAAACCGAAAGAGACACCAAAGAAACACAAGTTTGTGCCCACAAATAAGTCCACATATGTATAGTTAACTGATTTTTGAGAAAGGTGATAAGAAAGCATATTAGAGAAAAGAAATCTTATCAATAAATGATATCACATGTAAAAGAACAAAATCAGGTCCCCATAACTTACTAGCTCAGTTTCAAACAGACTGAAATCTAAATGTAAGACTTGCCACAATGAAAATTGCTAGTAGGAACACAGGATCAACTATTAGGACAAGGTTATGGGCACTATTATTTTTTTGTTGTTGTTGTTTTGACACTTCCCATGTGTACCTGAAATAAAAAAGAGACAGGATAAACTAAAAACCATCTGTTCAGCAAAGGGAAGAAACATCAGGACAAAGGGAAACTATATAAAGTGGAACAAAAGAGTATTTGTAGAGTATATATCTCAAAAGTATTAATATAGAGAATTATAAAGAACTAAAGAAACCAACAGAAAAAAATTCCAAGTAGCCCAATAGTAAAAATGGGAATTATACCTAAGCAGACCTTTCTCAAAAGACATTACAAATGGGAAAAAGGTATATGAAATAAAAAAAGAAAAGAAAGGAAAGAAGAAAGAAAAAACAGGCAAGGAAGTAGGAAAGGAGAAGAGAGATGGCAGGCAGATGGGTTCTACAGTGTCTGTTAACTTGTAACCTTTGTCACACACACCTCCTGACATGTGACTATTTCCTAAGGTTGAGTTTACATTTCTCTCTTTCTCCTGAACCTTTTTTTTCCCCAGAGATTAACACCTGTGCTTATAAGTCTAACCCTAACACCCATGACTTCAAATTAAAATCTCTAACCTTGGTGCTTTTAAAGAGATTTAGATCCATTTCTTAGTCATCTATTAGAGAGCTTAGCCTGAGAACCTTCCCTGCATAGCACTCTAAGTACTAACTATGGGAGAGACTCTTGGAAATGTTCAGAGACACTCTCACTCACAGCATTATCTTTATAGATGCAGCTAATTGATAAAAAGAGCAAAACCCAGCACCCGACTTTTATACCAGTGATCTTCAGAATCAAGTAATCTTCTCACTGATCTGTTCTGTTTGACATCGGTCCCTCCAGATCACCCAGGTTCCAAAACTGAGAACTGATATCCAAAACTTCTTACAATCTAACCTAATGTACTAGTTTATTCTTCAGATTAATGTTCCCTTAATCTTGTAGTTACAGAGAAACCTCCCTGTCCCTGGTCTTCACACACAAATGTCAATTTCTGCCTCAAGAATCTCTCCAGATTTCACTCACAGAACAGGGAGAGAAGATCCCTACTCCTGAATTTTTAATGTCCTATTTTATCTTCCAGGATTTAGCTCATTCTATTTATAGATGTATATCTTTTATTTTCTATGCTTCTTACACTCTGAAGAAATTATAAATATTTGTGCATTTACCTTTTTTTGAAAAAGTGTACACTATTATAAAACTTAATCACAACTAATAATTTTAGAAATTAACCTTTAAGAAACTACTTTATTAAGTACATTTTATTTATGCAAATAAATAAAATATCACACAAAGTACTGAGCTTATATATAGTAGGAATCAGCATTCAGAACAGAAGCTTATGCTTTCCATTAAATTTTACATTTTCAGCACTGAAAACATTTTATTCACTTATCCACCACCAAAACAGACAGACAAAGCTGTCCAGGAGAGAATGGAACCAGAAAGACATGGAGCATGTTATCACTCACGTCTATCCATCACTGAGTCCTGACTCTCCTTAGAACCCTGAAGTAACAGCTTCCCCATGCTTCTGCTATAACCAGCAAATGACATTTATTTATTATCTGATGGGATCAAACCCAGAATCTCAGTATGCTGGGACAAGGGTCTGAGCTACATTCCCAGGTATTTAATAAAGTGTTTGGTATTCAGTAGATAATAAAGTTTGGTTAAAGAAGTGCTTAGCATTATATGCAGGTGCAAGAATGGTGAGAAAGTTAGGAGACTACTTAATTTGAAAACTGCTACTTTATAAAAGTCTTCTTTGTTCAGTCAATAAACAAACATACAAGGAATTACATAATGAAACCAGGCCTGTGTGCAGTCAGAGATGCTGGTAAATTAAGTCAGCTCCGTCTTTCTGTGGTAATTGCCTTCCAAGGCCTTGGCTCAGCTGTGCCCTATGATTTGATCTTATTGTCATTAAGGCCTTGCATATTATTTATTTTCATTCTATAGCATTTAGGCAGGAAGGCAGCGAAGGAAGCTCCCTTGTCTGTAATTCTTCCCACAGATAATAGAAAATAAATTGCAATTAGATTCTGGTAATTGTATATAATTAACTCAAAATGAGCTGTTAATTATAAAAAAATATGTTTTTTAACTTTTTCATTATCTCATTTATTTTACTTCCAAGTTCTTAATGCCTCACTTGAGTCAGTTTGATATTTTAAATACACAGAGTACTTTTAATATTCAGATAATTTAAATTTCCAAATAAACAAAATAATGCTTACAATTAAATTTTATCTAGGGAGTTCTTTTATTAATGTCAGAGCTTGCGAGGTAGAAAGGAGGTCATTCTCATAATGGTTCCTGGTTACGCCTTCTCGAAGCAGCAGGCGCTCTAGCTCTGATCTTACCACACAGGCTGCTCGAGCTGTACGAGTGTCTCCACCGACTCGGCTCTACCATTGTCTGGATACATGGAGGCAAAAGCCATTCCGATAAGCAACTGAATCCAGGAGAATTTACTGTCTTTTCCTTTTTAAATTTCATTTTATGTTTACAAATTTAAGAGCTACTAAGTGAGAATTCTTGGCTTTTCAATGACTATCATACTGTCAAAGCAGTTACCAAACCTGCTTGTAATTCTTATATTAATACTTTAAGTCTATATTTTCATCATCATAGGCATACTAGGAGATAGTTTTCTGGAAGAAGGGTGTAATCTTACTTTACTATCTTCCCAATTTAAACTCTAAGAGAGCATGCATCCACGTTCTGGAAGCCCTGCTTAGACCTTCACGGCAGCACTAATCATCACCGCATCCACATACACACCTGACCCCCAAGGACTCCGAATTTCAGAAGTCAAACATGGAAATTTGAATAGCTACAAACTTACAGGAGAGAATTAACATCGTTATAAGAGTTTTATCTGTATGACAAAGGCTGTAATATCTGACAAATAACTCATGAGAGAAAGGTTTATTTTTGCTCATAGTTTCAGGTTCATGGATGCCAGAGTGTATGCAGGAGCTTGTCTTTTCCTTTTAGAAATTCATTGTATATTGACACTGTCATTATGCATGACAGAAGACCAGGACCCACAGAGCACTCCAGGAACCACAGGCTGAATATAGCCTGTTGGCGACCTACTGCTGACATGTGAGTGGATACAACCTGTTGGCGACCTACTGCTGACATGTGAGTGGATACAGCCTGTTGGCGACCTACTGCTGACATGTGAGTGGATACAGCCTGTTGGCGACCTACTGCTGACATGTGAGTGCATACAGCCTGTTGGCGACCTACTGCTGACATGTGAGTGGATACAGCCTGTTGGCGACCTACTGCTGACATGTGAGTGGCTACAGCCTGTTGGCGACCTACTGCTGACATGTGAGTGGATACAACCTGTTGGCGACCTACTGCTGACATGTGAGTGGATACAGCCTGTTGGCTACCTACTGCTGACATGTGAGTGGATACAACCTGTTGGCGACTTACTGCTGACATGTGAGTGGATACAACCTGTTGGCTACCTACTGCTGACATGTGAGTGGATACAGCCTGTTGGCTACCTACTGTTGACATGTGAGTGCACTTCTTAAAGCCTGCCAAGATGGTGATGGAAAAGGGTTCAAAGCACAAGACTCTGTAGGTACACTTCAGATTCAAAACATTTCAAATTTTTACATATAATTTACAATAATAAATTATTCAAAGTATCTTGTAAAAATAACTTCTGGCCTACTAACTTCATTTTGGAGGAATTTATCCATTAAAAAAAGTACTAGAATACTATATCTGTAGATTGCTTTTGGTAGGATGGCCATTTTATTATATTAATCCTACTGATCCATGAGCATTCATTCTCTCTCTCTCTCTCTCTCTCTCTCTCTCTCTCTCTCTCTTAAAAAAACAGAACAGTAGTATTTAGGTTTCCCATAGGCCGGTGGCCTGTCTAGTCTCAGGCTCTTGACTACTCTGGCACTGTCAGGGATGGGTTACATCTCAGGGAGTGGGCCTTAAATCAAATCAGATACTGGCTGGCCCTGCACATGCTGACACAGTGATGTGAGGTCATTGTGTTGTTTACCTGATTCATTTCCCAGTCCATATCTGCTGTAATAGTTTCCTGGTAGAATTAATAAGGTCACTTATGTATACTATCACTTCATCTACAAATAAAGATACTTTGACTTCTTCCCTTCCTATCTGTGTAACTAACCAATATCTGATTTGATTTAAGACCCACTCCATGAGATGGTACCCATTCCTGACAGTGCTGGATTGGCCAAGAACCTGACGCTAGAGAGGTCAGGGACCAATGGAAGATCTCAGCACTACCATTCTGATAAAGGGATGGAGCAGTAAAATGATTCCTAATGACATTCTGCTCCTTCGTCACTCACCATCAGAGAAGTTTCCTCCTGCACCAGATGGGAACGGAAGCAAAAACCCACAGCCAGACAAGCTGCAAAGAATGAGAGACTTTCCTTGGGACACTCAGCCCTATATCGGATGTTAACATCAAATCCCTCTCCTCAGAGTTCAGGGAACTCTGTGGAAGAGAAGGCAGAAAGAGTATAAGAGCCAGAGGGAATTGAAGACAACAAGGGATCAATAGGCCTGCAAGACACAACGGAGCTGGCGCACGTATGAAATCACAGGGATTGTGGCAGCATGATAGGGGCCTGAATGGGTCTGCGCCAGATCAGGGCCCTAGAGCTGAAAGGAGAAGAGACCCGCCCCATCTCTAATCCAGAAGCCGTCTGTAATTGACAGCCACTTACATACAAAAACATTGCTTTTCTCCTAGGGAGTCTCACTGGGACAACAAACCTTGCCTAGCAGTAGATGGCCAATACAAAATGAACTCAACAGCATGAAGGCTCTTTGTCTTACAATATTAAGTAAGGCCATTTTTTAGTATGTTATGTTTTGCTTTTTCTTTCTACTTTACATGTTTTTTCTTTCAGTTATATGTATATGAATATAATATACAATATATAACATAATATAAAGGGATTATATATAATATATAATGCATATATATATACACACACATTATATTGTATTATATATACTCTTAATCTCACCACTTGGGAGGCATAGGCAGACTAACTTCTGTGAGTTTCTGGCTAGCCTTGTCTACATAGGCAGACTAACTTCTGTGAGTTTCTGGCTAGCCTTGTCTACATAGTTAAGTATTTTCAGGTCAGCCAAGGCTGCACAGTGAGACCCCTCCTCCAAAGAAAGTAATAAAACGTTATTACATAGCAACTAAAAACAGCAATGCCCCTACATAAAGAGGAAATACAAAGTACCAATGAATATAAACAAATGCTCATCTTATTTGAATATTGGGAAACTGCTAATTACAATAAGATTCTCTTTCCATTTATTAAGTTGCCAAGTGATGCTTAATTATTCAAATCAACATTAGAAAGCCAATTTCCTTGCCTGATTGAAAACATAACTCTGTCCCTTTCTGAAACTTCTCAGAGAGAACAGTTTGAATGAGAATGTACAGCCTTTCAAGTTGTACAAATGTGACAATAGGTAAATGATGTCACAAAGTTCACTAGTCTGAAAAGCGGATATATGAGTTAAATTCAATTAGAAAAAAAAAACCTGTAATGAGTGGGGAAGAAGATGGGCTGAACCCTGCCAGAGAACTCCTGAAAGGTTTAGGGTAGGCAGGAATCCAGCAAAAGTGAAAAATGGCTGGCAGGAAGTGGGTTTAGCTTTAAACCACCAAGCTGCCCTTGACTCTCTATCACCATCTAGCGTTGAAGACTGGAGGTTCACCTCCAGAAGGTGGGAAAGTGACTGAGGACTGGGACTGGGGAGATGGCTCAGTGGGTAAATGTTTGCCCGGTTTGATCCTTAGCACCAGTGAGAAATCAAAAAGCATAAACAAGAAAATAAACAAAGAGAAGTCAATCCCCCAATAGACACAGTGCCACATCATTGTAATTCCAGCACTGGGGAGGTGGAGATAGGTACATCACTGAGGCTCACTGGCTAGCCTGTTTGTTCACCCAGAGACGTGCTGTCTCAAGGGAAGCAGGAGATGGGTCTGGAAGGAGATAGCTGGGAAGATGGGAGGGTGAATATGATCAAATGCATTACATGATAACCTCAAAGAATTCATAAAAATACCCAAGGATATTCTGCAGCTTCTACATGTATGCACACACATGAACATGTATACATGCATGCATAAGAATGGCTCTACACTTGGGTGTCTAAATCCTGTTGGGGGTAGAAAGCTATCCAGTTTGAAGGGGTAGTAGGAGGACGCTACATAGTAGCAAATGGGTCTTGTCTTCCTTCCCAGAGCTCCTCAGGCAGCCAGCTGGTATGCTGTGGATCCTAAGTGTTCTGAGGAATCCCTGGTGCGGTAGCACCTTTAGGAGAGGAGCAGAGTACAGCACTACAGATACACTCGTAAAGGGGACACTGGGACTTCAGTCCCCTTCTTTCTCTGCTTCGCAGCTATCATAAGGTAAACAACTTTGTTCTACCAAGTGTTCTCTGCAGCAATATTCTGACTCACCACACACCCAGAAACAATAGAGCCGACTCACCAGACTGAAACCTCTGAAATAAAAAGAATCCTTTCATCCGTTTGAGTTTTGTTATAGTAATAAAAATCTGACTAACAGCAGCCTAGCTCATAACAAGCTCCCGTCCAATTTCCCCAGCAAGCCATACAATTTATGCTTAGAACTGACTACCAAGAGAAAAGAGCTATGGGCAGAAACTGGTAGGAGTTCCCATGGCTTCTGCCTAACCACAGGGAACCTGTGAGTTCACAAACCTTGTTGACACACATCAAAAGCTTTTAATAGCTGTGTTCTAAGATTTGTTTAGAAATAATAATCGACGTACTAAACATTTGTGGACAAAACAAACTTGAACTTGTTGAAAACAGAATAATGTAACAGGAACAGAAGCAGCTTCAAAGCCTACTATAAATATCTTCAGAGTTATGAGAAATATGACACATATAAACCAAGAATGGGTGAATATTTTTTAAAGGCACATTTGAAGAATAGTGGTTCTTTGGCATTAAAAATTATAGCAATAATAAAATTTAACAGAAGCATTGATGGATAAAACTCAGAAAGTTTCTTAGAAACTAGAAGGGAAAGAGTAGTAAAAAATAGGAGAAAAAGGAAATGAAAGATGATTCCAAGAAAGTCAGAATCTGAATTTCAACTCAAGTTGCAGGAAGAGACCATACAAAAAGAGACCTGATAGACTAAAAATACATTTCCTTAGATTGAAGAAAGTTTCCCAACCGTAGGAGTATACTGTTTACTCAGTATAAAATAGGTGTTTAAAAGGCTAGCTAATGTACAGTATCACTGATGTTTATGATAGTTCACAGAAAGACAAGGTCCAAATACTTTTCATAGAGAATGAAGCACAAAAAGATTAGTAATCAGATTGTACCAATTTTAAAATGGCAGTAAATGTAAAACTGGTTAATAAAGAAATATTGGGGCATACAGTACCTATACAATAAATATTTGCTGATTAAACTAACATAGTTTTACAAAGTATTAAATGATACCAGAAAATAGTGAGTAAATAAAATTATGTATAAGCATAATTTTTATTATTCACTACAGAACATGTATACAATAATTATGAAGAAATATAAAAAGGTTTAGAGATTGTCTCTAAGAGGTAGGATTGTGGGTGATTTCTATTCTTTTCAATGTTTTTATAGTTGTATAATGAGGATGTGTTTATGCAGTTTTAAGTGATCAAGAACAGTAATAAGAACTGGACATGTTCACACACATGACCTGTGTATCACACACATGACCTGTGTATCACACACATGACCTGTGTATCACACACATGACCTGTGTATCCTCAGGGAAGAGGTGGGAGGGTCAGGGCACCAAGGCCAATTTTAGTCATATAGTCAGTTTAAGGTCAGCCTGAGACAGATGAGACCTTGCTTCAAAAATATCACCATTATCAACAGTTAAAAAAATTAATGATAAACAAAACACTATAAATTATTATCAGACACATTCTAAATATGTATATCCCTAGTACATTTGCCTTCTCCCACCCTCAGGCTTACCTTGGTCCAGAGTCACTCCCTTTCATATCCAGATCAGGTTTAGAAAACTCTTTATTGGTAACCAGCTCTCGAGATTTAAACATAGCTTGAGTTCTTAACCTGTAAAAATAAATTTAAGAATTTCTAATCCTGAGGCACCTGATAGGCTGAATAGTAATCCGTGGAAACCATGCTCTTCAAAATAGATACCAGACATTGTTTTCCTATTACAAGTCAGCTGTTAAACATGAATACATAGGCTGGTGGTTGTCAGTGAGTGCACACAGGCGCGCGCGCGCGCACACACACACACACACAGACACACAAAATCACACACACTTCCTAATGACATGTTAAGTAAACACATCAATTTATAGGACTGTAGATTTCCTTTGCAGAAGTGTGTGTGCAGACCCAGCCAGCTAGAACATAAACCTTCAGGATTATAAAGGTCTCAGGAGCACTTTACATCTCAGTCCTAGAGCATGAACACTTTCATCTGTTCATTGCTGACTCTTTTGCTCCTTGTGTTAGTTACTTTTCCTGTTCTGTGATAAAATGTTAGACAAAAAAGCCTCACAGTTTGGGGAAGGGCTCCAAGTTAAGAGCTTGAGGCAGCTGGTCACACTGCATTTGCAGTCAGGAACCAGGAAGAGGTGAGTGCTGGACTTCCGCTTTTATTCCCCTTTTTATGTAATCTAGGACCCAAGCTCAGGGAACCATGATCAGGGAGCCTGATGAAGGTAATCCTTCCCAGGCATGCCTGGAGGCTTGTCTTATGTTCTGGATCCTGTCAAATCACCAGTCAACATCAACCATCACGATTTTCATTACTGTTACAAAGCACCTGAGTAAACACATTAATGGAGGAAGGATTTATTTGACTCATGGCTTCTGAGGTTTCAGCTTATGGTAGGTTGGCTCTATTGCTGTGGGCCTGAGGTAAGGCAAAGACTACAGCAGAGGAAAGCTGCTTCCCTCAGGCGAGCGTGGAAGCACAGAGACAGGAAATACATGGCAAGCTATTCCCCCACATGTTTCTACATGTCATAACAAGGCCATAAATGATGACTTGCCAGGAGTTTAAATGGAAACATCAACTCACTGACGGACTAACGCATTACTCCATTGACTCAATTACGTGATTATGCCAGTGCCCTCAGGATTCAATCATTCCCCTGAACCCCATCTCTGAACACTGCACTTGTGACCAAGCTTTTTTGAGGAAACACTTCAAGTATAAGACATTCAAGTCACCATGGTCTAAATGAAGGCTTGTAACTTTCAAGTATTACTGATCCTATAAAACATAACTTAAAACATAAACTTATGAGGTAACTAACTTCTCATACTGACACTTCAAAAAGCTAGGAGATCAATGATCAACATATTTTCTTATTTTCACACTAGGAAATTCTTTTGTCAATTTGACATAAACTAGAGTCATTTGGGAAAAGGGAACCTCCCTTGAGAAAAAGACAGCACCAGACTGGCCTGTGGACACTTTCTTACTGGTTGACACGGAAGGGGCCAGCTCTCTATGGGCAGTGCTACTCTGTATTAGAGGTCCTGGGTGTTAAGAAAGAAGGCTAAGCAAACCACCAGGAGAAAGAGAGAAAGCAGAGTTTTTCCACCTCTTCTGCTCTGGTTTCTGCCTTCCAGGTTCCTGCCTGGCTTAAGTTTTGCCCTGACCTTCCTCAGTGATAGACTCTCACATGGAGTAAAAAAATAAATCCCTTCCCAGATTGCTTTTGCTCAAGGTGTTTTATCACAGCAATAGAAACCCTGGCATCTACTAAGATCAGTTAAGACCATACTCATAGGTACTGAGAAGGGAAAGCATCAGTACAAAAACCTTCTATCTAGAGTACATGAATCAATCCCTGATACCAAATATGTGATAGTTAGTATCCATTCCCTCAGCTTTTTCAGAAATGTACAAGCAGATTCTTTAGCTATGAAATCGAACTATGAAGCAGTAAAAACACCATGGACATAGTATTCCTCACTATCAAAAGACATTCTTTTAATTGTAATTAACTACAATAGCAACATACAAAGAGATGGAATTTACTTACAATTATTTTGTCGTGACATGCAAGTTGTTAGGTAAATGCAGGTGTAAAATGTAGTATCAGGCAATTATGAGAAAAGAGTATGAAAAATAGTAAAAGCAGCAGTCAGAATAGCCTCTGCAGCAGGAGCAGAAAGGATGCTGATGTTGATAACAACAGCAACTCTTGTGGCATGCGTCTTACATATACTATTGTACAGGTCCTCACACACACTCCAGGAAGTAACTACTTTATTATGTATTTACAGAGGAAACTAGGGCAGGCCCAGGCAAAACACTTGCCCAAGGTGATAGGTTTGTAAGTAGTGAAAGTGGTACATTTTCTTATACCTAGTTATATAGTATGTATATTATACATGCTGGAGATAAAGACATATTTATAAATAGCCTTGCACTATGTCACTCTTACTCCCAAAGGAACTCATGGTAGTTCTTGACGCTGTGATCAATATTATTTTTGGATAAATTTTCTTGGATCAACTTAGAGAGGATTCACAAAGCAGGACATCCTAAGGCACAGATGATGTGACCCCAGGCAACAGGTCAACTATGAATCAGAACTGAAGTAAGTGCTAACGTCTTCCCAAACTCATTTCTACAAAAAAAGGTAATCCCCAAACTTACTGCCTTAACTTTATGCTACTCATTTGGTATTCAATTATAGACTGTCTTTCCAACCTATTTCCCAAATATCTTAAGGACTATAAATAATGTGTACTCAAGTAGCAATAATTTATTATTGTAATTGAAGTGAGTTACTTGACCACTTAAGTTACAAGTTCAGTAAAGATATACAATAGTTCATATTCTGTATAAATGAGTGTGTGAAGCTGTGCATAACACACTGAGATAGGTCAGGTCTTAGTCATCTAAGTATTCCTCCCACATAATTATGGGCAGAATAAATTTTTTCTAAAACAATGGAAATTGAGCTGAGTTATAAGTATATTACACAAAAAATACTATGGTGTTCTTTTGTGTATTTTTTCATAACTTAAAGAGCTAATAAGAAAGAAATCAGAAGTAGTGTAATTTTAGCTATGTAGCAATGAATGTATAAAGTATAAATAACTGGAAAAGGAAAGCAAACATTTAAATCAGAGAAGGTGTGGCTTGAGTAAGAAATAGGAGTGGTATACGGAACGAGATATAAAACAAAATTTCAGAAAAATATTTCTTAGGAGAAAAGGGGGCAAATGGGTACAGAGATGACTGCAAATTATAGAAAGCTTTGGAAACCAGGTTGATGGGCAGCATCTAATACAGAAAGAAATACTGATCGATTTTTAAAATTCAGAAATGTGAATAAAATAAAGTGTGGTAAAATAAAGGCATTGTATTCAGAGAATTCATTCATGACAGATATTCTTGGTTCATGACACTACTGTGCAGATTTTTTAGACAACTCTTAAGAGATAAAATTTATAGAACCAAACAGACCTTTAGCAGATGCCCAAGGCACCAGAAACCAGCACAACTAGGTCTTAAGATTGGCGCTACTATACTTGGGCATTGTTTCGTGGTTTGTAAATATTTACTTCACGAGTCCTGCCCAAGAAGGTTGAAAACATGCTATGGTAAAACACTGAGGGTTTTCTAAGCCTGTGTATAGCAGTTACCTAGGGTAATACTCATCTGTGCAACCAAATTTATTAAATCACATAATTTGAGGGCAGTAATTCTGAAAACAGTCAACTTAAAAAGAAAATTAGAATGAAGACCCCATAATGGAGTTCAAACTATTTTTGAAGATATTTTTCCAGAAGAGATTAAGTTTTAGAGTTTAAGAAACAAAAATGTGAGAAGCCCTCTTTTGAGTAGTTGGTCAGAGCTGTCTAAAAGACTTCAAAAACATACAGTCTATTGCTGTTGTCCATAATTGATCCCCAAGAGTTAGATGGTCAATTCCTATTGCTTAAGACTTCATGCACGTCAGAAACAGGGTCTATAGACCCTTGAGCTGGAAGCTATATGAATGCCCCTTCCCTGAGGAGGAACTTTGATGGGACCAGAAAATACTAGCAAGCTTCCAGAGAATGGAGGCAACCAACAGTTTGATCCATCTATGGTGTTAATGAACCTGCTTGCTGACTTTGAAGCAAAGAAAGAAAGAGAGAAAGATGGGAGGTTTGACTGGGCTCAGAGGAAGAATTGTGTTCCAAGGACTGTGTTGTGTTTGTACACTTAGAATTGTGGAAAACTGGTAACACAGATGACTTATAAGTATGGTGGGGAGAAAAATCCTCTCACATTTAGTCAAAGAAGCAGGAAACTTTTAGACAGTAAACTCACTCTCATTGTTCTGCTTTAGCCAAGCACACGATGAGTGGCTTCAGTTGCCCTGCTCCCACCAGCAAAGGATGGGAGGAAGCCAGACTTTCATTTTCTATGGTCTCTCATGGAGCAACCAGACTGCTGCCTCAGCAGTATTAGAGAAGGTATTCCACAGAGGAAGATTTAAGTAACACCCAGTGACTTAGGCTATAAACTAAGTGCCTAGGAAAAAGAAAAGCCAACAGTAAGATGGGAAACCATCTAATGAGAATATTAGAGCAGACATTACAAAAATGTTTATATATCACTGAAAGAAAGTGAAAGAAAAATTTCTAAAAAGAAACAGAAGACATAAATAAAAACCAGGCAGAAACTGTACTTTGGAAAATTGCTCACGTGAGATAAGTAAAAGAAAAATATCATCAGCAAAAATAGGAAAGAAAACAAACCTCACTAGATTATTGTTAATAATAGACTAAGAGGCCAGTAAGGAGAGTCCTACCCTTGACAAAAGTACAAGAGAAATATCACAGTTGAAATAAAAGCAGCAGTAGCTCCCAGGATCAGATTTCAGGGACCATAACAAAAGGTTTTATATTTATGTCCGTGGAGTTTAAGAGAAGAACATGGGTAGGGCTCAAAAAAGTGTTATATAAAAAATAATGTTTAAAAGCTCCCTAAACATGACAATCACTGTAGTGAGAAAACAGCATTTTGTTTTTATATTGTGGTGGTTGGTGATATCCATGAATAAGACACTCAGTAACATGGTAGCAGTAACCCCACACACCGTACTGATGTTAATTCATGAGTTCAGTTATGCAGTGTTTAGCCACACATTGGGGAAAGTCATATGGAATGTCTTTGTAATATTTTTAAAATTGTTCATGAAACTATAATTACTTCAATATAAAGTTTAAAAATAATTATGAATATGTATAATTAAAACTATATAGAAAAGTCCTGTTTCTTAGCTCCTTTTCTAAGCTAGACCTATATGGAGATGAGTGTTTCTAATGAGAACATATAGAGGAGGGATGGTGGTCAAGGAGACAACAGCAGAGAGACAGAGGCGTTTCCCTTAGGAAACGTGCAACCCATTGTCTTTTAAAGATAGAAACACAACATTTTAGAATTTTAAACATACTTATATCTGACATACAAGCAGTTTTCTTAAGACAATAAACTTTTTGTATCTGAATGTAAAACCACACTGAATAGTACATGACATCAAAATAGCAACCCAGCTTTTGAAACACTGCTCTAAGGAGATCATTTCTTTCTTTCTTTCTTTTTTTTTTTTTTCCTGAGACAGGGTTTCTCTGTGTAGCCCTGGCTGTCCTGGAACTCACTCTGTAGATCAGGCTGGCCTCGATCTCAGAAATCTGCCTGCCTCTGCCTCCCAAGTACTGGGATTAAAGGCATGCACCACCACTGCCTGGCTTAAGGAGATCATTGTTAAGGGACCAACAATCAGGGGTGAGGGTGTATCTCAGTGGCAGAACACTAGCTTAACATGCGTACGGTCCTGGGATTGAGCCCCACCACCAATAAAAAAAATAAAAGGGAAGGTACAGAGCAAATATGATCAACACACAGCATGTGTTTCACTTACATGTAACACATTACCATATGCTATGAAATATATACAATGAAAACTTAAAATAATTACTTGAGAAAAAGTAATTTTTCTAATAGGAAAAAAAGTATAAACGTGGGTCTGGTTACTAGAACTAGTTATAAGGCAAGCTATGCTAGGACTAGTAAAAAGTAAATTTAAATTTAAATGGTTCTCATGATTTGTTTTATGTGATGGCACAAAAATATGACTGTAGGATGATGACAACTAAAGCCACTTAAACAATTTACCTTCATCTCTAACTCTCTATAGTGACATCAAATAGAAAAGCATATGGGGTTTGAAGTCTAACAAAAGTTACCACTGCAATTTGGGAGATCGCTCTACGGGTAAAGAACTTACTGCGCAACCATGAGGACTTGGGTTCAAATCCCCAGATAGGTATGATTACATGTCCTTGTAACCCTAGCTTTGAGGGAGGATAGAAAGGTGGATCCAGGAGCTCAGTGGACAGCCAGCCTAGTCGAAATGGTGAGCTTCTGATTTAGTAAAGACTCTCTTATAGAAGTAAGGTAGAGAATGACAGATAAAGACACTTGATGTCCTAGTCAGAACTCCACTGTGTACTTATAGGCACAGGCACCAATGCACATACATGCATGCATATCTTCTGCAGAAGACAGGAATTTACTTATAATCATAAATGATCTGTACTCTAGCAAATCAAGATGCTGAAGAATCTCTATGAACTGTGGTCTGTAAAAACTAGCTTTTGAAATTGTATTTGTCAATCTACAGACAGTCCTGAAAGAACAGGTAGGACTCACCAATTGTAATCTAGTCGGGATTGGTGCAGCTGCTGCTGTTTAAGGAGAAGCTTTGTCTCTTGTTGGGCCAGGAGATGCTGAAGGCGTTCCTTTTCAATTTCCAGTTCCATTTTCTGAAGCATCAGTTGTTGCCTTCGATCTTCTGAGATTTGTTTTTCAATGTCAGATTCTCTGGGTTGCAGTGTCACTTGATCATGCATTTGAGATGCCCAGGACATCCTACAGTGACTGCATGATTCTGGATGTGTCTTACAACATTGAGGGGCCATGTTTGTAGGGTGATAGTTCTCATGAACATAAGCTTCACTTTCAGAGCATTTATGACCAGAGTACTGAGTAGATGGAGTAGGCGGAAGGTTTGGATATTCCTTTATCTTCAACTCTTCTGGGAGAGCTTTCTCTATTGGGGCTGCATTTACTAGTCTTCTCCCCAGAGATTCATAAGTACATGTTCTGGTTTTTGTTGACATCCTCTCTAAATCCTCTTTGGGATGATGAAGTGTTATTGGTTTCAAAGAATTATTCCTTAATGCTGTAAGTGATTCTGAAGTGGAGTCCTGGTTTGATGACTTAGGCCTTGCCTTGGTCTGACAGTAGGTTTGTGGTTTGGCTACACTCAGATAGGAACCATCCAAGTCCATCAATGAACACTGGTGAGTGTTTTTCTTCTTGGTTATCTAAGAGAAAACACATAAGAAAAAATAACTTCTGAGTTTGGTTTTTCAGAAATCATTCACTTAAACGCTTTTATTTCCTTTTCTTAAATATTACAATGTCCACATCGTCAATGATCACAAAGCCACATCCATTTTCAAACAACCTATCTTTCAGCAAAGCTATAGGAGGACTAAAAAATATCATCCATTTTGAGTATGCAAATTTTGATGATTTTAGAAGTTGCAAATTCTGAAGGTTATATAAAATCAACTTTTAAGATGCAAACATATAAAATATTAATATCTAAAAATGTCTATATTTGAATATTGAGCCAAAAAAATCCATGCAGTCTTCTTAAATATTCTTTGACTGGTCATTACACAGAACAAGATTTGATGTAAAGGACTTCACACATTATTCTACATAGCTGCTGATAGATTAGTTTTTATAAATATCTTCAGAGAACACAGATCAAACCAACTACTTCCAAATATATAATTCTAAAAGAATGCAGCTATTTAAATGTAAAATATTTAATTTCACCTGCAAACAAGTGATTTTCAGTTAAACTATTCAAGTGATGATAGTCTAATAGAACTCAAGCAGTTGTAAATTTGAGCTGCCAGGTCAAGGGTAAGTTTTCCCAACATTTTGGCTGTGAACTTGTTCTATGGGGAGAGTGAAACTTTGCCTACATCAATCATTCTTAAACTTGAGGTGGGTAAGATTTACCTGAAGGGCTTGTTAAGCATGAAAGGCTGGTTCCAACCACAGAGTTTCCAGCGCTGCCTGGAAGGGTCAGCTCATTTACATCTCTAGGAGGTTGTCTGGGGACGGTGATGCTCATGTGGGACCATGCTTTGAGAACTGCTGGTCTAGATATGGAACCTGGCTGTTGGCTTTGGCCTTGGAAGACTGAGTTTGCATTAGCTCAGCTCTGAACATGTTTGATTTACTGTAAGCAGGTTTGTCTCTCGGTGCCTTTCAGAAACCTGCAAAATCCAAATTCTAGGCTGCCCAAGTTGAAGTATTTTAGTTTCATGAAAATGCTGAGTGTACTACAGATGGGCAGCTTGTTTATGATGTTGGATACATGGGATTAGCAAACTTTAAGAAAGAAAGTTAATGCAGAAGGATTTTTTAATTAATTAATCAAATTTAATTAATTGAATAAAATTAATTGATTAACTTTACATCCCAAGAGTTGTTTGCCCTCCCAGTTCTCCCAGTCCTCCCAGTCTCTCCCATGGATCTCAGCTGGCCCTGGCATACCAGGTTGTAGTAGGACGAGGTGCATCCTCTCCTACTTAGGCTAGATGAGGCAGCCCAACAGGAAGAAAGGCTCCCAAAGGGAGGCATCAGACTCAGAGACAAACCCTGCTCCTGCTGTTAGGACACCCACTTGAAGACCAAGCTGTGCAACTGTAACATATGTGCCGAGGGCCTAGGCCAGTCCCATGTAGGCCCCACACTTAGTGGTTCAGTCTCTGTGAGCCCCTATGCGTCCAGGTTAGCTGAATCTGTAGGTTTTCTTGTAGTGTCCTTGACCTCTTTGACTTCTACAATCCTTCCTCCCTCTTCTGAAGGATTTCCCCAAGCTCTGCCTGATGGCTGTGGGTCTCTACATCTGTTTCCATCAGTTGCTGGGTGAAGCCACTCTGATGATGATTATGCTAGAATCCTGTGAAGACTAAAATGCGCAAATCATCTACCTCTGGAGAAACCACATTCCCTAACACAGACTACACTGAAAGATGAACACTAAGTGCCAAGTAAACAGTAAGCAGATGTAAATGAGAAGGACATTTGAAATATTCTTTATAGCTTCCACTCACACCTTCTTCTTCCTTCTGTCTTTCATTTAAAGGCCATTTACATAAACTCTTTTACTTTGTTGCCATTTTCTATCTGTATTCCAGAAAGCCACTAATAGTCCTGAACAGTAGTATTAGCCAAATGAAAAAAAAAATCTTAATCTTCCTCCATGTTGTCTAGGGCAGCAACTTCCTGGACCTTCCTTGTCCTGAGTTATTCTATTTTGTCTAGAGCAGCTGCTTTGTCTCCAGTTAGTCCATGCTGGGTACAAATACTTAAGACAGAATGAACTGGCATCTTGTTCATAATAATCACCATCTGTCTAGCACTGGAAAGCATAGACTGATGAGTGAATTATTCATGCTTATTAAAAATACCTTAAAGCTTACTGGACACATCTAACCAATGAATGATGCAATCACAGATCTGAATGTAGGACAACCACACCATGGCACATCAACTTGGCATTTGGTCCTGGGCCACTTAGTGTATTTGTCATGGCCCCTGTTTAGGAGATTGTCAGCCTGTCACTAAAACCACCAGCTTCAAAGTTGTCCAGATTCCTCACCCAGTGTCTGAGATGTGTTCTAAGCACAGTACCTACCCACCTGAAACAGCTCTGGCTGGTGCCAACTCTGCATCTGCTGTTTGCATTACCCATTAGTTCCTGTAGACTCATTTCTAACTTTCTGTCACCTATATGTAATTGATTGAAGTGTGATATATTATTCAATGGCCAGATGTTATCAGAATGAAATGGAATATTGCCACCGTTATGACTCCAAGGAAGGATAAGTACTTGGTGAAGTGCAGCTTGCACTTTTAATACTCAATATATTCTGACATTGTAGAAAGGCATAAAGGTATTCATATATGCTAATGACATAGCTTGCTAATACCCACTGAAGTAATTTTTCACTTTTCATACACAAATATTTATACTCTGAGGTGAGCTTTTTTTTTGCTCAAGGTTGTGAGAGAAATATCCCTTTCACAGTAAACTAATAAGTTAAAATTTCTACATTCATTTCATATTGCCACTATAGAAAATTACTACAAACTTTGCAGTGTCTTCCCCAAAGATTGTGGAGGTCAGAAATTAGAAATCTATTGTACTAAGTTCAAGTCCAAGTTTTGGCAGGACTTTTGTTCTTTTTCAAAGTTTTGGAGAATCTATTTCTTTTACCTTCCTTCCTCCGTCCCTCCCTTCCTTCCTCCCTCCTTCCCTCCCTCCCTCCCTCCTTCCCTCCCTCCCTCCCTCCCTCCGCCCCTAAGCTCCTAGTGATCTTATATATTCCTTGGTTTGTGGTTTCCCCTCCATCTTCAAAGTGTATCACTTCTGCTTCCACATTACAGTGTCCTTTTCTCTGACTTCTTTCTTACTCTTACAAAGACCATTTGGATTATAGGTACACCTATCCAGGTAACCTGAGGTCATTTTCTCACTGCCTAATACCTAGCTTAACCACATATGCAAAGTCCTTTGTTCATTAAGTCAATATAGCCATATAAATTGATACAGGTTGTAGAATTTAGCATATAGGCAGATCTCTCTGTGTGTGTTGTGTGTGTGCATGTGTGTTGAGCATACACATCTTTTTAGGTGAACTAATTCACAAACAATTTAGACAGTTTGTCTAGAGAGAATGAATGAATGTTGATATCCCTGCAAGCAAAATAAAATATCTCCTCAATTTACAAGAGCAAAAAAATGATGGATATCCAACAACTTCTTATAGAAGAAGTTGTACATATCTGTGAATGGGACATTTTTGGTATACATATACTACATTCTCAATAAGTATTCTTTGACTGCATCACGTTATTGGAAAAATTCAAATTGAGTGATGGGCTAGAAATGGAAGAAAATTAGAATCTTAGCACGTGATGGGAAAGGCAGAACCACAAGCTCAAAGCCAGTGTGGGCTCTATAGCAGGCTCTAGACCAACCTGCTTTCATAGAAAGACTGTCTCAAAAAAGACAAAATAAAGGGGGATCTAAGACTAGGCTCAATCATGTCTTACCAAGAGAAAGCAAGAAAATAAATAGAAAGCAAACTTCTCAAAACATTCTAAATATAAAATTCAGCTGCTTTATTAGTAGGGCTAAAGATATCTAATGCCTCTGGCACCCATGCAAATAACAATAGGCCTGAATGAAGCAGATGTTTTTCTTTCTAGAGTTGTTTATATGTAATATTAACTAACGCAAATTCACTTAACAAAGGCTTAAACTAACAAGACATTCTCAATTGTTTCTGAGGCATATGGATGTTTAAAAACCTGGATTAAAATTGTATTTAATGTCAGTATGTGCATGCATACATGTGTGCCCAAGCACATGGCTACCATGATGCTCACACACAGGTCAGAGGACAATTGTGAGGGTTGGTTTCTTCTTTCAACCATGTGGGTCCTGAGAACCAAACTGAGGTTGCCAAGCTTGGCAGCCAGAACATTTACCAAGTGAACCATTTCTTTAGCCTACATATGGGCTTAATATGAAACTTTCAATAAATTGTTCAAACTTAGGAAATGATATTTTAAAATAGAGGCAAAATATGTAATAAACTGCATGACTTAAGCATACAGCTTAATGAAATTTCACATTTGTCCTCTCTATAACCATATAATAATATTAAAATATTCTTAGCTTAGCAGTTTTATAAAACCATAAAGTTAGCTGTATTTCGTCTGCTGTTGTCAACTAAATTTGGTGATTACGTCTTCCAATTAAGAAATTCTAATAGTATTAAGGGTGGAGCTCAATCATAGAACATTGCACGTGGAAGGCCCTAGAGTAGTATTCCATTGTGTAAATATACCACATCTTCTGAATCCATTCCTCCGTTGAGGGACATCTGGGTTCTTTCCAGCTTCTGGCTATTATAAATATGGCTGCTATGAACATAGTGGAACATGTGTCCTTATTACATGTTGGAGCATCTTCTGGGTATATGCCCAGGAGTGGTATAGCTGGGTCCTCAGGTAGTAGAGCACAGGGACCCTAATGGAGGAGTTAGGGGAAGGACTGAAGGAGCTGAAGGGACCTTATCCGGCATCAATAGGAGGGGAGGCCTTTGATCCTGTGAAGGCTCGATGCCCCAGTGTAGAGGAACACTAGGGCAGTGAGGCAGGAGTGGGTGGGTGGGTGGGGGGCACCCTCATAGAAGCAGGGTAAGAGGGAATGGGACAGGGGGTTTGCGAGGGAAAATCAGGAAAGGGGGTAACATTTGAAATGTAAACAAATATAATGTCCAATTAAAAAAATTAGGGGTGGGGCTGGAGAGATGGCTCAGTGGTTAAGAGCACTGACTGCTCTTCTAAAGGTCCTGAGTTCAAATCCCAGCAACCACATGGTGGCTCACAACCATCTGTAATGAAATCTGACGCCCTCTTCTGGTGTGTCTGAAGACAGCTACAGTGTACTTAGATATAACAATAAAAATAAATCTAAAAAAAAAAAATTAGGGGTGATTACCACTGATAAAAATAGTTGAGTTCACCATGGGGTACTTAAGATTTTTTTCTATGCAATGAATGCCACCATCACTGGCCATGAGGAGTGACTTCTTCCTGTAAAATTCTTGGCATAGCATACCATGGGATCTATAGCACAGAAAAAAAAATACTGGCACTTCTGGTTTACAACAGAGCTTGCAAATGATGTTCTTTAACCTGGGTAGACACAGACTAAAAAGACTAGATGGAAAAATACCATAGAAAGAAAAAGGATTTACAATCAAGTGTAACAGGGCTGGCAAGATGGCTCAGTGGGCAAAAGGCTTGCTGCAAAAATATGAGTTCAATCCCCAGAACCTATTATAAATAGAAGGAGAAAACCTGCTCTATGAAGTTGTCTTTTGACCTCCACACGTGAACCATGGCACACTCAAACTCATATCAAACATAAATCCTACACACCTACACTCACACAGTAATAAAGTAAAGAGAAAATGTCTAAAAAGACGTAGGCCATGAGGAATTTTCTACAAATAAAATTTAAGAAACTATTGGTGTTGGAAAATTTCCTGAAATTTTAAGACACCTTTTTATATAATTATATACATACATGCACGTGTGTGCACACATATATAAAAGTGTATGATAAAATATCATATACATATGTATGCAAGTACATGAATAAACAGGATAGTACCATGTTATTACATGTTTAAAAAACCCTTCACTACTTCTTTGTGGAATTATCCCTATACAAACAGCTATTACTACGATAATAGAAATATAGCTGGATAATTTCTCTGTTATAAAAGTACAAGTAGACCGTAAACTAAATATCAGCAATATTTACTACTTTAAGATTATTTTTGAGAATTTATAAAAGACTATTGTATTCACTTCATTTCCATTCCACCCTCTCCAATTCATACCTCTTCTTTAATTAATATTGTATCACACACATCACAGTCCGTTGTGTCTATTTAGTGTTGCTCGTATGTGTATGTGCATAGAGCTGGTCACTTAGTATTGCATAACTATAAGGTGATGGAGAAGACTGATTACATGACATCTCTTCAAATGGGACCTTGGAAGATTTCCCCTGTGCACTTTGGGATATCACCCTGTGCTGTGTACTGAACTGTGGGTACTTAGGAACCGATTATTTCCAATGCACTCATGAGTTCTTATCCACAGGGATAGTCAATATTACCAACAGGTCTTATTGGTATGTTTTTTATGGTAAATAATTTTCCTATCCTGGCAAGTGTTAGCATTTTAATTTTCCTCCTTATCAGCTTATGAAAAGATTATCAAACAAGTTTGAACTTCAAATTTTTCTCTCCTTTTAAAAACTGTCAGTAGTACTGTGCATTTGTGTGTGCAGGAGTACAAGTTGCTGTATCTCCCAGAATATTTTGGAGTTAATGTGGACTAAAGCACAGAATGGCATGCTGCATTTTAACACTATACATGGACCAGTTGTCAAACTGACAGAAAATGCCTAATGCAACAGCTGCACTGTGTGCTTTGCCAACATCTCATCCTAAATAAATGCTCATTCTCCTCAGTGCAATTAACTCTCCTACACTGGCAGAGTTTGCTAGAAGATCATCAAGGTAGATTACCTTCCAGCATTATGAACTAAACACTTACAGGTGCTATATCATCAGTTAAAACTTATAAACTTTTGCATTCAGCAAGACACTCAGGCAAATGAATCATCTAATTTATGAATAATTTATAAGAAATTCACAGCATGCTCCTGGCGTCATTCATGGCCTCTTCCAGGTCATATGACACCAATTAGAGCTGAATTTTAAATTATTCAATAACCTCACTGTCTTGTCATTTAACATATAGATAGCAATGCAGTAAACAAGTTAAATCTAATGGACCCTGGAGGTCTGAGCTCCTTCACAGCTCAGCAGCTGAGGCCGTAGGCTATCAACGGAAGGGAAGACGACAGAACACAGCCTCCACGCACATCTGCAAGGCGCTAATAACTTATTCTAGTTCCCAGAGGGACTGCAGCACACTTTAGGAATATTGAATCTAAAAGACATTAAAGTCACTAATTATGAGGTTTAAAAGAATGGGCACAGAGAAGACACATAATGACATGAAAATGGCAAAACAATGGATTATACAGGTTCTAGGAATACCACCATAGGCCTGCCAATAATGTCTGTAGTGACTACCAGGCCAGTAAAGGGCTAAACTTTCTTTAATCATTACTATACTTCCGGAAAGTCAGAATTTGTTGAGTTGCTATAAAATAAGTAGCCTGTCATAGCTGACAGTACATTCAAGCTGAAATCAAAACACACTGGTCAGAGCTCTACTACGGTCACTTCCGAGTTCTGTTGTTTTAGGCTCTGCTAAGTTGTTTAGTTGTTTATAAAGAAGGAACTTGGGCTTGACAATGTTTGTGATGTATGCTATCTTTAAGATGGGTGTTCTATAATTCAAAGAAGGGAGAGAAAGGAAAAAGGGTTAGATGAGAAATCAGCAGCGAGCGACTTCTTACTGCTTACACAGTAAGGAAGGAATTATTTTATATATTTGCCCCAAACAAATGACTGAATAAAAACAAATGTATACTTATGATAACAATTCTAAAAATTATGATACAATTTTTAAAAGGGACAATTATTTTAGTAAAGTGTCTATGGTAGTAATTCAGCACACTCACAGCCACAACTGCAGAAAAGGCAGCTTTAAATAGCTATTTTCTAAGAAATAAGCATATGGTTAGTTTTAATTACTTAATGAAGATAGAAAAATTGTACTTGTATGTGTGTGTGTATAAAAGCAGAAAAAAGAAATCTATAGCCATGTTGCAAAAAGGAACAAATAAAATTGTTCCAGTGACTCACACTTCAATCTTTGGGGTCTTAAGATGAGATGTAGGTTTAAATATAAGGCAAGAAGTATGTATCACTGCATAGTCATGGTGAAATCCTGCCCATCACTGCCCATCCTATTCCCATTCAGATCTGTCTTACACAGAGGTCCAACAAGTTGTCAGAATTGTGTTAATTATCTTCCTAAGAGGTAGGTTCCTCCTCTGGTAGGATGGCCATTTTTACTGTATTAATCCTACTAATCCAGTAACATGAGAAGGCTTTCCATCTTCTGACTTTTTCAATTTCTTTCTTAGCTGTCTTAAAGGTTTTATATCACAAAATATTTTTACTTTTCTGAGGGAATTATGAAAGGAACTATATTTCCCTGATTTCTTTCTCAGTCTGTCATTTGTAGGCAAGGAGGCTACTAATTTTTTTGTGTGTGAATTTTATAACTGCTACTTTACTGAAGAAACAAACATACTGAAATAAGAGCATCCTGACTTCTTTTCCATTTCTATTCACTCGCTGTCCTTCAGTTGTCTCACTGGTCTAGCTACAACTTCAAATACTATATTCAATAAGTATGCAGAGGACATCTTTGTATCATTCCTGATTTTAGTGGAAATGCTTTAAATTTTTCTCTGTTCAGTCTGACTTTCCTTGTGGGCTTGCTGGAAATCACCTTTATTATGTTGAGGTATTTCCCTTGTATCCCTAGTCTCTCCAGGACTTTTATCATGAAAGGATGTTGGATTTTGTCAAAGGCCTTCCTTCTCTGCATCTGATAAGCTGAACATGTGTGCTTTGTCTTTCAGCCTGTTTATGTGGTGGACTCCATTTATTGATTTGTTTTATGTTCAACTTGCCCTGCATAATATTATAGTGAAAATCAGGCACAGGGAAAGATACCTTGAGAGAAGTGGTGAGAAAAATGTCCAGAGGGCCACCTCTTAGGAGCCGCACATATAGGCTCCAAAGAGGGTTATGCGGAGCTTTCTTGTGCTTCTTCCTTAGTGTGGGATATGTGGAAGATGCCTGACTCCTAGGTAGTGCTTCTAGGGTGATTTAGTGACCTGTCATTCTGCATTAACCATCAGGCTCCAGAATAGACCCAAGAGTTGCATGTGGATAGATGTTTCAATGCAGTTCACATTTTTTTTGTTTTCTAAAACAAACTGAAACGTATTTATTTATACATTCAGTGCATTTTAACTGAACATAAATAGTAGGCATGTTTTCTTAGAATAGTAATTTAAGTTATAGAGTTTGTTATGGTCTATGTTTTATGGAATAGATTTTTTAATACAATACAGGTATATGTTCACAAGAATTGAACAAAAGACAGATTGACAAAATACAATATTTCTGTGGAATTGAATGTTATACATCTATCATAATTAATTTTTACAAGGGGCAAGCAAAATGAATTATGATGCGGAACATTTAAATGTCTTATAGTCCTCACTCCCACCAAGTCTGGCACTTTCTGGTATTCAGTTAATACTATCTGAATGTGAACAACTGCTCCTAAAAGGGAGACCAGAAGTCACACTGCTATGTATGCCACTGGCTAAGAGAAAATGATTTGCATTAAACTTTTAGATTAACAACTGGTCAGAAACTGTTGTGAAACAACAAGAACAAGGGAATATTTACGAAGTACCTTTAAATACAACTACTAGCAAGAGAGCTGGAAAACTAGAGTGTTAGTAGAGTAAGAACTGCCAAAGTAAATAACAGTCCTGTAACTAAAGACCAGAGTCCTTCCTGAGTGTCCATGTAAGCAGCTACAAACCATGACCAGGGAGAGCTGTGGAGACAGACCAGGGAGAGCTGTGGAGACAGACCAGGGAGAGCTGTGGAGACAGACCAGGGAGAGCTGTGGAGACAGACCAGGGAGGGCTGTGGAGACAGACCAGGGACGGCTGTGGAGACAGACCAGGGAGGGCTGTGGAGACAGACCAGGGAGGGCTGTGGAGACAGACCAGGGAGGGCTGTGGAGACAGACCAGGGAGAGCTGTGGAGAAGCCAATTCT